>JAKSZT010038075.1:24902-54543 GCA_026826555.1 Tolypeutes matacus
TAATACCAAAGCCAGATAAAGATTCCACAAGAAAAGAAAATTACAGAACAATCTCTTTAATGAACATAGATGCAAAAATTCTCAACAAAATACTTGCAAATCAAATCCAACAGCACAACAAAAGATTTATACATCATGACCAAGTGGGATTTATTCCTGGCATGCAAGGCTGGTTCAACATAAGAAAACCAATCAATGAAATACACCACATTAACAAATTGAAGGAAAAAAACCACATGATCATCTCAATAGATGCAGAAAAGGCATTCAACAAAATCCAACATCCTTTTTTGATAAAAATACTTCAAAAGATAGGAATAAAAGGAAAATTCCTCAATATGATAAAAGGCATATATGAAAAACCCACAGCCAACATCATACTCAATGGGGAAAGGTTGAAAGCTTTCCCCCTATGATCGGGAACAAGACAAGGATGCCCACTGTCACCATTGTTATTTAACATTGTACTAGAAGTTCTAGCTAGGGCAATTAGACAAGACAAAAAAATTAAAGGCATCCAAATAGGAAAAGAGGAAGTAAAACTCTCACTGTTTGCGGGTGACATGATTCTGTATTTAGAAAATCCTGAAGTATCCACAACAAAGCTACTTGAACTAATAAATGAGTTCAGCAAAGTGGCAAGATACAAGATCAACACGCAAAAATCAGTAATGATTTTGTACACTAGTACTAAACAATCTGAGGAGGAAATCAGGAGGAAAATTCCATTTTCAATAGCAACAAAAAGACTCAAATACCTAGGAGTTAATTTAACCAAAGAAGTACAGGACCTATATGCAGAAAACAACAAAACAATGCTAAAAGAAATAAAAGACCTAAACAAATGGAAAGACATTCCGTGTTCATGGGTTGGAAGAATAAATATCGTGAAGATGTCAATCTTGCCCAACCTGATTTATAGATTCAATGCAATACCAATCAAAATCCCAACAGCTTACTTTACAGAATTAGAGAAGGCAATTATCAAATTCATCTGGAACGGTATGTGCACCTGAATAGCCAAAAGTATTCTGATGGAGTTTCAATCAAAGGCCATGTCTACTGACAGTAAGCATATCACCTTGGAATGTAGGAGACACCCTGGAATGTAGGAGATAAGAGCCTAGTCTCAAGATAATGAGATTGGATCTTATAGTAGCTGGGTGGGGAAACATCCTGAGCTTCTATTGAGTATTTTGTATGTTAGATAAGATTTACAACATCTGCTACATGCAGGAATGTAAACCCTTCAAGACTTGCTGGTTTTAGTAAAATATAAACTGTCATGTATCTATTGCCTTTGGATATGCATGTACTTTGGTCAAAAACCAAATAAAAGCCAAGCTCTATGGTGTGGGTGGGCTCTTCTCTCCATTTTGGACAGAGTCCCCTGATCCCAGGTTTTCTTCTCTTTGTCCTATTCTTTCTTTCTCATCCGCAGCACCGTTTTCATGGACCCAGTTCCTGACGAGCAACATATGGCACCCAATGTGAGGCTCTGAAAATGAAACTTTTCTTTCAGTCAGTGCGCAGACCAAGGAGCTCCTGAGAGCGGTTTAAAAGAAAAAGAAAACAGAAAAGGTAAGCCTCATCCTTGGAATCATCAGGGTAATGGGTAATCAGCAGTCGAACTTTGAGAAGTTCTCTAGAGTGTTAAAAACTTTATTAAAATGCACCGGTGTAACTATTAAATCCTCGGCTTTTGAGGAACTTTTTTCTCCTGTACAGAAGCATTGTTATTGGTTTCAGCGCCAAGGACAGGATATTTTAAACCTGAAACAATGGAAGTTAGTGACGAAAGCTTTTAAAAGGGCTTATCAAAAAGGAGAAATAATTCCCCTTCATGTATGGTCTTTGTGTAGTCTTATTTCTGTTGCTCTTGAACCTTTACAATCAGATGAAGATGAAGATATTAAAGAGGATACTGCTATTGCTGGACCAATAGCAGAACAAGCTAATGGTGATTTTGATGAAAATATACATGAGGGGGCTAGTGTACAGGCAGGGACAGATAGACTCATGTCGAATAGAAAGAAGGAAAGGAAAGAGGAAGTTTATGGAGCTTTTCCAGCAGTCGCTATGCCATCTGCTCCAAATTATGATTTATTGTCTTTTGAACCAGCATCTGCACCTCCTAAGGTATCTGCTGATCCATTTTTTACAACATTTGATGACCCTCCAAAAGTTTCTGTTTTTGTGCCCATACCATCCTCTTCAATTATGAAAAGCATAGCACAGGGAAGTAGAGAAGGAGATTCAGAGGCTATGCAACTTTTTTCTACTTTTCTGGTAACAGTAACTCAAATCCCAGTAGATGTTGACAGTCCCCAAGGGGGTGTACAATATAAGCATGCTCCTATTCCTTTTAAAACAATCAAAGAATTAAAACAAGCATGCACTCAATATGGTGTAAATTCTCCTTATACTCAAGGATTGGTGCAAGGACTGGCATAAGCAGACAGATTAATATCCTGGGACTGGGATTTGTTAGCTTGAGCTGCTCTTAGTCCAACAGAATTTTTACAATTTAAAACTTGGTGGGCTGATGAAGCTAATATTGTAGCATGATGAAATCAACAGCAAAATCCACCAGTGCCTATTACTGCTTAACAAATATTAGGAATAGGTCAAGGGGCTGGAGTGCCTTGCCAAGCTCAATATAATGATATTGCCATTGTACAAGTGCGATTGTGCTGCCTAGCTGCCTGGTGATGAATTTCCACCCCTGGACAGGCTGTACAATCATTTTCAAAAATTGTTCAAGGAAATACTGAACCCTATGTTGAGTTTGTAGCTAGGCTTGCAGATGTAGTCAATAAGACAGTAACTCAGCCTGACCTTAAAGAGATGCTTATTCTGATGTTGGCTTTTGATAATGCTAATAGTGAGTGTAAAAAGGCTTTGCGTCCGATAAAGGCAAATAGAGGTACTTTACAGGATTATATAAGGGCATGCCAGGACATTGGGTCTAATACATATAACATGACCCTTCTTGCATCCGCTATAAAGAGACATAGTCCTATGATTAACAATTTAAATTGCTTTAAATGTGGGAAACCAGGTCAAATGAAAAAAGATTGCCAAGCCAAAGCTTGTGTAAGAGCGCCATCTAGTGGCAATAATAGATCAATACCGACTCGTGTATGTCCTATATGTCAGAAGGGGTTGCACTGGGCCAACGAATGCCATTCTAAATATCATAAAAATGGCAGTCTCATTAATAAGTTGGGAAATGTCCAAGTGGGCCTCGCTCAAGGCCCTCAGACAAACAATATGAGCACCTCTTTCAACCTAGCTCAAATCTACCCAGTCAGCAACAGGACAGCTCACTCCGGCCTATAACAGAACTTAAGGCAGTTACCAAATGCAGTGCAGTTGTCGATCTTCCCTCAGCTGAAACCAAGTTCATTACGCCTTCACTTGGTATACAAAAAAATAAGGACAGGAATTAAAGGGCCTATCCCAAAAAGCAATGTAGATTTCATTATTGGCTGTAGCAGTCTTACGACCCAAGGTGTTTTGGTGCAAACCGGGATCATTAACTCCAATTTTGATGGAGAAATTTGTTTATTGGTACAAACTTTAACTCCCTATCAAATTGAATCAGGAGATAGCATAGCTCAACTTCTTTTGTTATCGTATAGTAAACCTCCTTTAAAACGTGCAGGTGAATTTGGTTCCATTGGGCATAAAGTTTTTTGGCAAACAGCAATTGGAGAAGAAAGGTCTGAAATTACCATAAAAATAAACGGAAAGATATTTTTAGGATTGGTGGATACCGGGGCTGATGTTTCTATTATTGCTAAACGATATTGGCCACAAGCTTGGACTTTGCAGAAGGTACCTACAGTTTTCACTGGTGTTGGAACAATGACAGGTGTTTACCAGAGTACTCAGATATTTAAGGTTAGAAGGTCCAGAAGGACAAGAGGCTGCTCTGCAACCTTATGTTGTGGATGTAGGACTTAATTTATGGGGAAGAGACTTATTATACCAATGGGGAGCTTATTTGAATATTCCTCACGTTTCTGAGACAGCTAAACATCTTATTACTCATATGCAATATGCTCCCCCTTCCTGACCTAGGATATTCAAATTTAGAGTAGTGGCTACTGTTACAAAGGGCTTCACATTGCCTTTAAAATGGCTGACAAACAAGCCTATCTGGGTAGAACAATGGCCCCTTCCGAAAGAAAAATTGGAAGCCCTGAAAGAATTAGTGCAGGAGCAGGTAATGGCAGGGCATATTGAGCCCTCTACTAGTCCATGGAATTCTCCAGTTTTTGTAATTAAAAAGAAATCTGGCAATTGGCGCATGTTAACTGATTTGCATGAAATTAACAAAGTTATTCAACCTATGGGGTCTTTACAGCCTGGTTTGCCATCCCCAGCTATGATCCCACAAAATTGGAATATTATTATTATTGACTTAAAAGATGGTTTCTTTACTATTCCTCTTAATCCAAATGATAGAGAAAAATTTGCATTTACTATTCCTTCTATTAATCATTCAGCTCCTACTGAATGATATCAGTGGAAAGTTTTACCTCAGGGAATGATGAACAGTCCTACATTATGTCAATCCTTTGTTCACATCCCATTACAAATTTTACGAAAACAATTTCCTAAGGCTATAATTATTCACTATATGGATGATATTCTTTTTGCCACTGAGCAATCTTCTGAGTTGAAACAACTATTTCAGCTGGCTAAAGAAATTCTTCCTCAACATGGGTTGCAAATAGCAGAAGAAAAAATTCAAAAACAAGTTCCTTTTCAATATTTAGGTCATACTATTAATAAAAATATTATAACTCCACAAAAAGTCCAGTTTCGAACTGATAATTTATATACTTTAAATGATTTTCAGAAATTACTAGGTGATATTAATTGGGTACGGCCTACTTTAGGAATTCCAACTTATGCTTCAACTAATCTTTTCAATACTCTAACAGGAGACCCTGACTTAAATAACCCTAGCATTTTAAGCCCAGAAGCAAAAGAGGAGTTAAAATGGCTAGAAAAAAGAGTACAAAATAGCCAGCTAACAAGGATAAATATAAATCTTCCAATTTCTCTTTTAATATTTCCATCTTGCCACTGGGAAGAGGAGGGCATACTTTGGCAAGAGGAGGGCATAATAGAATGGATATTCCTACCCAACAAAGTTACAAAAAAACTTCATACTTATCCTGAAAAAATCTCAGCAATAATATCAAAGGGCCGTCTTAGCCTGAGACAGCTTATGGCTAGAGATCCTGATAAAATCATACTAGATCTTACAAAGCAGGAGCTTTCTCAGCTCTGGCAGTTCAGTAACTCTTGGCAAGTGGCCTTAGCAGATTTTATTGGAACAATTGACAATCACTTCCCAAATTCAAAATTTCTACAGTTTTTAAATACTTCATGGATTCTTCCTAAGGTTGTCAAACAACAACCACTCTCTGCTGCGCCAACTTACTACACTGATGGCAGCAGTAATGGAAATGCAGGCTATTTAGGCCCAACTACAAAATCTTGGAAAACACCTTATTTATCTGCCCAAAAGGTAGAACTTATGGCTGTTATTCAATTGCTAACTGATGTTTCTGAGCCTTTAAATATTGTGTCTGATTCTGCTTATGTTTGTCACATTGTTTGTCATATAGAAACAGCTCAAATAACTCCAGCTTCTGAATTAGAAATTCTTTTCCTACAATTACAAAAAACTGTTCGTGAATGATCTAATCCAATCTACATTACTCATATTCATTCCCATTCTCAACTTCCAGGCCCTATGGCTTCACAAAATGATCTGGTAGATAAACTTATTGCTCATACAGAATCTGCTGCTGATTATCATAAACTTACACATACTAATGCTTCTGGCTTACGTCATAAGTATCCCCACTTAACAGTAAAAGAAGGTAAGAGCATTGTTAGACAATGTCCTACTTGTGGGCCCATAAATGCCCCCACTTTCTCTCCAGGAACAAATCCCCATGGAGAACATCCTAATGAAATTTGGCAAATGGATGTCACACATGTGCCCTCTTTTGGCCGCCTTCAGTATGTGCATGTGACAGTGGATACATATTCTAATTTTATTTGGGCAACTGCTCAAGCTGGTGAAAAGGCCTCACATGTACGTTCTCATTTATTACATTATTTATCCTTGTGCCTGCCAACACAGCTAAAAACTGATAATGGGCCTGCCTATCTTAGTCAATCTTTCAAAAAATTTTACAGTGACTGGAATATTAAACATGTTACAGGAATTCCATATAACCCCCAAGGACAAGCAATAGTAGAAAAAAGCAATCACTTATTAAAATTAATGTTGCAAAAACAAAAAGGGGGAAATGATGGAGTTTCAATTAAAGGCCATGGATACTGACAGTAAGCAGATCACCTTGGAATGTAGGAGATAAGAGCCTAGCCTCAAGATAACGAGATAGGATCTTATAGTAGCTGGGTGGGGAAACATCCTGAGCTCTATTGTGTATTTTGTATGTTAGATAAGATTTACAACATCTGCTACATGCAGGAATGTAAACCCTTCAAGACTTGCTGATTTTAGTAAAATGTAAACTGTCATGTATCTATTGCCTTTGGATATGCGATATGTATTTTTATTGGTCAAAAACCAAATAAAAGCCACACTCTATGGTGTGGCTGGGCTCTTCTCTCCATTTCGGACAGACAGTCCCCTGATGCCAGTTTTTCTTCTCTTTGTCTTATTCTTTCTTTCTCATCTGCGGCACCATTTTAACAGACCCAGTTCCTGACTGGCAACATATGGCACCCAACGTGGGGCTCTGAAAACGAAACTTAAGACAAACTATCTAAAGCATTGTTTACTTTAAATTTTCTTAATAGACAACAAATTTCTAATACCACAGCAGCAGAAAGACATTGGGAGGTTAATAAAAAGAATAAAAATTTAAAAATGCAGACAACCAATATATTGGAAAAATGAAACAACCAATAAATGGGAAAAAGGAGAGGTAAAGATTTAGAGCCAAGAGTTTGCTCTTATCATTACAGAAACAGGAGAAGAGCAGTGGATCCCCTCCAGAAGAATCAAGCCTAGAGTTGAAGATGCTGCCAAAACTTGAACTGTGGACATGGTGGTTTCACATTCGATTAATTATAGGTAAAGTATTAGGTCAAAGTAAGATACCACATCATAATTACACTTGTTGTGCATACATAACCAACCCACCTCTTCTAGAGCTGTTAACTTGGAGCAATGCATCTTACCCACTTTATCTTAATCAATCTCACCATTTTCCAAGATCTATAAATATATGACTACACTTAAAGCCAAAAGAAGAAGGGTAATTTATAGAAAATTTAATTTTACCTTTTATAGACTGCCCTCTTTGTATCTGTATGCATGCAACCTAACCAATCACAGTGTAGTTTTAACAAGGAAAAATCAAACTCAAATTTATGTTCTCATTTTCCCTTCTTTACCATATAAACCAGAAAATATGGTAAATCTTACATGTCCCTCTCACAACAGACTACTTAATGACAAATGGCATATTTGTTATGGGCTTACAGAGGTTGTGTTGTTTGATTCCTATGGAATTGTAAAGGATTGGGCCCTTATAGGGATACTGAAACCTATTAAAAATACAACCATATCCTGGTTCATTAATAATTCAACCATAATTACTAATGACAATAATCTTTATTTCTGGAATTTTGGTAATACAGCATTTACTAATAGCTCAATAATTTGGAAAAATCAAGGAAGATATATATCCCACAACCATGGGACATTAAACTTAATAAAACTCAAAGTTATTTGTGGAAATTATTCTTGGGAACTGGTCCAATTTTTGAATGGCAAGGCAGTAAAACTAATATTACTATTTTAAAAAGAAAATCAGGGAAGCGGCTGTGGCTCAATCAGTAGGGCTCCCGTTTACCATATGGGAGGCCCTGGGCCCGGTTCCCGGGGCCTCCTGGTGAAGGCAAGCCCGCCCGCACGGCGTGGTTAGCTGACCCAGCGAGCACAAGCAGCAAGGGGGGGATAAATGAATAAATAAATAAAATCTTTTTAAAAAAAAGAAAATCAACTCAATTTCTTATAGTATGTGTATGAGAGCCTATAGTTTTTATCATTTGAAAAGTAACTTTTGGTGAAAGGAACATTAGTTGCTACAATTGCTCTTTATTTAATGTCTTAAGAATTCATATTTTCAGGAAAATCAAACTCTTTTTATAGCAAGAAGAAGAAAAGGACTATGGTTACTGGTTCAGATGACCAGACATTGGCAGCAGTCTCCAGAAACCAGTTGCTGTGGCATTTCCTCGACCATTATTTAAAAGGAACTATAAGACCGATTGGACTTTAAATGGAATTTTGGGACTGATTGGCATCATAACCGCTGCAGCTGTCACTGACACAGCCCTGCATCAAGGAGTCCAGAATCAACAATATGTTAAGGACTGGCATAAAAATGGTCTGAAAATTTCCATTTCACTAGAGGAAACAAAAAACAGTTCAAATATCATTTTGGATTGGATTAGGAATTATTGTTATATGCATTTTAATTGTTTGTATTGTCAAGGGTAGAGTAATAACATATATTCATTTAAAAAATGAAGAATTAGATCAAATAAATGCATTTATGTTAAGAAACTTGGCCATAAAAAACTAATTTTGCATTATTTAGTAGAAAGATTCTACTAATAACCCCTTGATCTTAATACTAATTATCTTCCCAAAAATATTCACTTAAGGAACCTGAAGAAGTATAAATATTAATGAAATTGCCTTCCATGTAAGAGCTCAAAGGCTTGACTGGTGGCCAATGACAGGTAAGATTCTCAGAGGAGGACAACCTAAGACAGGCACAGTCACAAGAGCCTATGGAAGAAGACAAGTGTGACAGGAGGTCACCTTGTATCAGCCTATATAAGGGTTCCTATAGTCTTCACTGAAAAAATTTAATTAATAAAAAAGGGGGAAATGATGGAGTTTCAATCAAAGGCCATGGATACTGACAGTAAGCAGATCACTTTGTTTTGTTTTTTTTGTTTTTTTTTTTTAGCAGATCACTTTGGAATGTAGGAGTCAACGTGGAATGTAGGAGATAAGAGCCTAGTCTCAGGATAATGAGATAGGATCTTATAGTAGCTGGGTGGGGAAACATCCTGAGCTCTATTGAGTATTTTGTATGTTAGGTAAGATTTACAACATCTGCTACATGCAGGAATGTAAACCCTTCAAGACTTGCTGGTTTTAGTAAAATGTAAACTGTCACTTATCTATTGCCTTTGAATATGCGATATGTATTTTTATTGGTCAAAAAACAAATAAAAGCCAAGCTCTATGGTGTGGCTGGGCTCTTCTCTCCATTTTAGATGGAGAGTCCCCTGATCCCAGTTATTTCTTCTCTTTGTCTTATTCTTTCTTTCTCATCTGTGGCACCATTTTCACGGACCCAGTTCCTGACCAGGAACAGCATTCTAAAAAAGAAGAGCAATGTGGGAGGAATTTCACTGCCTGACCTTGAAACATACAGCATGGTACTGGCACAAAGACAGACACATCAATCAGCGGAATAGAATTGAGAATCCAGAAATAAACCCTCACCTATACAGTCAACTGGTTTTTGACAAACCTACCAAGCCCACGCTGATGGGAAAAAACAGTCTCTTCAACAAATGGTGTTGGGAGAACTGGATATCTATAACCAAAAGAATGAAAGAGGACCCCTATCTCACCCCCTAAACAAGAATCAACTCAAAATGGATCAAAGATCTAAATATAAAAGCCAGGACCATAAAACTACTAGAAGAAATTTTAAGGAAACATCTTTAAGACCTTGTAGTATGTGGTGGTTTCTTGGACCTTATACCCAAAGCACGTGCAACAATTGAAAAAATAGATAAATGGGACCTCCTCAAAATTAAACACTTTTTCACCTCACAGGACTTTGTCAGAAGGGTGAAAAGGCAGCCAACTCAATGGGAAAAAATATTTGCAAATCACATATCTGATAAGGGTATAATATCCAGGATATATAAAGAGATGTTACAACTCAACAATAAAAAGACAAATGACCCAATAAAAAAATGGGTGAAAGACTTGAATAGACATTTCTCCGAAGAAGAAATACAAATGGCAAAAAAACACATGAAGAAATGCTCAACATCACTCACGATTAGGGAAATGCAAATCAAAACTACAATGAGATATCATTTCACACCTATCAGAAAGGCCATTATTAAAAAGGCAGTGATCTACAAGTGTTGGAGAGGATGTGGAGAGATAGGAACACTTCTTCACTGTTGGTGGGAATGCAGGATGGTACACCCACTATGGAGGACTGTTTGGCAGTTCCTAAAGAAGTTGAATATAGACTCGCCACTGACCCTGCAATACCACTATTAGGTAGTGAAAAGGAAACATAACCACACCAATTCGCCCCAGCAGGAACCCCAAGCTTATAAAATACGTGTGGTCGTTAAAAACCCAGACACCCATGCGGGCCTAATGGGGGAATGGCCCACTCGTGCTGGGAAAAGGTCAATCACTCCCCCTCCCTCCGCTGAGATGCTAACGGCAAATATCCGCTTCTGTAACTCTGCTTGCTTGCTTTGCTCAGAACCCTATATAGAAATGTATATGTTTAAACCTACCAATCCTGTCTCTTGGCACGCAGGAAAGTTTTGCGCATGCTGGAAGAAAGTCTATAAAGGCTGCAGCCTCCGGATTTTAGGTGTGACTCTTACTAAGGAGCACGCCCTGGCCGGTAATGAAGGTTCCATTAAATTTTTCTCCTGGGAGTTGTTATTTACATGAAGTAATTCACTTCATTCTGGAGGCCCCAGCAGGATAGACCAGAGCTGGCCACACTGAGGCCTGCAGGGGGAAGGCCTCTGAGGAACATTCCTCAGCCCCGGTATGTCCTCAGTCTGGCCAGAAACTCCACGGGAGATTATTAATTTGACCTAAGGAACCACCAGTTCTGATCTGTTTCGGTAAGTCTGGATCCAGGGAGGCCATGGGGCTGCCAGATGCGGTGCTATTCCCGCGGCCTGGCCACCGGGTGAGGCGCCACCCGGGGCCTCAGAATAGGCTCAAGGTTCATGTGTCTGTGTGTGTAACTGTCTGTCCGTAACGTTTCTGCTCAGTTTCTGTTCTGTGCTCCTTTTGATTGTTACTATGGGTCAATCTTCCTCTTGTCCTACCACACACCTTGCCTGTTTTCTAAAGAACTTTCAGGAATTCAAGAAGGCAGCGGCTGGATATGGAGCCAAGGTAAACCTGGGGACCCTCCGAACCCTCTGCAAATTGGAGTGGCCCACCTTCGGCGTGGACTGGCTGTCTGAAGAACCACGGACCTCCTGACAGTCCACACTGTCCGGAGGGTCATCTATGGCAGACCTGGTCACCTGGCCAGATTCCCTACACTGATGCGTGGATAGATCTTTTCACAGACACTCCCAAGAAACTAAAAATTTGTCTTGCAGGACAAAGGTGCCCGGCCCAGCCAGAGCCCCAACTTCCGTTGAAAGCTCCCGTTAAGAACCCAAGTCCTTCAGTCCTTCAGGATGCTCCTGATGAGCCCCCCCTTACCTACCCACCCCCCAATCTACCTCTTGTCCCCCTCCATCTGCCCCCTCCCTGTCCACTCTTCCTCCTCCTCCTCTAACCCAATCACCTACAGACAGCCTATACCCTCCACTCCCCACACCTGCTGATACCTCTTTAACCAGCTCCCCATATGTGAAGGGGTACCCAGTATCAGGCTTCTGCAGCTCCCCGCAACTTGCCTGACCCAGCCACCTTACTGCCCCTCCGCCAAGCAGGTCCAGGTCTGGGTGAGGATGGTCTCCCGTTCATGGTATATGCCCCCTTTTCATCTACAGACCTGTATAACTGGAAAAATCAAAATCTGCCGTTCTCGGGAAAACCCCAAGGCTTAATTTCTCTCCTAGAAACTATATTCTTCACCCATAACCCCACCTGGGATGACTGCCAGCAACTGTTACAGGTCCTATTCACCTCGGAGGAGAGAGATAGTATCCGGAGGGAGGCTGTGAAAACCATCATGGGTCGAGACGGCGAACCCACTACTGACCCTGGCCAAATAGAAACCGTGTTCCCCTCAACCAGACCAGACTGGAATTACAATCAGGATCAAGGTGAGGAGGCTCTTGAGCCATTTTGCCAGACTCTCCTACGTGGCCTTCGAGCTGCTGCCAGAAAGCCGACAAATCTTTCTAAGGTGAGTGAGACCACCCAAGGGTCTAATGAGTCACCCTCTGCCTTTTTAGAATGCCTAATGGAGGCCTTTGGAAATTACACCCCTATAAACCCCGAGGCACCTGAAATTGTAGGGCTATAAATATGGCATTTGTATCGCAGTCTGCTCCTGACATATGAAAGAAATTGCAAAGGCCAGAGGGGTTTGAAGGGAAGCTATTATCTCAACTAATGGAGGTGGCGCAGAAGGTGTATAACAATAAGGAGGATGCCAATACTCTAAAAACCAAAAAGGTGGCAAGAGTCCTGCTGAGCACAATGGCAACAGAGAGTGCTAGGGCCTCTTCCTCCCACGGATTCTCTGGGAACCAAAAAAAAACCAAGGCAGGGCAGACCAGAATTACAAAAAGACCAGTATGCTTATTGCAAAGAAAAGGGGCACTGGAAGAATGAATGCTCCCGACGCCGGGCAGACCCCAGCCTGGCCCTGCAGTTGCTAGGGTGACGGGGCCAGGGCCCCCAGGCCCCCAGGAGCCATGGTGAAACTACCAGTCAGGGGCAGCCCGGTTAACTTCCTAGTCGATAAGGGGGCTACGTACTCCACCCTAAAATTAGACCCTGGTCCCTTTAAAGCTGGACATACTCTGGTTCAAGGGGCCCCCGGGAAGATACACTCCTACGCCGGGACCACCATCCGGACCATTCATCTCGGATCTGGGACCGTCACCCACTCTTGCCTCGTTATGCCCGACTGTCCCTACCCCCTGCTGGGACGTGACTTGCTACAGAAATTGAAAGCCGCCATCTCCTTCCGGGATGGTGAGACGAAACTAAAGTGCGGCGCTCAGCCCCAGACCCTCCTAGTAACCTGCCCTAGCTTGGAAGAATATCTCCTAACTGGCCTCGGGATACCGCCAGCGGCTAATCAGTTGCTGCAAGAATTCCAGCCCCTGGTTCCGTGAGTCTGGGCCGAGACAAACTGCCCCCCGGCTGGCTCAGCTCCAGGCCCTGTGGTGGTGAAAGCACTCAGCACCTCTCTCCCCTTCCGGGCACAGCAGTATGCAGTCGGCCACAAGGCCAGGACTGGGACTGAAACACACATCAACCGTCTACTCGATGCAGGTATTCTCGTTCCCTGCCAGTCCCCGTGGAACACCCCTTACTTCCTGTGCAAAAGCCTGGGAGCACAGACTATCTGCCGGGACATGATCGTAGAGAAGTAAATAAGAGGGTTGAAACAATACACCCCGCCGTCCCTAACCCATACTCGCTTCTAAGCCAGCTCCCTCGGGAACATACTACCTACACTGTCCTAGATTTAAAAGACGCATTCTTTTCTATTCCTTTGGCACCGGTTCGCCAGCCCATTTTTGCCTTTGAAGACCCTCGGCCTGGGGGATGTGGGCAGTTGACGTGGACCAGGCTTCCCCAAGGATTCAAAAACTCCCCCAGCTTGTTTGGGGAGGCTCTGGGGTGAGATTTGTCCCCTTCAGGGAGCAGCATCCAGGTGTTACCCTACTCCAGTATTTGGACGACATCCTCCTAGCCGCACCGGACTCAGACTCATGCAGAGTGGCAACCCTCAGCCTGCTCAAAGCCTTTGCGGAAATGGGATATCGTGTACCCATCAAAAAGGCTCAGCTCTGTTCCTGCTCTGTAACATATCGTGGATACATCTTAGAAAAAGGGGAGTGGCGACTTTCACGTGACAGGATACAAGCCATATTGGGCATCCCTGAGCCAACCTAGAAACGACAGGTACACGAATCTCTGGGCACGGTGGGATATTGCAGACTGTGGATCCCTGGATTTGCAGAAATTGCTAAGCCCCTTTACACCACCACAGCGGGCAAGGGAAATGACTTGTTGTGGACCAAAGAGCAGCAGGAAGCTTTGACATGCCTGAAGACAGCTCTGGCGCAGCCTGGAGATCTAGTCTGGGTACAGAAGCTCCAAGCTGGAACACTCGAGCCACGGTGGACCAGCCTGTATGTGGTGATCCTCACAATGCCCACAGCAGTAAAAGTCACGGGGAAAAGACACTGGATACATGCATCCCAGCTAAAAGATGTCAGGTCCGGTACGGGGGGCTCAGAGGCAGAAAAGTGGACAGTCACCAGAACAGAAGACCCCTTAAAGATCAAGATTCACCGAACGAGTTAAGACTAAGGGTGGGGAAGAGAGGGGGATATGACAACAGCCTGGCAAATGAGTTTGCTGCCCCTCTTGGTCACTAGTGTGTGCGTCAATAGTTTTCGATTAACCTCCTATAACTGGAGTATTATAAGGACAAGGGACGGAAAGGTTCTAAATGTCACTCAAACTACTGGGGAAAATCCCACCCTCTCTTTCAACCTGTGTGCCCTCCTTGGGGAGAATTGGAACAACCTGGACATAGAGCCAGAGGGCCCTCATGCAGGTTGTGGATGTGGAAACAAATATTTAGAAAGAGGACTAACCCAGGCCAAGCTCTATGCCTGCCCCGCAGACGGGCCCCCAGAATGCCATACCTGAGGGCAGTACTACTGTGCTCAATGGGGTTGTGAAACTCTAGCCCCATGGACTTCCAGAGATGCTATCAGCCTCTTCAGGGGAGCACAGCCCAGAACCCAGCCATAGGGTCTGGTAACCCCATTCACATCGTATTATTAATGGGTTCAATAATGTCTGGGAAGGAGGCAAGACATGGGGCCTCAGACTATATGTAGTTGGTCAAGACCCCGGAGCTGAGTTTACCATCCAATGGGGTATTCTACAACCCCCTCCACCCAATCTGGTGGGCCCTGGGACATTCTCCTTAACCCAGAACCGGTAATTCCACCCAAAAGAAAACCAGGACCCCTTAGGTCCCCCAAGAAAACATCCCCCAGAACCCCCTTGTTGTCAATGTTGTCCTCTGTCTTCACTTTCTTAAACGAGAGCCAGCCAAATGCCACCAACGATTGCTGGCTCTGCCTAAACCCCCAGCCCCTTATTACAATGGAATAGGAGCAAATGGAAGCACTATCCCCAATGCATCACTGCATGTTCAAAAGATATTGATAAACGAGAGCCAAAGGTTATGTAAGTGGGGTCATGAGCCAATTCTAACTCTGGGGACCTACAAAGTAACAGCACCTGTTTTGCCCCCTCCTCAACCAAAATCAGTGCAACCTTCCGAGGCCCCCACTCTTCGTCAGTTGTCTTCTCTGATGAAACTGATGAGTCCTATTATTGGAAAGCCCCCAATGGCACCTGGTTCGCCTGTACCCAAGGAATCACCCCTTGTCTCTCCCCCAAAACCTTGTCACACTCTAAGGCTGAAAAAGACCCAGTCGTTTGCATCCTGGTGCTTATCATCCCCAGGTATACTGGTATTCAGGTGAAGGAGGCTGCGAGCATTTTAGAACTATGAGTCGGTTTAAACAAGTTCCTATTCTTGTTCCCATTATGGTCGGCCTTGGGATTGGGGGGTCAGCAGCCTTGGGAACGGCAGCCATGATCACCGGTAAAGAAAATTTTAACACCTTATCCACTCAAGTTGACTTAGACCTAAAAGAGTTAGAAAAATCAGTTAGTCATCTCGAAAATTCCTTATTCTCTCTGGTTGAAATGGTTCTGCAAAGTAGGCATGGGTTAGATCTATTATTCTTAAAACAGGGAGGACTATGTGTAGCCCTAGGTAAAACCTGCTGTTTCTATAATGACCACTCCGGAGTGATTAAGGAAAGCCTCTCATTAGTCAGAAATAGGCTACAGGAACAAGAACTCAGAACAAAAAGTACAACCGGTACAAAAGCCTGTATTCGTGGTCTCCATGGCTGACTACCATAATGCCCGCTGCTGCAGGCCCACTTGTCCTCATTATGCTGCGATTTCTAGTGGGCCCTCTTTTCATTAACTCTCTCACTTCCTATATCCGATAAAGAATACAGGCAGCAAAACTAATGGTGCTACACTCTCACTACACGCCTCTTGCTACTGACGCAGAGTCAATGGTTTGACTAATGCCATTACAGGAGTAGGGAATGAAAAGGAAACAAGACCACACCAACTCTCCCCAGCAGGCACCCCAAGCTTATAAAATAGGTGTGGTCATTAAAAAACCCGGACACGCATCTGGGCCTAATGGGGGAGTGGTGGGCCTAATGGGGGAGTGGCGGGCCTAATGGGGGAATGGCGGGCCTAATGGGAGAATGGCGCCACTTGTGCTGGGAAAAGGTCAACCACTCCCCCGCCCCCACCCCACCCCCGCTGAGATGCTAACGGCAAATATCTGCTTCTGTAACTCTGCTTGCTTGCTTTGCTCAGAACCCTATATAGAAATATATATGTTTAAACCTACCAATCCTGTCTCTTGGCACGCGGGAAAGTTTGGCGTGCATGGGAAGAAAGTTTATAAAGGCTGCAGCCTCCAGATTTTAGGTGCGACTCTTACTAAGGAGCATGCCCCGGCCGGTAATAAAGGTTCCATTAAATTTTTCTCCTGGGAGTTGTTATTTATATGTAGTAATTCACTTCAGTATATACCCAGAAGAACTGAGAGCAGTGACACGAACACCGATGTTCATAGCCACATTATTCACCATTGCCAAAAGCTGGAAACAACCCAGGTGTCCATCAACAGATGAATGGATAAACAAACTGTGGTCTATTCACATGATGGAATATTATGCAGCTGTAAGAAGAAATGAAGTCATAAAGCATATGGCAACATGGATGAACCTGGAGGACATTATGTTGAGTGAAGCAAGCCAGACACAAAAGGACAAATACTGTATGAATGCGTTACTATGAACCAAATATATTGTGTAATATATTGTTTGATTCAAAAAAAAATTTGTATCCATTAAAATTTGTATCTGTTGGCGCTCAAGAACTGGGTCCGTGAAAACGGTGCCGCGGATGAGAAAGAAAGAATAAGACAAAGAGAAGAAAAACTGGGATCAGGGGACTCTCCGTCCAATATGGAGAGAAGAGCCCAGCCACCTCCTAAGGTGTGGCTTTTATTTTAGGCTTTATTTATTTTTTTTTTTTAAGATTTTATTTATTTATTCATTCATCCCCCTCTTGCTGCCCGTGCTCACTGGGTCAGCCAACCACGCCGTGCGGGGAGGCCCGCCTTCACCAGGAGGCCCCGGGAACTGGGAGCCCTACTGATCGAGCCACAGCCGCTTCCCTATTTTAGGCTTTAGAACAAAGAAAATATATATGTACATATACAAAGGCAATAGATACTTGACAGTTTACATTTTATTATAAAATGAGCAAGTCTTAAAGGTTAACGGCTCAGTTCCTCTTTTCCTTCCTGAAATTCACAGACATTGTAAATCTTACATGCTCAGGATGTTTCCCCACCCAGCTCCTAATTAGCATGAGACTGGAGGGCTTGTTTCCTACATTCCAGGGTGACCTTCTTTTTGTCAGTTGTCATGGCCTTTAATTGAAACTCCATCATGTATCCATTACGTTTAATTAAGAAATGTATATATTTATTCATCTGTGTTTACTTTTTAGTTTTCAATTGTTTATATTTTCAATTATTAAATGTACAAAACAAAGTTAAAAAAAAAAAAAAAAAAAGGCCCAGGCAGGACTGCGACTAGGAATCGGAATATACAACACATCGGGGCCAGACCCGGGAGACCTCATACGGGTCCAACTGATCCCGGTAGCCCAACCCAGAGAAAACCCTGATGAAAAATATCAGTAAAGCCGCCCAGATGCTAAAAGTCAAGGTTAGAACAGCCCCCCACAACGTTCTTTTGAACCAGGTTCAAAATTTCCTCCAACTCCTAAATGAATCCCGACCCGACATAGCTGCCTCCTGCTGGCTGTGCACTTCCCGCAGTCTAACCATCTTCCCTGTACCTGTCCCATGGAACATATCCCCCCTAACCCATGACAGCTCTGCGGCAGGATCCAGGCCCCTCCCAGTCCACATAACCAAGCCCCCAGGAAAACTGGCTAACTGTGAAAACATAACCACCAGGTCTCCACCCATCCTCCCTCTTGGAAGGGCCGACTGTGACCCCACCCGCCCACTCAATGAGCCTGACCGATGCACTGCAAACTCCACCCTCTGGGTCTGTGGCACCAACGCCTACCGGTGCCCACCCCAGGATGGCCAGGGCATCTGCTGCCTGGCTTGGCCGGTACCATCGTCCTCGGTGTATGGAGATGAATCGCCTGGAGAGCTCTCCCGAGCCAAACAAGCAATACAGGAATTGCGATACTCTTAGGACTAGGAGTAGTCGGGAGAGCAGCAGTAGCAGGGGCTTCACTCACAGTTGGTCAGGAGGACTTACAAACACTAGCTCGGGAAACATCAAATGACCTCGAAGAAATATCGGGGGCTCTCAACAGGTTGTAAGACCAGATAGGCTCCTTGGCGGAAGAGTCCTGATTCTGGGCAAACTCCTCAGGAATAGTCAGGGACAAAGTGGCCCTGCTAAAGGAACAAGCCGAAAACCTTTTAAACCATGTATACCAGGCATCTGCCAATGGAAATTACTTCCAGGATCTCCTCTCCTGGACTTTGCCATTTATGCCAGTAATAGCCTCAGTCTTTTTCCTCTTAACTTTTGGGCCACGCAGTCTACGGTACCTAACGCAATACATCACTTCCCGCTTAAACACCAAGTAATGCCTTGTGTTAAATATCAGTCTTTGGGGACTATAGAAAAATCCCCATGTTATCAAGTGATGCCCCGTAAAGCATTATAAGGGCATCAAAAGGGGGAATGATGAGGGAAGCACCAGGATCCCAACCCCGTCCTCAGCAGAAACCCACAGCTTTAAAAAACAAACTCTCCTTGGTCCCTGGTCCCTCTCTCCCCTCCTTCCTCCCCTTTTCTCCATGGAATCCACTCAGGAAGATCAGCATCCCAGGCTGCCCCTTTGAATTGAAATTTACAACTCTCTACAGATACTGACTCTTTTCCTCCCTAATGGCCTCTGCTTTTAGGAAGATAAGCTGACCTTGCTTCTCTGCCTTTGTAACCCCCCCTGCCCGCCTGCCCTTGCCCACCTGCCCACTTGCCTGCTTGCTCAGGAATTTGCCCACTTAGTGTACCTATATAAACTTATGAAAATCGGAAAACGGCGCCCAGATTTTTGGAGATTTGACTCTCCTCTGGGCCTGTGTGTAATAAAACTTTGTTCATCTGTGCTCCCAAGAGTGCCGTCTGGGTTTTTTCTGGCTGGCCGCAACAAAGTCAGTCTTGCCAGTTTCAGTAGTTTTGGGTATCAACTTTTGGCTAATTTAAAAAGCATCTACATAATGTCTCTTAACCTTCAGTTACAGTTATATATGTTTAGAAATAAAAAATTATACTGTGTGCTAGATACAGTGTGTTGATGACATCACATTTAAACTCATACTAAAAAGGTTCTTTTGCTGATGAAGAGACTGAAACCACACACTGCAGGAATCCACCTCATGGTGTTACAGGAGGGCTCTGAGGGGTGCACCCCAAGTCCCTGGACCCTGGGGCTTCCCTGGGGTGCCCTGAGGCCTGCCTTAGGCTGCACCACTGACCAATTCCTTAGAGATGCCAGTGGCTTCCAGAAAGTTCCCCCAGGAATGGAAGGAGCAGGCTTTTAAATAGAGGCAGTAAGTGTTTTGGGTTTTTTTTTGAGGTACTGGGGTTTGAACCCAGGACCTCGTACATGGGGAGCAGGTGCTCAACCACTGAGCTACAGCCGCTCCTCTAACCAGCAAGCTTTAAAGCTCCAAGTGGGAGGGATAGGAAAGGAGGGTCCAAACACCAGCCCCTCGCAGGCCAGCCTTGGAGAGGGAAAGGCACCCCAGGCTGGGCCCATGTGCCCACATGGCAACCTGCACCTGTTCCTGTCACAGTAGCTTTACACGTGCTGCTGACGTGGCTCTTTCTTCCCATCCACCTGCCACGAGAATCACTTCTGATCCCCCAGTCCCCACTGGCCTATATGATGGATGACGGACATGCATAGCATAGTGCCCGGAGCCCCTAATAAATGTCAGCTTTAAAAATTATAGCATGGGGGATGGATGTGGCTCAAATGGTTGGGCATCCGTCTCCCATATGGAGGGACCCAGGTTCGATCCCTGGGACCTCCTGGTAAAAAAAAAAAAAAAAAAAAAAAAATATAGCATAACCCTCAGGACTGGGGAATGAATGATGGACTAGCATAGACTTAGTTATTCTACTGCAGACTGACTGTGATACTAGCAATGGAAGAACTTATATCATTGATGTGGACACAACGGCCAGCAGAAGTTCTGAGGGGAGGGAGCGGGAAAAACAGGTGTAATATGGGGGCATTTTCGGGACACTGGAATTGTCCTGAATGGTGTTGCAATGACGGATACAGGACATTATATATTTTGTCTTAACTTACAAAATTGTGTGGGACACAGTATAAACTATAATGTAAATATAATCCATGCTTACTGGCAATGCTTCAATATGAGTTCATCAATTGTAACAAAGGTACCACACTGATGAAGGATGTTGTTAATGTGGGAAAGTGTGGGAGGGGTGGGGAGTGGGGCATATGGGAATCCCCTATTTTTTTAATGTAACATTTATGTAATCTAAAGTATTTTTTTAAAAATAATTTTAAAATGTATTAAAAATTATAGCATAATTTGTACCTTATAGCACTCTGTAGGTCTGATATAAAATACTGTCTTGTGTTTTGCTGACCAGCTGTTTCACTGTTCATATCCCTCAAGAAGCTAAATTATAAGTGTATTGAGAAGAGAGAGCACATCTTAAATTTATTTTGAATTCCACAGCACCTAACCAAATAAACACTCAATAAATACTTCTTGATTGGTAGCTAAATTCTCTTTTGGCATAAACCATTTCAATTTGGTTCTGAGCAACTAAAGTATTCCTTTTAGTTAAAATCTAAAATCCATTTAAGTCTATAAATCAGTGCAATGCCATTCCATCAAAAAAGGAATTTAATTCGAAACGAGCAGCTTATTGTAGTAAAAGCTGTAGCTGAAAACACTGGAAATATTGTGTTCTGTTGTGAAGCATTAAAACTGCAACTTTTAACCCAAGTGCAAACAATAATAGATTCCACAGTGCTGAATTTTGGTGGTTCAGAGTCCTTTGTCAATAATCTAATATTTAAAACTACCTTCTTTCTCTGTGGTTTTTGGCTAAAATACACATTAAAAATACATTAAGTATAATAAATGTATAATAAAATACATTAAGTAATGATTCCAATTTCAAGGATAAAATTTCCAGTGTGCACTTTACTAAAACCATTCAAAGACCTGAGACATAATGTTATTTAAAAATGAGTTCTTCTCCATATTCAAAAAGCTTTGCAATATTTTATTTGAAAATCATAAATATATCTTAGCAATAGCATTTCATAATCCTCTTTTCCTAGTATTTCCCCATTTCAATGAATACCATTTTCTTACTTAAATCCCTCAAGGCAATAATTTATTGAAAATTTCCCAAGCTTGTTCTTTTACCGTCCTCAGGGCACATTAGTGAATTAAACTTTATATATTTTGGCTACTCCTTTCTCCTTGTGACCTGTCTCCTTTCATCAGTGGGTCCAAAGTTTTTAACATGTTAATTGGTTAAGAAAAGTACATTTCAAGGATCAAAACTAGGGTATTTAGAAGTGAGTACAAGGAAAGGACTTCAGAAGTCTTCCTCTGTGTTTAGGGTACGTGATTTCTTGAGCTGCTTTAATCTATCTATGGCAGAAGTTACTGAAACCTCTCCATGAATTCTGTTGTCTCTTGTTCAAACGTTTACAGCATTATTTACCTTTTCTTTTTCTCCAGCCACTGTAGGAAAGGAAGGGACACAAACACTTTAAATCAATGATTTACTAAACAGTAAGTCAACAGGCACAGGACACTTGGGCCTTAATAATTTTCCTTCAATCTTAATCAATAATTATCAATCTACTTCCATTAGGTCCATGCTCTGAAGGGATGACTGGTTGCCCCAGCCCTCTATTGCCCCCCGAGAGAAGGACTGTTGTGGTCTTGGGGTGCACAACTGGGCACTGCTGTTCTCTTATAGTCTCCTGACTCCACCTGGCACACCTGAGGAGGCAGAGAGGACGGCAGACCAGGCCAGCCTAACCAGAATCTTCTGGAATGAGGGTATAAAGTGGGTTCTCTAGTGACCCATATTGTGAGATGCAGGTTTATACAGTCATGTTTCTTGATGTGTGGAAGGAAAAAATTGGTCAGCAGGTAAGGGGAATAAAGCAGATAATTAAGAGAAGCATAAAGAACCAGACAGAAATGAGAAAAGGGGAGGAGTCCTGGTAAGCGGCTGAGCTCCTGGCTCCAGCTGCTCCTCTAATTATTTGTTTTTTTAACTCAATCTTCCACTTCATGAAATACTCCAAAACCCTTCCACAAATTCCATCTTTAAGCTAATTTGAGATTTCAGTCACCACAAGAAGCCTGACTGTAGTAGTATTGTGTTTCAAAGTCCTGTATTACTGATGGAAACCTGAATATTTATTTTTCCTCACACAGAATCGTTCAGCTTACAGTAGATACTAATACCATGACTGCAGCTTCTCCAGACTTCTGAATCATCTTTAAAGCAAAAACTTTAGATTCTGCATTCAATGACTCATTGCTGAATTATTATCTTTTATGCCTCAAGAATATTTTATTTTTTTCACCTACATTCTTTTCTTTTGATCATTTTAAATTTGGAATCCTTTCTACCCATTAATTTAATCCCAAAGATTTCTAATAAACCAGAAAAGCAAGGGAAACTATTTTAGGCCTGTCAAAGGGCTGAAGCATAATGAGTGTCATTCTACTGATGAGTCATTTTCATAGTTTTCCATTATTGGTTTGAGACATTATTGGCTCTTGCTAGTAATAATATACAAAAGGGTTCAGAGAACTGCATGATGCTGCATCAGGTAAGTAACAAAGAGTACTTAGGAACACCTAACCCAGGGACACCACTCTTCCCTGTGAAAAAATTCTAACAGTTAAGCTGTGATAATCAAGTAGTTATACCATATTCCCTATTTTGTTAGTACTTTGGAATTAAAGTGAAAAAAAAAAGCATTTAGAAAAATACATAAAAACTTAAATTACCCCAAATAAAATTACACTGAGCCAGCTACACATTTCGTATTTTCTTATTTAGTGTACAACTATGATCTATGTCAACATCAGCCATGAATCCTTCTTCAAAAAATTCCCTGGATACCTGGAAGAAAATGAGGCACTTTCGTTATACTATTTGTGGCAGGTGGTCTCCAATGGCCCCAGTGATCTTGCCCCCTCACATAATTCCCTCCACAATGTGCAAGAGTTGGTCTGTGTGGCCAGAGGAAAGGGCAGAAGTGATGGCACATCCCTCCTGAGCTTAGGCTAAAAAGACTGCGGCTTCTGTCTCTATCGGATCACCTGCTCTGAGGAAACCAGCTGCCATGCAGTGAGGACACTGAGGCAGCCTAAGAAGACACCCACAAGGTGAGGAACTAAGGTCTCTGACAACAGCCAGCGAGAAACTAAGACCTGCCCACAATCCTGTGTGTGAACCCCCACTGACTGCAGCCCCGGGCGACAGTTTGACCTCACCAGAGCCCTGTGCCACAACCAACCAGCTGAGCTGCTCCCAGGTTCTGGACTCACTGTGAAATAATAAATGTTGTTTTAAGCTTCCAAGTTTGGTTATTTGTTACACAGCAAGAGATAATAAACTATTGTCCTCTAGTAGGGCCATGCAGAGAAGAATATTTAAATGTGAAATGTTTTAAACTACCAATGTCTCAAAAACATTAAGAAATAAAATAGTTATGCTACAGCTATGATTCAAATCAGACTAAAGGCATTATTCCCAATTACTGAAAACATGGGTTGTTAAATTAATGGATTAGTTATGCAAAATTTTAAAGCAGGAATCACATTCCAAGTCAGTGATCTACATAGAATACCAGCCAAGATTTTCATGTACTATACTTTAAATGTCTGATTTCACCTGAAGTGCATATTTTTCACAAGTTGGCCCCACAGGGATGACTACTACCTGAAGAGGAGAAAGCCAGAAAGGCCTGAAAAAAATACATAAAATACGCATTTTCATAATTTTATCACGGCCAGTTATTATATGATTAAAATGCAATCAATTAAACTGTAAAGGAAGAAATAAAACTATTTCTTTTTGCAGATGATATGATCCTATATATAGGAAATCCTTAAAAAATCCACAAAAAACTCCTATGGCTAATAAATAAATTCAACAAAGTTACATGGTAAAGGACAACACATAAAACTCAGTGGTGTTTCTATACACCAGCAATGAACAACCCAAAAAGGAAATTAAGTAAACAATCCATTCACAAGAGCATCCAGAAGAATAAAATACCCAGGGTCTTAGTTTGCCAGAGTTGCTATGACAAACAGCACACAAGTTGGCTTAAACACGAGAATCCATCGTCTCACAGGCCTGAGGATGCTGGTGAGGCCGCGCTTCCTCCCGGAGGTGGTGGTGTGCTGCTGACGGCCGCCCTCCAGCACGTGGCCAGCTCTCGCTCCTCTCTGGCTTCTTCTGACTTCTGGCTTCTCCCATATCCGATTTCTTCTCTTTATAAGGCCTCCAGACTGGTGTGTGTGTGTCTGTCTTTCTGTCTGTCTGTCTGTCTCTATCTATCTATCTATCCAGCCAGCCAGCCGTCTATCTATTCTATATACAGAACCTTGAATCAGGGTGGCCCTTAATCCGTATGGCTGGAGGCCTTATAGAGGAAATGTGGATGTAGTCCGTCAGCAGAAGTCAGAAGTCAGATGAGGGCAGAGGTCAGTGGAAATGAGAGGAGCAGACACAAGAAGGAAATCGCCACGATGGAGGCGGGGATGCAGGCGGAGGAAAGCCAAGGAACGTGGCAAGCCAGCCCCAGAATGCTACGTGCCTGGAAGAAAGCATGGGCTGTTGAGACCTTGATTTTGGACTTCTGGCCTCTAAAACCCTGAGACAATAAATTCCTGTTGCTTAAGCCAAACAGCATGTGGGATTTATCATAGCAACCCTGGCAAACTAAGACACCTAGGAATAAATTTAATCAAGCAGGTGAAAGACTTGTACACTGAAAACTACATAACACTGCTGACAGAAATTAAGAACTAGATAAACAGAAATGCATTGTGTTCATGAGGTGTAAGACAATGTTGCTAAGAGGGCAATATTACCCAAGCAATCTATAGGTTAAATGCAATTCCTACCAAAATGCCAATGACCTTTTTTTTTTTTTTTTTACAAAAATGGAAAAGCTGATCCTCAAATTTATATGGAATCAAAAGGGGTCCTGGATAGCCAAAATAATCTTGAAAAAGAAGAACAAAGTTGGAGGACTCACACTTCCTGATTTCAAAACTGACTACAAAGCTACAGTAATCAAAACAGGGTGGGTCTGGCATAAGGATAGACATACAGGCCAGCGGGATAGAAATAAAGTCCAGGAACAATCGCAGACATCTGTGGACAACTGATTTCCAACAAGAGTGTCCAGAGGGAAACAATGGTCTGTGCTTTTCTTCATCATTCTGAGTATTTAGTTTGAAGATGGAAGGAAATGCAGTGGGACTATTACCAAATGGCACTTTATGAATGAATTTATTTATATATTCGTAAACTACAGGAGCAAAATAGTACATATAATAGAACACAGAAACAGTGCATAGTAAATGTAAACATTCCCATCTTAGACATTTCCTCACCCTGTCTCCAGTCCTACTGTCCCAAGGGAGTCACTATTTAGCCACTTCTATTTCTAATTCTTCAGGAGACTCCCACCGTAACTGACAGGTGCCTGGACTCTTGATTTATCAGGTGTGGAGACTCCCTGCAATGAGGAGCAGCGTTAGTCACTCATACCATCTCCTCCCCCTCCATCTCCTGGTTTCCATTAGTCACCTGGAGTTTTATTTGTTTTTTTTTTTTACCACTTCCATTCAGGTAGAAGACATCAACATCTCTCACCTATGCTACCAACCATTTCTTTTGTTTGTTGGTTTTTTTTTTTTAACTTTATTTTGTACATTTAATAATTGAAAACATAAACAATTAAAAACTAAAAAGTAAACACAGATAAATAAATATGTACATTTCTCAATTAAATGTAATGGATACATGTAAAAATTTTTTTTTTTTGGAATCAAACAATATATTACACAATATATTTGGTGCATAGTAACGCATTCATACAGTATTTGTCCTTTTGTGTCTGGCTTGCTTCATTCAAAATAATGTCCTCCAGGTTCATCCATGTTGCCATATGCTTTATGAATTCATTTCTTCTTACAGCTGCATAATATTCCATCATGTGAATAGACCACAGTTTGTTTATCCATTCTTCTGTTGATGGACACCTGGGTTGTTTCCAGCTTTGGCAATGGTGAATATGTGGCTATGAACATCGGTGTGCAGATGTCTGTTCGTGTCACTGCTCTCAGTTCTTCTGGGTATATACCCAGTAGTGGTATTGCTGGGTCACGTGGCAAGTCTATATTCAACTTCTTTAGGAACTGCCAAATAGTCCTCCATAGTGGTTGTACCATCCTGCATTCCCACCAACAGTGAAGAAGTGTTCCTATCTCTCCACATCCTCTCCAATACTTGTAGTTCTCTGTCTTTTTCATAGTGGCCATTCTGATAGGTGTGAAATGATACCTCATTGTATTTTTGATTTCTATTTCCCTAATCATGAGTGCTGTTGAGCATTTCTTCATGTGTTTTCTTGCCATTTGTATTTCTTCTTTGGAGAAATGTCTATTCAAGTCTTTTGCCCATTTTTTAATTGGGTCATTTGTCTTTTTATTGTTGAGTTGTAACATCTCTTTATATATCCTGGATATTAAACCCTTATCAGATATGTGATTTCCAAATATTTTTTCCCACTGAGTTGGCTGCCATTTCACCCTTCTGACAAAGTCCTGTGAGGTGCAAAAGTGTTTAATTTTTTTTTAACTTTATTTTGTACATTTAATAATTGAAAACATAAGCAATTAAAAACTAAAAAGTAAACACAGATGAATAAATATATACATTTCTCAATTAAATGTAATGGATACATGTAAATTTTTTTGTTCTTGTTTTGTTTTTGTTTGTTTTTTGTTTTTTTTTTGTGTGTGTGTGTGTGAATCAAACAATATATTACACAATATATTTGGTTCATAGTAACGCATTCATACAGTATTTGTCCTTTTGTGTCTGGTTTGCTTCACTCAACATAATGTCCTCCAGATTCACCCATGTTGCCATATGCTTTATGACTTCATTTCTTCTTACAGCTGCATAATATTCCATCATGTGAATATACCAAAGTTTGTTTATCCACTCATCTGTTGATGGACACCTGGGTTGTTTCCAACTTTTGGCAAAGGTGAATAATGTGGCTATGAACATCGGTGTGCAGATGTCTGTTCGTGTCACTGCTCTCAGTTCTTCTGGGTATATACCCAGTAGTGGTATTGCAGGGTCACATGGCAAGACTATATTCAACTTCTTTAGGAACTGCCAAACAGTCCTCCATAGTGGTTGTACCATCCTGCATTCCCACCAACAGTGAAGAAGTGTTCCTATATCTCCACATCCTCTCCAACACTTGTAGTTCTCTGTCTTTTTCATAGTGGCCATTCTGATAGGTGTGAAATGATATCTCATTGTAGTTTTGATTTGCATTTCCCTAATCATGAGTGATGTTGAGCATTTCTTCATGTGTTTTTTTTGCCATTTGTATTTCTTCTTTGGAGAAATGTCTATTCAAGTCTTTGGCCCATTTTTTAATTGGGTCATTTGTCTTTTTAGTGTTGAGTTGTAACATCTCTTTATATATCCTGGATATTAAACCCTTATCAGATATGTGATTTGCAAATATTTTTTCCCATTGAGTTGGCTGCCTTTTCACCCTTCTGACAAAGTCCTGTGAGGTACAAAAGTGTTTAATTTTGAGGAGGTCCCATTTATCTACTTTTTCTTTTGTTGCATGTGCTTTGGGTGTGAAGTCCAAGAAACCACCACCTACTACAAGGTCCTGAAGATGTTTCCCTACATTTTCTTCTAGTAGTTTTATGGTCCTGGCTTTTATATTTAGATCTTTGATACATTTTGAGTTGATTCTTGTATAGGGGATGACATAGGGGGCCTCTTTCATTCTTTTGGTTATAGATATCCAGTTCTCCCAACACCATTTGTTGGAGACATTGTTTATTCCCATCAGCGTGGGCTTGGCAGGTTTGTCAAAAACCAGTTGACTGCATAGGTGAGGGTTTATTTCCGGATTCTCAATTCTATTCCACTGATCGATATGTCTATCTTTATGCCAGTACCATGCTGTTTTGACCACTGTAGCTTTGTAATATGTTTGAAGGTCAGGCAGCGAAATTCCTCCCACATTGCTCTTCTTTTTTAGAATACTTTTGGCTATTCGGGTGCACTTACCCTTCCAGATTAATTTGGTAATTGCCTTCTCTAATTCTGTAAAGTAAGCTGTTGGGATTTTGATGGGTATTGCATTAAATCTATAAATCAGTTTGGGCAAGATTGACGTCTTCACAATATTTATTCTTCCAATCCATGCACATGGAATGTCTTTCCATTTGTTTAGGTCATTTTAAATTTCTTTTAGCACTGTTTTGTAGTTTTCTGCATATAGGTCCTGTACTTTCTTGGTTAAATTAACTCCTAGATATTTGAGTCTTTTTGTTGCTATTGAAAATGGAATTTTCCTCCTGATTTCCTCCTCAGATTGTTCAGTACTAGTGTACAAAAACATTACTGATTTTTGCGTGTTGATCTTATATCCTGCCACTTTGTTGAACTCATTTATTAGTTCAAGTAGCTTTGTTGTGGATACTTCAGGATTTTCTAAATACAGGATCGTGTCATCCGCAAACAGTGAGAGTTTTACTTCCTCTTTTCCTATTTGGATGACTTTAATTTTTTTGTATTGTCTAATTGTCCTCGCTAGAACTTCTAGTACAATGTTGAATAACACTGGTGACAGTGGGCATCCTTGTCTTGTTCCTGATCTTAGGGGGAAAGCTTTCAACCTTTTCCCATTGAGTATGATGTTGGCTGTGGGTTTTTCATATAAGCCTTTTATCATATTGAGGAATTTTCCTTTTATTCCTATCTTTTGAAGTATTTTTATCAAAAAACGATGTTGGATTTTGTCGAATGCCTTTTCTGCATCTATTAAGATGATCATGTGGTTTTTTTTCCTTCAATTTGTTAATGTGGTGTATTACATTGATTGATTTTCTTATGTTGAATCAGCCTTGCATGCCAGGAATAAATCCCACTTGGACGTGATGTATAAGTCTTTTGATATGCTGTTGGATTCGATTTGCAAGTATTTTGTTGAGAATTTTTGAATCTATGTTCATGAGAGAGATTGGTCTGTAATTTTCTTTTCTTGTGGAATCTTTATCTGGCTTTGGTATTA
>JAKSZT010038075.1:54643-66844 GCA_026826555.1 Tolypeutes matacus
AGCCATCTGGTCCTGGACTTTTCTTTGCTGGGAGATTTTTGATGACGGATTCAATCTCCTTAATTGTGATTGGTTTGTTAAGTTCTTGTATTTCTTGTTGTGTCAGTGTAGGTTGGTTATGAGTTTCTAGAAATTTGTCCATTTCATCCAGGTTGTCTAGTTTGTTGGCATATAGTTTCTCATAATATCCTCTTATGATTCTTTTTATTTCTGTGAGGTCATTTGTAATTTCCCCCCTTTCATTTCTGATTGTATTTATTTGCATCTTCTCTCTTTTTTTCTTTGTTAGTCTAGCGAGGGGTTTGTCAATTTTATTGATCTTCTCAAAGAACCAGCTTTTGGTTTTGTTGATTTTCTCTATTGCTTTTTTGTTCTCATTTTCATTTATTTCCGCTCTAATCTTTATTATTTCTTTCCTTCTTTTTGCTTTGGGATTGGTTTGCTGTTCTTTTTCTAGTTTCTCAAGTTGTTCAGTTAAATCTTTGAGTTTAGCTCTTTCTTGTTTCTTAATATAGGCATTTAGGGCTATAAATTTCCCTCTCAAGACTGCCTTTGCTGTATCCCATAAGTTTTGATACGTTGTGTTCTCATTTTCATTTGTCTCAATATATTTACTGATTTCACTTGCAATTTCTTCTTTGACCCACTGAATATTTAGGAGTGTGTCGTTCAGTCTCCACACATTTGCAAATTTCCTTTTTTCCTGTCTGTTATTGATTTCTAGTTTCTTTCCATTATGATTTGAGAAGGTGCTTTGTGTAATTTCAATCTTTTTATATTTATTGAGAGCTGTATTGTGACCTAACATGTGGTCTATCCTGGAGAAAAATCCATGGGCACTTGAGAAGAATGTATAAACCGCTGAGTTTGGATGCAGTATTCTGTATATGTCTGTTAGGTCTAACTTGTTTATCATATTGTTCAAGTTCTCTGTTTCCTTGTTGATCTTCTGTCTAGTTGTTCTATCTAATGATGTGAGAGGGGTGTTGAAGTCTCCGACGATTATTGTAGAAATGTCTATTTCTCCCTTCAGTTTTGCCAGAGTTTGTCTCATATATTTTGGGGCACCCAGGTTAGGTGCGTAGATATTTATGACTGTTATATCTTCCTGGAGGATCGTCCCTTTTATTAATATATAATGGCCTTCCGCATCTCTTATCACTTTTTTGCATTTGAAGTCTGTTTTGTCTGATATTAGTATAGCTACCCCTGGTCTTTTCTGTTTACTATTCGCATGGAGTATCTTTTTCCAACCTTTTACTTTCAGCTGGCTTGTATCCTTGTGTCTCAGGTGAGTTTCTTGTAAGCAGCATATGGATGGCTCATGTTTTTTTATCCATTCTGTCAGCCTGTATCTTTTGATTGGGGAAAATTTAATCCATTCACATTCAATGATATTACTGAAAATGCACTATTTATTTCCTCCGTTTTATTCTTTGGTTTTCATATGTCATCTTATTTTTTGTCTTTCTTTTTACTCTTTTGGTTATTCTTTCTGCTTTTCTTTCTTCTATACTCTCCTCCAAGCCTCTCTCTCCTGTGTTTTTCTTTCAGTTTCTAAGGCTTTCTTTAATATTTCCTGCAAAGGTGGATTCTTTTTTGCAAACTCTCTTAGTTTCTGTTTGTTTGTGAATACTTTATATTCACCTTCATATTTGAAGGACAGTTTTGCTGGGTAAAAGAATTCTCAGCTGGCAGTTTTTCTCTTTCAGTTTCCTAATTGTATCATACCACTGTCTTCCCACCTCAATGGTTTCTGAAGAGAAATCTGCACAAAGTCTTACTGGACGTCCTTTGTACGTGATCGTTTGCTTCTCTCTTGCTGCTCTGAGAATTTTCTCTTTATCTTTTACATTTGACATTTTGAATAATATGTGTCTTGGCGTAGGTCTATTTGGATTTATTCTTATTGGGGTACGGTGTGCTTCTCCGACATGTAAGTTCATTTCTTTCGTGAGAGTTGGAAATTTTTCAGCTATTATTTCCTCACATACTTTTTCTGCCCCTTTTCCTTTCTCTTCCCGTTCTGGAACTCCCATGACATGTATGTTCTTGCGTTTTGTGTTGTCATTCAACTCTCTGAGCTCCTGCTCAATTTTTTCCATTCTTTTCTCTCTCTGTTCTTTTCTCTTTTCAATTTTAGCTGCTCTGTCTTCAGTCACTTATTCTTTCTTCTATCATTTCGAGTCTGCTCTTATATGCTTCAAATGTATTTTTGACTTCACCTATTGTGTCTTTCATTCCCATGAACTCCGTTTCTTTTCTGTTCAGTGTTTCAAATTCTTCTTTGCGTTCGCTCAATGACTTCTTGATGTCATTGATCTCTTTAACTATATTCTCTTTCATCTCATTAATTTGATTTTGGAAATTTGTGTTCATCTCACTGTTTAGTTCTCTCAAATTCTGCATCTCTTCTGGGACTTTGCTGTATTCCTTTTTTTGGGCCATGTCTTCTATTTTCTTAGTATGGCTCGTAATCTTTTGCTGGTGCTTAGGCATCTGGTTAGTTTGTATTTTACTTAGATGCTCTATCTCTTTTTATTTTATGGGGTTTTAGTGGCAGGAGGCTGTGAGTTACCACAGCTCTTTGATTTTTGGCTCAAGCTTGATTGTTAGGATTGTTCTGCTGGTTGCTCAAAACTGGGCACTGGACCCAGTAATTGGTTGTAGAGTCGTTTCCTAGGGCCTTGGGCAGGGTGGTTATAGAGGCCAGGAAAAGCCTCTCTTACTTATTAATTTTCTTATGTGCACTTCCTTAGTCTGCCAGGAGATGGCACTTGTTGGCAGCTCTCAATTCAATGCCTGGTCGGAGCGTATTTGTTGTGACACAGGTCAGATCAATGTGCTAGAGCTTCCTGGCTGGGGGCTAAGAACCCTATGATTCAAACTTTCTGAGACAGTTCTCCAGACTTCTCTCATAGCGCCCCCCCTTTTCCCAGCTAGGAAATATTTCCACTCCCTTTTGAATCCTCAAGAATCAGTCCCTGTTAGTAGAGGAGGAGATTGGTAGGTTTGTATATCTTTAGCCCCTTGCAGGCTCCAAGGCAAACAATGGCGCAGCCTCACCCAGCCTGGAAGGGCTCTTGGGATGGGGCAGACCAAACCCAGGAGTCCAAAGCAGGGTCAGCCCCAGGCTCTCTCTCCCCTCTTCTGTGGAGTCCTCAACAATTAGTCCAGGCTAGAAGAGAGGGAGATTGGGAGGGTCGGATTTCTCCAGTCCTTTCTAGGCTCCCAGGGCAGCCATGTGGAAGGGTCCGTGGAGCTCCGCTGTCCAAATTTCAGGTCAGAACCTGAGTCTGCCTAAGGCTGTGTCCCTCTCTCTCCCCTTTCCGGGAGTGGCAGATCCCTGAAGCCCCCTTTGTCTGTGGTCGCAGGCCCAGGGGCCCGAGAATTCTGAAGAGTGTGGGGGAGGGTGCCGGCAGCAGCAGAAGCTGCTACTTGCAACTCACGGTTCTGTTGTCACGATTTACCTCTTCTGTCCCTCTCTCCTCTGGGTGGTGTGCAGCCTTCACCTGCTGTCCTAAACCCTAGAAGATCTTTTTCGGGGCTGTTTCAGCCTGTCCTCTAGCTATTTTTCTGGCGAAGAGATTCCCGTGTCTTACTAGTCCGCCATCTTCCCGGAAGTCTGGTTTGTTTTTAGGAGGTACCAGGGATTGAACCCAGGACCTCGTACATGTGAAGCACATGCTCAACCACTGAGCTACATCTGCTCTGCCCACACATTTCTTTTAAAACTGAATCAACTGGAAAGAAATATACATGTTAAACTCATGCATAGTCATGCCTGTGCTTTTGAGGTATCTGTAACTTTACTAGCTTAGAAACTCTACGCCACCAACGCATATTTTTCTAGGATCACAAATAAAACATAAGGAATAAGCACAGCCTCTCTAGCTGCCCGGGATTCTTTTGAGTTGTTTGGGGAAATTCCCACCTTATATTTCTTGCCCAGAAATTTGCATTCCTGCCCCCTAGACACCTAGGCTGCATCCACGCGTTAGGTTCTGTCAATCAGATGTACAAGCAGGACGCGACGTGGAAGAGGAGAAGGCACCGCATGGAATCTGGTGAGGGGAGGAGCTTCCAAAGGAAACTGTGGTGGGGACCCTGGCAGCAGCCGGGTCACTGGCTCACAGCACCTTCCGCATGTGCAGGATGCACTGGCGCAAGATGTGCTATCTGCCAGCTGGGCCCCAAGTCTACCCAAGCCAGCTGCTTCTGAGTGCATGGCAGCTCAAGTGAACCCCAGAGATGTAGGCTAGGTGTCTTCCTTCTTTGGCTATAAATTACTTCTGTGGTCTGGCTGAATAAGGCTCAGTAAGCCGGCAGAAATGTGGCAGGAAGGAAGAGCAAAGCAACATCCAGTGTAAGGAGCTTTTCCAGTGAGGGATCTGAGGCATCAATCTGCCACCAGCTGGCCGGCTTCCTGCTGGGTTACGGTGCCACACGGGGTTAGGATCGGTCACTGCTGATGGTGAACTGCGTTCTCAGAAGAGGCGTGGCCAGGTGGAAGTGCGGGCTGCTGAGCCCAAGCACAGCTGCTCTTCTGCCCTGTGGCCACTCTGAAGACAGAGGCTGGCAGTCCCAGCAGACACAAGCAGGGCACCTTGTGTCTGAATACCGAAACCTCCCCACAGCGGGGCCTTTGGTGGGCAAAACCACCTTCATGGCCCAGTCTGAGCAACATCCATATTCATTTTCCCCAAATCCACTTGTCATCTATTTTCCATTCTAATTACTTCTAAATTTCTGACCTTTTTCCTTCTAAGCAAAAAGGACTACAAACAACTAGATCTTTGAAGGGCTTGAAATGGATAAAAAAAGAACACTTTAATTCTATGGAGTTCCTAAAAAGGTAAATGGTACCATTTTTTTTTGCCACTCTGTCTTCGTTTTCTTTGTTTTTGTTTTCTGATATGGCACATGTAATGATTTTTTATTTTCTCTTTGGGTACTTGCTAGTTAGAAGGCAGGAGCCTCTAATTTTATCTTTTTTAGACAGGATTTTTAAGAATAATGGATATATGGCTTTTCTTTCCCACATCACTTACCATTTTCCCCCATAGTTTTCTGAGAGAATGGCTATCATTCTTTCCACTGACCCCAAAATGGCTTGACGAATGATCACTGGTCTCTTCTTATCACCCCCATCCTTACTGAAAAAGGGAAGAGGATTTTCTTAAGGCTCAGCAGTAATTTTATCTTTTAATCTTATATCTAAACGTTATCTCCCCAACCTAGGGAAAATGACAGATTCCTCCTAAGTCATCTTTAAACATATATGATATTTATTAGACATACAAGGCTTTTTTTCCTTTCAAATTCTGATATCTTTTACAAGCCAAAGGGAAACCAAATAGGTTATCTAGGAAAAGTCAAAATAACATTAGATCACTATCTCTACCACAACTCCACTGATTACCTTTACACTAAAGTTCATGCTAAATCAGTTTACTGATATTGAGAGTCAACCCTATTTTACTTTGAACTATGGTACTTGATTGAACAATCATCAAAAACAATTGTTTTGTAAGCTCACAGCTTCTCTAATAAAAAATATTTAAAAATTTAAACCCCATGGTAACCACAAAGAAAATATCAGAGACCATGCCAACTCATAGAGACAGAAAGTAGAGGACAGGTTTCCTGCGGTGGGGGCAGCGGCAAGAGGGAGTTAATGCATAATGAGTATAAGGTTTCCATGTCAGATGAAGGGAAAGTTCTGGTAATGGATGGGGGTGAGGGTCCTGCAGCATTGGGAATGTGATGGATCCCACTGAATGGTATGCCTGGGAGCAGTCAGGATTTATGTTGTATATATGTTTCCACAATTTAAAAAAAAAAAAAGGAGAACAAAAGAGTAATGGCAATTAAATGCAATACACAATACTGGATGGGATCTAAGAATGGGGGAGAAAAGGCTCAAATGGACATTACTGGGACATAAGGAAAAACTGGAATAGAAATGTAAGCTTTATATCAATGTTATATTTCTTGAACTTGACATAGGTGAATATCCTTCTCCGTAGGAAATGTACATGGAAGTACTATGTGTTTAAGGAACATGATGTGTGCAACCTGCTCTCGTGTGGTCAGCAGACAGACAGACTGACAGAGTGAAAGAGAGAGACACAGCAGAGGTGGCAAAATGTTAAAATCGTTGGTACCTGTGGGGATGGGAGCATGCTGGAGTTCTCTGTATGGGGTTTGTATTATTTTTGCAACCGTCCTGTAAGTTTGAAATTATTTCAAAATAAATAAACATAGTAAAAGGATGGGAAAAGATATAATATGCAAACATTAACCCAAAGAAAGCTGGAGTGGCTGGATTAGTATCAGACAAAGTAGACTTCAGAACAAGGAAGATTACCAGGAATAAAGAGGGACATCAGATGCTGATAAAAGGGTCAATTACCAGGAGGACACGGAACTCTAGATGTGATACATGTAACAACAGAGCTTCAAAACACATGAAAGAAAACTGTGTTTCTGAGAGGAGAACTCGACAAATCCACAATTATAGTCATGGACTCCAATACTCCTTTCTCAGTCACCAACAGAAAAAAAAATAGAGAGATAATCATTAAGGATATAGAAGAAGTGAACAAAACGATTAACCAACAATATCTAGCTGACTTTTATAAAATGTCACATCTACAACAGAACATACATTCTTTCCAAGTGCATATAGAACATCCAAATTTTAACATTATTAAAGTAATTGAAATCATACAAAATATTTTATAACAATATGGAATTTAACTAGAAGTAGGGAAGCGGCTGTGGCTCAATCAGTAGGGCTCCCGTTTACCATATGGGAGGCCCCGGGTTCGGTTCCCGGGGCCTCCTGGTGAGGGCGGGCCCGCCCGCACGGCATGGTTGGCTGACCCAGCGAGCACGGGCAGCAAGGGGGGGATAAATGAATAAATAAATAAAATCTTTAAAAAAAAAAAAAAAAAACTAGAAGTAAATAATAGAATAATTGGTAAATTATCAAACACTTGTATATTAAACAACACATTTCAAAATAATCCATGAATCAAAGAGGAAATCTTAAGGAAATTAGAGAATATTTTGAGCTGAATGAAAATGAAAATACAACATATCAAATTTGCAGAACGCATTTCAAAGTAGTACTTAGAAGATAATTTACAGCATGAAATTGGGGGTCAGCAAACTACAGTTTATGGGCCAATTCTGGCCCACAGCCTGTTTTTATAAATAAAGTTTTATTGGAACACAGCCATCCTTTTGTTTATATATTGTCTATGGCTGCTTTCCCACTACAATGATAAAGTTGAATAGTTGCAACAAAGGCTGTATGGCCCACAAAGCCTAAACTAACAACAGTCTGGCCCTTTACAGAACGTAAACCTCTACAGTAAAGTTTTATAGAATAAATCTGGAGGATACTACTCAATTTTAAGACCTATTATATAAAGCTACAGTAATCAAAAGAGTGTGTTATTGAGAAAGCAATAAACATATAGATCAATGATACATAATAAAAAATCCAGAACTAGAATTAAATAAATATGTCCAATTAACTTTCTTTTTAGGAGGTACCAGGAATTGAACCTGGGACCTCATACATGGGAAGCAGGCACTCAACCACTGAGCTATACCCATTCCCCGTCCAACTGATTTTTTTTTTCCAACTGATTTTTTTTTTTTTTTATGATTTTATTTTTTTTTTTTTTTTTTCCCCCCCCCCCCCCGCTGCCTGTGCTCGCTGGGCCAGCCAACCACGCTGCGTGGGCGGGCCCGCCCCCACCAGGAGGCCCCGGGAACCGAACCCGGGGCCTCCCATATGGTAAACGGGAGCCCCACTGATTGAGCCACAGCCGCTTCCCTCCAACTGATTTTTGACAAAGGTACAAATGCAATTCAATGAAGAAAGGATGGTCTTTATAACAAATGATGTTGGAACAATTAGACATCTAGATCCAAAAAATAAACCCTGGCCTAAAGTTCACATATTATACAAAAATTAACTCAAAATGGATCTTAGATCTAAAGGTAGACTTAAAACAAGAAAATTTTTAAGATAAAACATAAGAGAAAATCTTCATGATCTGAGCTCAGGCAGATTTTGTAGACATGACATCAAAAGCATGACCCATGAAAGAAAAAAATTATAAAATAGACATCAAAATTAAAAACTGAAGATGAGAAAGTTAAGACACAATTAAAAAATGAAAAAAACAAACTACAAATTGGGAATAAATATTTGCAAATCACATATCCATCAAAGAGCTTAATGTCTAGAATATATAAAGAACTCTCAAAACACAAGACTAAATGGTTTCCAGATAACATTCCATACTTGCCAAAGAACAAACATGTTTTAAAAAGTAAATTTATTCTCCAGAATGAAATAACTTGGTGAAGAAGATTAGTAACCCTCACTCTTCAGATTAAAGGAATCACAACTCCAAAAAGCAAAACAACACACTAAAAGCTGAGTGTGATGGCATGTGCTATGCAGTCACTTTTAATACTCACCAGTGCCCTGGGCAGCTCAAAGGCTTTAGGGCAGAGGTATCCTTTCCAGCATCAAAGGTAAACATATTTTCACGGTAATGCTGCCAGTGGCCCAAGGCTTCCCAGAGTTTACTGGTGTACACACTGGGAGAGAGCGCTTCCGTGAAGTTGTTTTTATGATATTCTTCCTTTAAGAAAAAATTAAAAACATTTAAAGCTAAAATATGCTATCACAAAGGACAAAGAGAAAAGGAAAGGAGATAAAAGTTGTAATACGTTAGAATCTAGAATCGACAAACCCTTAGCTAAACTGACAAAGAAAAAAAGAGAGAAGGCTCAAATAAATAAAATCAGAAATGAGAGGGGGGACATTACCACTGACCCCAAAGAAATAAGAGAGATCATAAGAGGATACTATGAACAACTGTATGCCAAAAAACTAGACACTGTAGAGGAGATGGACAAATTCCTAGAAACACACGAACCACCTACACTGACCCTAGAAGAAATAGAAGAGCTCAACAAACCAATCATAACTGAAGAGATTGAAAGAGTCATCAAAAACCTCCCAAAGATGAAAAGCCTGGGACCAGATGGCTTCAGAGTTGAATTTTACCAATCATTCAAAGACGATCTCATACCAATCTTGCTCAAGCTCTTCCAAAAAATTGAACAGGAAAGAACGCTACCAAACTCATTCTATGATGCCAGCATCACCCTAATACCAAAACCAGATAAAGATACTATGAAAAAACAAAAATAAAGACCAATATCTCTAATGAATATAGATGCAAAAATCCTCAACAAAACACATGCAAACAGAATCCAAAGGCACATTAAAAGAATTATACACCACGATCAAGTGGGTTTCATCCCAGGTATGCAAGGGTGGTTCAACACAAGAAAATCAATTGGTGTAATAAACCACATTGATAAATTGAAGAAGAAACACCACATGATCCTCTCAATTGATGCAGAAAAGGCACTTAACAAAACACAGCACCCTTTCTTAATAAAAACATTCCAAAAGATAGGAACAGAAGGAAGCTTTCTCAATACAGTAAAATGCATATATGAAAAACCTACTGCTAGCATTGTACTCAATGGTGAAAGACTCAAAGACTGAAAGCTTTCCCTCTGAGATCAGGAACAAGACAAGGATGCCCACTGTCACCATTGTTATACAATATTGTACTAGAGGTTCTAGCTAGAACAATTAAGCTAGATAAGGAAATAAAAGGCACCCAATAGGAAAGAAAGAAGTAAAACTTTCAATATTCATTGATGATATGATCCTTTATCTAGAATCTCCTGAAAAATCCACAACAAAGCTTCTAGAACTAATAGGTGAGTTCAGCAAAGTGGCAGGATACAAAATTAATACTCAAAAATTAATACCATATCTATATAGTACTGATGTGTAATCTGAGGAGGAAATCGGGGGGAAAATTCCATTTATAATAGCAACTAAATCAAATATTTAGGAATAAAATAAACCAAGGACATAAAGGACTTGTATTCAGAAAACTAACGTATTTTGCTAAAAGAAACTGAAGAAGACTTACATTCCGTGTTCATGGATTGGAAGACTAAATATAATTAAGATGTCAATTCTACCCAAACTGACAGCTTCAACACAATCCCAATAAAAACCCCAACAGCCTTTTTTGCAGAAATGGAAAAACCAATTATCAAACTATTTGGGAGGGTAAGGGGCCCTGAATAGACAAAAAGATCTTTAAAAAGAAAAATTAAATTGGTGGACTCTCACTTCCGGACTTTAAAGTATATTTCTTAGCTACAGTGGTAAAAACAGCATGGTACTGGCATAAAGACAGACACATTGACCAATGGAACTGAACTAAGAACTCAGAAATAGACCCTCACATCTACAGTCAAGTGATTTTTGACAAGGTGGTCAAGCCCTCCCAGCTGGGCCAGAACAGTCTATTCAACAAATGGTGCTGGGAGAACTGGATATCCATATCCAAAAGAAAGAAAGAAGACCCCTATCTCACACCTGATACAAAAATTAACTCAAAATGGATCAAGACAACAACCATAAAACTCCTAGAAGAAAATTTAGGGAAACATCTTCAAGATCTTGTGGTAGATGGTAGTCTCTTAAATCTTACACCTAAAACATAAGCAACAAAAGAAAAAATAGATAAATGGGACCTCCTCAAAATTCAACACTTTTACATCTCAAAGGACTTTGTCAAAAGGTTGAGAAGAAAGTCAACTCAATGGGAGAAAATACTTGGCAATCACATATCCAATAAGGGTATACAGAGAGCTCATACAACTTAACAATATAAAAGACAAACTACCCAACTAAAAAATCTGCAAAAGACTTGAAAAGACAACTGTCCAAAGAAGAAATGCAAATGGCAAAGAAACACATGAAAAAATGTTCAACATCACTAGTGATTAGGGAAATGTATATCAAAACTACAGTGAGATATCATTTCACACCTATCAGAATGGCTACTATTAAAAAGACAGAGGAGGAGGCCAAGATGGCGTTAGTGTAGGAGGGCACACACTGCAAGCTCCCAGAGCAAGGCCGATTGTGGACGGGGTCCTGCCCGGGGGTCTGTGCTGTGCACGCGTGGAGTGAGAAGCTTGGGACATATACCTGCGCGGATCAACAGCGTGGACAGAACAGTAGAGATTCATGAGTTTTAAGGCTCCCGGTGGTGTTTGGCACAGACGGCTGAGCCCCGCGGTAAGGGAGGAAAAATAAAATAAAATAAAACGGCCATCTGGAGCTGCGAGCAGGCGAAAAAGTTTTATTTTCTGGGGATCTGGCTGCCTGGCGCCCTTTGGACCTTGTGTGAACAAAACAAACGAGCTAACCAGCACCCGGTGAACCGGAGGGGGGATTCAGGTTGGGGAACAGAGCTGATTTCCCTAGCCACCCAGAGATAAGACCCGGGCCGCTGCGAGGCCAAGAGGAAGGGACACTTCCCAAAAAAGGGAGGGCTCAGTTGGAAGACAGGGAAGGGTATTTTATATTTTTAGACATCGATCTGGCTGCCTGCACCACCACATAGCTTTGGGGAGCAGATAAGTCGACCTGAAGCAGCATTAGGTTGAGAGAAGATGCGAATCTGCACTCAAACTGATCTACTGAGCAGCCAGGTGATGCTCAAGCTCGGCTCCAGAAGGGGCGGAATCGGCCATCTTTAGCACTCCTCACTGACTAACAAGAGAGCTACAGCTAACCTGGGGAGTCCAGAAAGTGGGACATGCTTGATTAATTTCCATGGGCCCAGCTAGGGTCCCTTCCGTAAGAGGGTTGATCTTGAGGAGGAATTATTTTGGGTCCTGCATTTTGCTAAAAAAATAAAAATTAAAAAAAAAAAAGTGAGGTCACCTCAACAAATGAAAAATAAATTCTTTTTTATTTAGTTTAATAGCTAAAAGCTGCTTCAGGACCTGCATATAGAACCCTGTGGGGAAATTGATAAACACAAGTAGGCAGGAAGGATCCATGTGGACCCTAGGGGAATCATTACCCGCCTTAGCTCTGTTTGACTGCTTGCCTGTGTGGATCTTTGGTTTCTCTCTGTTTCTTTCTGGTCTCTTGCTATTATTTCCTCTTTCCTCCCCCCCTTCCTTTTTCCTTCTATTTTTTAAAATTAGGTGCTGCTAATTAGGTAATTAGGTAATAACACTGAATGTTAATGGATTAAATTCACCAATCAAAAGACA
>JAKSZT010038075.1:81037-111069 GCA_026826555.1 Tolypeutes matacus
TAGTTTGTAATACAGAATCAATATATACAGCGAGTGGGAAATTACTGAATAAGAAGCCCAGCAAAGAAGTGACCAGCTGGCAGCACCTATTTAAAAAAAAAAAAATAGAAGGAAAAAGGAATGGGGGAGGAAAACGGGAATAATATCAATAGTCCAGAAAGTAACAGAGAGAAACCAAAGATCCACACAGGCAAGCAGTCAAACAGAGCTAAGGGGGGTCAATGATTCCCCTAGGGTCCACGTCGATCCTTCCTGCCTACTTGTGTTTATCAATGAATTTCCCCACAGGGTTCTATATGCAGGTCCTGAAGCAGCTTTTAGCTATTAAACTAAATTAAAAAGAATTTATTTTTCATTTGTTGAGGTGACCTCACTTCTTTTTTTTTTTTTAGCCAAATGCAGGACCCAAAATAATTCCTCCTCTAGACCAACCCCCTTACGGAAGGGACCCTAGCTGGGCCCGTGGAAATTAATCAAGCACGTCCCACTTTCCGGACTCCCCAGGTTAGCTGAAGCTCTGATTTTAGTCAGTGAGGAGTGCTAAAGATGGTGGATTCCGCCCCTTCTGGCGCCGAGTTCCAGCGTCACCGGGCTGCTCAGTGAATCAGTTTGAGTGCAGATTCGCGTCTGCTCTCAGCCTGATGCTGCTTCAGGTCGGCTTATCTGCTCCCCAAAGCTATGGGGCAGTGCAGGCAGCCAGATCAACGTCTAAAAATATAAAATACCCTTCCCTGTCTTCCAACCGAGCCCTCCCTTTTTTGGGAAGTGTCCCTTCCTCCTGGCTCCGCAGCGGCCCGGGTCTTATCCCTGGGTGGCTAGGGAAATCAGCTCCGTTCCCCGACCAAAATCCCCCCCCGGTTCACTGGGTGCTGATTAGCTCGTTTGCTCTGTTCACACAAGGTCCAAGGGGCGCCAGGCAGCCAGATCCCCAGAAAATAAAAGTTTTTTGCCCCGCCCGCGGCTCCAAATGGCCGTTTTATTTTTTTTCCCTAAGTGTGGGGCTCAGCTGCCTGTGCCAACCTCCACCGGCAGCCTCAAAACTCACGAATCTCCACCGTTCGGTCCACGCCGCCGATCCACGCAGATAGATGTCCTAAGCTTCTCACTCCACGCGCGCACAGCACAGACCCCCGGGCAGGAACTCGTACACAATCCGCCTTGCTCTGTGAGCTTGCAGTGTGCGCCCTCCTACACTAACGCCATCTTGCGTCCTCCTAAAGTCTAAACTTTTAAATTTTATACAAATTAATAATGTAGCTGTGTCCTCAGAATTTGTTTAGCTCATGTATTTAAAAGTGGAATTTTCTAGAACAGTTCTATACAATAGAAATATAATATGAGCCACAAATCTGAGCCACATACATAATTTAAAATTTTCATGTAGCCACATTTAAAAGTAGAAGAAAAGTGAAATTAATTTTAGTAATATTTATTTAACCAAATATATCAAAAATATCACTTCAACATGTAATCAGTATAAAAAACAATGAGACTTCCAGGAAGATGGCAGACTAGAAAGACATGGGACTCTCTTCTTTCCCAGAAAAGTAGCTAGATGAGAAGCTGAAACAGCCTGGAAAAAAATCTAGGGTTTAGGACCCCAGGTGAAGATTGGACCCTGCCCAGAAGAGAGTGGGACAAAGGAAAAGAATTGCGATGCCAAAACTGAGTTAAAAGCAGCGGCTGCTACTGCCGGCACCCTCCCCCAGACTAAAGACACTTCAGAATTCTCAGACCTCAGACCTGTGGCTACAGTCAAAAGGGGCTCCAGGGATCCACCTCCCCAGGAAAGGGGAGAGAGAGGGACACAGCCTAAGGCTTACTCAGCTTTTCCCCCCAAAATTCGTCTTTTGTCTCCCACCAGTCCTTCCCAGGCTGGGTGGGGCTGCACCATTGTTTGCCTTGGGAAACAGAAAGGGATATACACCACCCCACCCCCCAATCTCCTTCTCTACTAACTGGGACTGATTTTTGAGGACTCAGAGAGGAGCGAAAATATCTCCTACCTGGGAACAGGGAGGGGGCTGCTAGAGAAGGCTGGAGAATGGTCTCTGAGAAAGTTTGAATTATGAGGCTCTCAGCCTCCAGGCAGGATCCTCTATCACATTGGTCTGGTCCCTGTTGCAGCAAACACACTCCAACCAGGCATTGAACTGAGAGCTGTCGAATAGTACCAGCTGATGGCAGACCAAGGAAGCACATGTGAGGAAATTAAAAGTAAGTAAATAAGAGAAGCTTCTCCCAGCCTTTACAGCCTCCCTCCCCAAGGCCCTAGGAAGGGGGTCTACAACCCATTACTGGGTCCAGGGCCCACATTTGAGCAATTAACCAGGACAATCCTAAAGACGCAGAATAGCTTGAACCAAAAATCAAAGATCAGCAGTAATACACAGCCTCCCGCCACTAAATCCCTATGAAAGAGGAAAAAATCAAGCATCTGGCTAAGCTAACATATTAATCAGATGCCTAGACATCAGCAAAAAATTATGAACCATACTAAGAATATGGAAGACATGGTCCAAGAACAGGAATATATCAAAGCCCCAGAAGAGATGCACGATTTGAGACAACTAATTAATGAGATCCACACAAATTTCCAAAATTGAATAAATGAGTTGAGAGACAATATGGCTAAAGAGATAATTGAATCAAGAAGACATTGAGCAAGCACAAAGAAGAATTTAATCCTGAATTGAAAAGTAACTGAGCTCATGGGACTAAAAGCCCCAATAGGTGAGATTAAAAACACATTAGAGAGGCTTCCAGGAAGATGGTGGACTAGTAAGACACGGGAATCTCTTCTCCAGAAAAATAGCTAGAGGACAAGCGGAAACAGCCCCGGAAAAGATCTTCTAGGGTTTAGGACAGCAGGTGAAGGCTGCACACCAACCAGAGGAGAGAGGGACAGAAGAAGGAAATCGCGACAACGGAACCGTGAGTTGCAAGTAGCAGCTTCTGCTGCTGCCAGCACCCTCCCCCACACTCCTCAGAATTCTCGGGCCTCTGGGCCTGCGACCACAGACAAAGGGGGCTCCAGGGATCTACCACTCCCGGAAAGGGGAGAGAGAGGGACACCACCTTAGGCTGACTCAGGTTCTGACCCGCAAGTTTGGGCTGCGGAGCCCCACAGACCCTTCTACAAGGTGGTTTGCCGTGGGAGCCTAGGAAGGACTGGAGAAATCCGACCCTTACAACCTCCCTCTCTTATAGCCTGGACTAATTGTTGGGGACTCCATGGGAGAGGGGAGAGAGAGCCTGGGGCTGACCCTGCTTTGGACTCCCAGGTTTGGTCTGCCCTGTCCCAAGAGCCCTTCCAGGCCGAGTAGGGCTGCGCCATTGTTTGCCTTGGAGCCTGCAAGGGGCTAAAGATATACAAACCTCCGAATCTCCTCCTGTACTAACAGGGACTGACTGTTGAGGACTCAGAAGGGAGTGGAAATATTTCCTAGCTGGGAAAAGGGGGGCGCTATGAGAGAAGTCTGGAGAACTGTCTCAGAAAGTTTGAATCACAGGGCTCTTAGCCCCCAGACAGGAAGCTCTATCACATTGATCTGGCCTGTGTCACAACAATTACGCTCTGACCAGGCATTGAATTGAGAGCTGCCAACATGTGCTATCTCCTCGCAGACCAAGGAAGTGCACATAAGAAAATTAATAAGTAGAACAGGCTCTTCCTGGCCTCTATAGCCTCCCTGCCCAAGGCCCTAGGAAACGACTCTACAACCAATTACTGGATCCAGTGCCCAGGTTTGAGCAACCAGCAGAACAATCCTAACAATCAAGCTTGAGCCAAAAATCAAAGAGCTGTGGTAACTCACAGCTGCCTGCCACTAAAACCCTATAAAACAGAAAGACATAGAGCATCTAAGTAAAATACAACCTAACCAGGTGCCTAAGCACCAGCAAAAAATTATGAGCCATACTAAGAAAATAGAAGACATGGCCCAAGAAAAGGAATACAGCAAAGTCCCAGAAGAGATGCAGAATTTGAGAGAACTAATCAGTGAGATGAGCACAAATTTCCAAAATCAAATTAATGAGATGAAAGAGAATATAGTTAAAGAGATAAATGACATCAAGAAGTCATTGAGGGGGGGCAGATGTGGCTCAAAAGGTTGGGCGTCCATCTCCCATATGGAGGGACCTGGGTTCAATCCCCGGGACCTCCCGGTAAAACAAAACAAAACAAAACAGAACAGAACAAAACAAAACACAGAAGTCATTGAGTGAACACAAAAAGAATTTGAAATCTTGAACAGAAAAGAAACGGAGTTCATGGGAATGAAAGACACAATAGGTGAAGTCAAAAATACATTTGAAGCATACAACAGCAGACTCGCAATGATAGAAGAAAGAATAAGTGATACCGAAGACAGAGCAGCTAAAATTGAAGAGAGAAAAGAACAGAGAGAGAAAAGAATGGAAAAAATTGAGCAGGAGCTCAGAGAGTTGAATGACAACACAAAACGCAAGAACATACATGTCATTGGAGTTCCAGAAGGAGAAGAGAAAGGAAAAGGGGCAGAAAGAGTATGTAAGGAAATAATAGCTGAAAATTTCCAAACTCTCACAAAAGAAATGAATTTACATGTCCAAGAAGCACACCGTACCCCAATGAGAATAAATCCAAATAGATCTACGCCAAGACACATATTATTCAGATTGTCAAATGTAAAAGATACAGAGAAAATTCTCAGAGCAGCAAGAGAGAAGCAAACGATCACGTACAAAGGACATCCAGTAAGACTTTGTGCAGATTTCTCTTCAGAAACCATGAAGGTGAGAAGACAGTGGTATGATACAATTAGGAAACTGAAAGAGAAAAACTGCCAGCCGAGAATTCTTTATCCAGCAAAACTGTCCTTCAAACATGAAGGTGAATATAAAGTATTCACAAACAAACAGAAACTAAGAGAGTTTGCGAAAAAGAATCCACCTTTGCATGAAATATTAAAGGAAGCCTTAGAACCCGAAAGAAAAAGACAGGAGAGAGAGGCTTGGAGGAGAGTATAGAAGAAAGAAAAGCAGAAAGGATATCCAAAAGAGTAAAAAGAGAGACAAAAATAAGATGACATATGAAAACCAAAGAATAAAATGGAGGAAATAAATAGTGCATTTTCAGTAATATCATTGAATGTGAATGGATTAAATTCCCCAATGAAAAGATACAGGCTGACAGAATGGATAAAAATACTAGAGCCATCCATATGCTGCTTACAAGAAACTCCCCTCAGACCCAAGGATAGAAACTGGCTGAAAGTAAAAGGTTGGAAAAAGATACTCCATGTTAATAGTAACCAGAAAAGAGCAGGGGTAGCTATACTAATATCAGACAAAACAGACTTCAAGTGCAAAAAAGTAATAAGAGATGCGGAAGGCCATTATATATTAATAAAAGGGACGATCCTCCAGGAAGATATAACAGTCATAAATATCTATGCACCTAACCAGGGTGCCCCAAAATATATGAGACAAACTGGCAAAACTTAAGTGAGAAATAGACATGTCTACAATAATCGTCAGAGACTTCAACACCCCTCTCACATCATTAGATAGAACAACTAGACAGAAGATCAACAAGGAAACAGAGAACTTGAACAATATGATAAACAAGTTAGACCTAACAGACATATACAGAACACTGCATCCAAACTCAGCAGGTTATACATTCTTCTCAAGTTCCCATGGATCTTTCTCCAGGATAGACCACATGTTAGGTCACAATTCAGCTCTCAATAAATATAAAAAGATTAAAATTATACAAAGCACCTTCTCAGATCATAATGGAATGAAACTAGAAATCAATAACAGACAGGAAAAAAGTAAATTTGCAAATGTGTGGAGACTGAACAACACTCTCCTAAATATTTGGTGGGTCAAAGAAGGAATTGCAAGTGAAATCAGTAAATATATTAAGACAAATGAAATGAGAACACAACATATCAAAACTTATGGGAGGAAGCGGCTGTGGCTCAATCAGTGGGGCTCCCGTTTGCCATGTGGGAGGCCCCGGGTTCGGTTCCCGGGGCCTCCTGGCGGGGGCAGGCCCGCCCGCACGGCGTGGTTGACTGACCCGGCGAGCACAAGCAGCAAGAGGGGGATAAATGAATAAATAAATTTTAAAAAATCTTTAAAAAAAAAAAACAAAAATCTTATGGGATACAGTGAAGGCAGTCATGAGAGGGAAATTTATAGCCCTAAATGCCTATATTAAAAAACAAAGATTTAACTGAACAACTTGAGAAACTAGAAAAAGAACAGCAAACCAATCCAAAAGCAAAAAGAAGGAAAGAAATAATAAAGATTAGAGCAGAAATAAATGAAAATGAGAACAGAAAAACAATAGAGAAAATCAACAAAACCAAAAGGTGGTTCTTTGAGAAGATCAATAAAATTGACAAACCCCTCACTAGACTAACAAAGAAAAAAAGAGAGAAGATGCAAATAAATACAATCAGAAATGAAAGGGGGGAAATTACAAATGACCTCACAGAAATAAAAAGAATCCTAAGAGGATATTATGAGAAACTATATGACAACAAACTAGACAACTTGGATGAAATGGACAAATTTCTAGAAATTCATAACCAACCTACACTGACACAACAAGAAATACAAGAACTTAACAAACCAATCACAATTAAGGAGATTGAATCCGTCATCAAAAATCTCCCAGCAAAGAAAAGTCCAGGACCAGATGGCTTCACAGGTGAATTCTACCAAGCATTTCTAAAAGAATTAACACCAATCCTGTTTAAACTCTTCCAAAAAATTCAAGAGGAGGTAAAATTACCCAACACATTTTATGAAGCCAACATCCCCCTAATACCAAAGCCAGATAAAGATTCCACAAGAAAAGAAAATTACAGAACAATCTCTCTAATGAACATAGATGTAAAAATTCTCAACAAAATAATTGCAAATTGAATCCAACAGCATATCAAAAATTTATACATCATGCATGACCAAGTGGGATTTATTCCTGGTATGCAAGGGTGGTTCAACATAAGAAAATCAATCAATGTAATACACCACATTAACAAATTGAAGGAAAAAACCCACATGATCATCTCAATAGATGCAGAAAAGGCATTCGACAAAATCCAACATACTTTTTTGATAAAAATACTTCAAAAGATAGGAATAAAAGGAAAATTCCTCAATATGATAAAGGCATATATAAAAAACCCACAGCCAACATCATACTCAATGGGGAAAGGTTGAAAGCTTTCCCCCTAAGATAAGGAACAAGACAAGGATGCCCACTGTCACCATTGTTATTCAACATTGTACTAGAAGTTCTAGCGAGGGCAATTAGACAAGACAAAAAAAAGGCGTCCAAATAGGAAAAGAGGAAGTAAAACTCTCACTGTTTGCAGATGACATGATCCTGTATTTAGAAAATCCTGAAGTATCCACAACAAAGCTACTTGAACTAATAAATGAGTTCAGCAAAGTGGCAGGATACAAGATCAACACGCAAAAATCAGTAATGTTTTTGTACACTAGTATTGAACAATCTGAGGAGGAAATCAGGAGGAAAATTCCATTTTCAATAGCAACAAAAAGACTCAAATACCTAGGAGTTAATTTAACCAAGGAATTACAGGACCTATATGCAGAAAACTACAAAACAATGCTAAAAGAAACTAAAAAAGACCTAAACAAATGGAAAGACATTCTGTGTTCATGGATTGGAAGAATAAATATCGTGAAGATGTCAATCTTGCCCAAACTGATTTATAGATTCAGTGCAATACCAATCAAAATCCCAACAGCTTACTTTACAGAATTAGAGAAGGCAATTACCAAATTAATCTGGAAGGGTAAGTGCACCCGAATAGCCAAAAGTATTCTAAAAAAGAAGAGCAATGTGGGAGGAATTTCACTGCCTGACCTTGATACGTATTACAAAGCTACAGTGGTCAAAACAGCATGGTACTGGCATAAAGATAGACATATCGTTCAGTGGAATAGAATTGATAATCCAGAAGTATACCCTCACCAATACAGTCAACTGGTTTTTGACAAACCTACAAGCCCACGCTAATGGGAAACAACAGTCTCTTCAACAAATGGTGTTGGGAGAACTGGATATGTATAACCAAAAGAATGAAAGAGGCCTTCTCTCTCACCCCCTATACAAGAATCAACTCAAAATGGATCAAAGATCTAAATATAAAAGCCAGGACCATAAAACCACTAGAAGAAAATGTAGGGAACCATCTTCAAGACCTTGTAGTAGGTGGTGGTTTCTTGGACCTGACACACAAAGCATGTGCAAGAAAAGAAAAAGTAGATAAATGGGACCTCCTCAAAATTAAACACTTTTGCACCTCACAGGACTTTGTCAGAAGGGTGAAAAGGCAGCCAACTCAATGGGAGAAAATATTTGGAAATCACATATCTGATAAGGGTATAATATGCAGGATAAATAAAAAAGATGTTACAACTCAACACTAAAAAGACAAATGACCCAATTAAAAAATGGGCCAAAGACTTGAATAGACATTTCTCTGAAGAAGAAATACAAATGGCAAAAAAACACATGAAGAAATGCTCAACATCACTTATGATTAGGGAAATGCAAATAAAAAATACAATGAGATATCATTTCACACCTATCAGAATGGCCACTATTAAAAAGACAGAGAACTACAAGTGTTGGAGAGGTTGTGGAGAGGTGGGAACACTTCTTCACTGTTGGTGGGAATGTAGGATGGTACAGCCACTGTGGAGGACTGTTTGGCAGTTCCTAAAGAAGTTGATTATAGATGTGCCACGTGACCCTGCAATACCACTACTGGGTATATACCCAGAAGAACTGAGAGCAGTGACACGAACAGACATCTGCACACCGATGTTCATAGCCACATTATTCACCATTGCCAAAAGTTGGAAACAACCCAGGTGTCCATCAACAGATGAGTGGATAAACAAACTGTGGTCTATTCCCACGATGGAATATTATGCAGCTGTAAGAAGAAATGAAGTCATAAAGCATATGGCAACATGGATGAACCTGGAGGACATTATGTTGAGTGAAGCAAGCCAGACACAAAAGGACAAATACTGTATGAATGCGTTACTATGAACCAAATATATTGTGTAACATATTGTTTGATTAAAAAAAAAAATTACATGTATCCATTACATTTAATTGAGAAATGTATATATTTATTCATCTGTGTTTACATTTTAGGTTTTAATTGTTTATATTTTTGATTATTAAATGTTCAAAATAAAGTTAAAAAAACGTTAAAAAAAAAACATTAGAGGCACACAACAGCGGACTCAATGTGATAGAAGAAAGAATAAGTAATACAGAACAGCTGAAATTGAAGAGAGAAAAGAACAGAGAGAGTAAAGAATGGAAAAAATTGAGCAGGGGCACAGGGAGTTGACTGACAACACAAAACACAAAAACATATGTGTCATGGGCGTTCCAGAAGAAGTAAAGGGAAAGGGGGAGGAAAGAGTTTTTCAGGAAATAATATCTGAACAATTCTCATTTCTCATGAAAGAAATGAACTTAAATATCCCAGAAGTGCAGTGTACCCCAATCAGAATAAATTTGAATAGAACTACTCTAAGACACATAGTACTCAGAATGTCAAATGTCAAAGATAAAGAGAAAATTCTGAGAGTAGCAAGGGAGAAGCAAACCATCACATACAAGGGACGTCCAGTAAGACTGAGTACAGATTTCACATCAAAAACCATGGAGGCAAGAAGACAGTGGTATGATACAATTGGTATACTGAAAGAGAAAAACTGCCAACCAAGAATTCTTTATCCAACAAAACTATCCTTCAAATATTAAGGTGAGTATAAAGTATTCACAAACAAGCAGAAACTAAGACAATTCATAAAAGAGAATCCACCTTTGCAGGAAATATTGAGGGAAGCATTAGAGCTTAGAAAAAAGACAGGAGAGAGAGGTTTGGAGAAGAGTATAGAAGAAAGAATAGCAGGAAGGATTACCAAAAGAATAAAATGACAGACAAAAATATGATATGACATATAAAAACCAATGAATAAAATGGTTGAAGTAAATAATGCATTTACAGTAATATTATTGGATATGAATGGAATAAACTTCACAATCAAAAGATATAGGCTGAGAGAACAGTTAAAAAAACATGAATCATCCATATGCTGCTTACAAGAGACTCAGCTTAGACCCAAGGATACAAACGGGCTGAAAGTGAAAGGTTGGAAAAAGATACTCCATGCATATAGTAACCAAAAAAGAGCAGGAGTAGCTAAACTAATATCACACAAAACAGACTTTAAATGCAAAAAAAGTATAAGAGATACAGAAGGCCATTATATATTAATAAAAGAGAAAATCCACCAGGAAGATAAAACAGTCATAAATACCTATGCACCTAACCAGGGTTTCCCAATATATGTGAGGCAAACTCTGGCAAAACTGAAGAGAGAAATAGACATTTCCACAATAACTGTTGGAGACTTCAACACACCACTCTTATCATTAGATAAAACAACTAGACAGAAGATCAACAAGGAAACAAAGAACTTGAACAATATGATAAATGAGTTAGTCCTAACAGACATGTACAGAACACTGCATCCAAACTCAGCGAATTATACATTCTTCTTAAGTGCCCATGCATCTTTCTCCAAGATAGACCACATTTTAGTAAACAATGCAGCTCTCAATAAATATAAGAGAATTGAAATTATACAAAGCACCTTCTCAGATCATAATGGAATCAAACTGGTAATCAATAAAAGACAGGAAATAGGTAAATTTGCAAATGTGTGGAGGCTAAACATACTCCTCAATAATCAGTGGATCAAAGAAGAACTTGCAAATGAAATCAGTAAATATATTGAGACAAATGAAATCAAGAACACGACTTATCAAAACTTATGGGATATAGCAAAGGCAGCCTTGAGAGGGAAAATTATAGCCTTAAATGCCTATATTAAAAAAGAAGAAAGCTAAACTCAAAGATTTAATGGAACAACTGGATAAACTAGAAAATGAACAGCAAACCAATCCTAAAGTAAGCAGAAGGAAAGAAATAATAAAGATTAGAGCAGAAATAATTGAAAATGAGAAGAAAAACAAAACAAAACAATAGAATAAATCAACAAAACCAAAAGCTGTTTCTTTGAGAAGATCAATAAATGTGACAAACCCTTAGCTAGACTAACAAAGAAAAAGAGACAATGCAAATAAATGCTATCAGAAATGAAAAGGGGAAAATTAATGACTGACCCCACAGAAAAAAAAAGGATCATAAGGAGATACTATGAGAAACTATATGCCAACAAACGAGACAACCTAGATGAAATGGAAAAATTCCTAGAAATGCACAAACAACCTACACTGATGCTACAGGAATACAAGAACTTAAACCAATCACATTTAAAAGTGATTGAATCAGTCATCAAAAATCTCCCAACTAGAAATGTCCAGGACCAGAGGACTTCACTGGTGAATTCTACCAAGACTTTTGAGAAGAATTAACACCAATCCTGTTCAAACTCTTCCAGAAAATTGAAGAGGAAGGAAAATTACCCAACACATTTTTTGAAGCCAACATCACCCTAATACCAATACCAGATAGACACTACAAAAAAAATTATAGGCCCACCTCTTTATTGAACATAGATGCAAAAATTCTCAAAGAATACTTGCAAATTGAATCCAACAGCATATCAAAAGACTTATGCACCATGACCAAGTGGGATTTATTCCTGGTATGCAAGACTGGTTGAACATAAGAAAGTCAGTCACCATAATATACCACATTAACAAATTGAAGGAATGAAACCACATGATCATCTCAATCGATGCAGAAAAGGCATTCAACAAAATCCAGCATCCTTTCTTGATAAAAAGCACTTCAAAAGATAGGATTAGAAGGACAATTCCTCATATGATAAAAGGCATATATGAAAAACCCACAGCCAACATAGTACTCAATGGGAAAAGGTGGAAATCTTTCCCTCTAAGATTGGGAACAATACAAGGATGCCCACTGTCACCATTGTTATTCAACATTGTACTAGAAGTTCTAGCTAGAGCAATTAAGACAAGAAAAAAAAAAATTAAAGGCATCCCAATAGGAAAAAAAACTCACACTATTTGCAGATGACACGATCCTATATTCAGAAGATTCTGAAATGTCTACCACAAAGGTACTTGAGCTAATAAACGAGTTCAGCAAAATGGCATGATACAAGATCATCACGCAAAAATCAGTAATGTTTTTGTACACACTAGTATTGAACAATCTGACGAAGAAATCAGGAGGAAAATTCCATTTACAATAGCAACAAAAAGACTCAAATACCTAGGAATCAACTTAACCAAAGAAGTACCGACCTATATGCACAAAACTACAAAACAATGCTAAAAAAATCAATGAAGACCTAAACAAATGGAAAGATATTCTGTGTTCATGTATTGGAAGACTAAATATTGTGATGTTGTCAATCCTACCCAAACTGCTTTATAGATTCAATGCAATTCCAATCAAAATTCCAATAGCCAACTTTACAGAAACAGAAGAGGCAATTACCAAATTCATTTGGAAGGGAAAGTGTCCTTCAATAGCTGAAAGCATTCTAAAAAAAGAAGAGCAATGTGGGAGGAATTCCACTGCCTGACCTTGAAACACATTACAAAGCTACAGTGGTCAAAACAGCATGGTACTGGTGTAAAGACAAACACATTGGTCAGTAGAATAGAATTGAAAGTCCAGAAATAAACCCTCACCTCTATGGCCAAATGTTTTTTCACAAACCTACCAAATCCTTGTTAATGGGACAAAACAGTCTCTTCAATAAATGGTGCTGGGAAAACTGGATATCTATAATCAAAAGAATGAAAGAGGACCCCTATTTCACTCCCTATACAAGAATCAACTCAAAATGGATCAAAGACCTAAATATACAAGCCAGGACCATAAAACTACTAGAAGAAAATGTAGGGAAATATCTTAAGACCTTGTGGTTGGTGGTGGTTTTTTTGACCTTACACCCAAAACACATGCAACCAAAGAAAAAAGTAGATAAATGGGACCTCATCAAAATTAAACACTTTTGCATTGACAAGACTTTGTCAAAAGTGAAAAAAGGCAGCCTACACATTGGGAAAAAATATTTGGAAATCACATATCCAATAAAAGTTTAATATCCATGATATATGAAGAGATGTTATAACTCAACAATAAAAGGACAAACGACCCCATTTAAAAATGGACAAAAGACTTGTATAGCCATTTGTCCGAAGAAGAAATACAAATGGCAAAAAACACATGAAGAAATGCTCACCATCACTCATGATTAGGAAAATGCAAATCAAAACTACAATGAGGTATCATTTCACACCTATCAGAATGGCCACTATTAAAAAGACAGAGAACTACAAGTGTTGGAGAGGATGTGGAGAGATAGGAACATTTCTTCACTGTTGGTGGGAATGCAGGATGGTACAGCCACTGTGGAGGACTGTTTGGCAGTTCCTAAAGAAGTTGAATATAGACTTGCCATGTGATCCAGCAATACCACTACTGGGTATATACCCAGAAGAACTGAGAGCAGTGACACGAACAGACATCTGCACACCGATGTTCATAGCCATATTATTCAGTATTGCCAAAAGCTGGAAACAACCCAGGTGTCCATCAACAGACGAATGGATAAACACACTGTGGTCTCTTCACACGATGGAATATTATGCAGCTGTAAGAAGAAATGAAATCATAAAGCATATGGCAACATGGATGAACCTGCAGGACATTATGTTGAGTGAAGCAAGCCAGACACAAAAGGACAAATACTGTATGAATGCGTTACTATGAACCAAATATATTGAGTAATATATTGCATGATTCCATTTTTATAAAATGTAAATATAAATCAATTTATAAGGATGGAAAAAAATTGTTTGTTGCAAAAGCTTAAAAAAAAAAAACAATGAATTTTATTTCACATTCTTTGTTTCATGCTAAGCCTCTGAAACCTAGACCATGAGCACCTGAGCAGTCAGCGCCCATTCGATGTTTGTTTTTTTCCCACTTAAAACATTCTATGCAATAATACATAAATATACTTTCCTTTGTAGTACAGTACATTTAAGTGCCGCATCCTGCATGGAAGGCGGCCACTCCGGCGACCACAGTTTGCAGGTACAGTTGCCCGAGCTGGGAACCTGCTTCAGCAGCTGAGCTCCAAGGCTGAGCAGTGGGCGCAGAGCTGGGCGGGCAGGCGGGTTGATATCCTGCTTAACCAGGGCCTGCACAATGTTGTCCGCAAAGGGAAATTGCTATTTTTCAATTGTACTCATCAGGGTGGTACTGAAACCCACGTTTTATTTTCTGTTTGTTCTTACGGCGTCTTCCTCCATGGGAAGGCGACTGTCCACCCAGTGCCTCGCAGTTTTCAGGGCCGTTGGGGACAAGAGTTTCTTTTTCCTCCTGCCACGTTCTTGCTAACGTGGTAGTGGGAGCCGTACGGGCCATCTCCTCACGTGGTGATTCCCTGCTTCATCCTGCGCTCATCCTGCGCTCTGCCTCGCCCAGGGCCCAAATGTATCGACCTTATCAGGATGAGACAGAGATAACATTGGAAGCAAAGGCAGAGTCAGGTGTGGGAAGAGGTGGCTCGGTTCTGCCAGCTCAGCATCACTCAGCTCTCTGGGTTTGACATTTTTAAGCTGTGTGTGGACTTGCTGTTCCCCATTTCTGCGTGTTGTGGATATGGGGTGCTGCTGTGACCCCACAGCTCTGCCTCTGGCAATCACCATCGTAAAGATCCTCCACCGGTTCCCTTTTCCACAAGGAAGTGCTTGTGGTTCTTTGGCTTCATTTTCATTGTGCTCTAAGTAAAGTCCTGTCCCCTTTGTGCAGAGCCATGTGTAGTGCATTTCCTGAATCTTGTGAGCTCACTGCCCTTAGATGCTGATATAGGATGCTATGTTTAACTTATGTTTTCACCCTCCAAGGACCTGATAAGGTTTTATGATCTATTACCTATAATTCAAATAAATGTTAGAATAACAGTTTTAAAGTTTAAATTTAAAAATAGAAAAGATATGCTAAGTTTTCAGTTTCTGGCTTCTCATACTTGACCTTTGGGTTTATTTCCTAGGACCTTCCTTTGGTCACCATTAGGGCCTCTTGAAGTCTATCCATTTGAATGGCTCGCATTTAATTTTTTGGGGAAAAAAAGTGGCTTTTTTGTGTGTGGGATTATTTAAAGATTTGTGCTAATTGGACTGAGAGCTGATGCTTAGATGGCCTTGCCTCTCCTTGACCCCAAATTAAAATTTGCACCAAGAATACACAAATAAGTGAAACTCTTCACTTAAAACATATATGAGAATATGGTTTATAATGAATAGTCCAGAAAACTCTGTGCCTGGGCATGTCCTAAGTATTTCATTACCGGTGTGGTCCACTAATTGACCTTTGTAAGGGCCCACATGTTAGACACACTGGAAAAATAAAAGCCATAAAAATCTTCAAGGTAAGAATTGATTTTTTTATAATACAGCTGATTTAAGGTGAACTAGAAAATAAGGGTTTTCAGTCGTATCTTTTTCATGGTCTGAACATCATGACAATTTAAAATACTTTATTCTTACTTGATTTTTACAGGGGCTTCTAAAAATAATATAATTTTTAGAATTTTGGTGATTAGAAGACATATGTAGATAAATTGTCACTTAACTTTAATGTACGTGTTATAATTTCCTTTTCACGTGATATTTTAAGATATTGCTCTGCATACTATGGTTTTCTCGGATAGCCTTAATGTCTGCCTGTGAGAATAACGTACATAGAGAAAAGGAAAACCAAGGGGGTATGTTGGCATGTTGGAGAAAGCATTGCCCTGGGAGCCACGCGTTGCTGGGGCCAGACCCGACTTTCTGGGCCGTGATCTCCTCCCTGTTGAGTGGGGGCTGGTCTGGGCCCTGGACCGCCGGCTTCCGCCTCTGCCTGCTTGGCAGAGCCGTGCTCGAGAGCAGTCCCTCTTCCACCCTCTCCGTGCACTCCTAAAGCCACAGATGTACGTGACTTGCTCGTTCATTGTATAATCTGGGCTGGGAAGGCTTAGCTAGAATCTTCAAGGTTCTTTCCAGCACAAGAAAAAAGTCCTCTTTAGAAGAAAGCAGTGAAATACTTTCCTAGTGAAAACACTAGGGGAAATCGGAAGGCTAGGCACCAAAAGATGAATGGCATTACCTCTGAATTGTGGACTTACAGATGCTTTGTGTTTCCTTCTGTTTTCTTATCTGGTTGTCTAAAAATGATTATATATTATTTTTACTATAAAGAGATGTTTCAGTAACTAAATAAAAGTAAGCAGTGTTGATGTGGTTGTGGAAACTTGTGTATATATTTAATAGCGGTTTTAACCAAATGTTTGATATGGTTCCTGAAATCTTGCTTATGTGTAGAATTCCTCCACGTATTGGAGGGCAATCCTGAAATGGAAACACTGCAGAGGATCTATGGGATATCCTTTCCTGATGACATGGTGATGAAAACCTGGGAAAAGTTCACAGGAACCTCGGGAAGGTACGCCCCGTCTCGCTTTGCCACGGCTGCCACGACAAGCCCCGTTGTTTGGCTCAGACAGGAGCTGGTGTCTCACAGTTCAGAGTCGCGCTTTCCCCGTCTGTCACACTCTGGGCCCTGGTGGCTCTTCTGACACGTCCAGAGTTCCTCTGCTTTAGGAGGATTCCAGTCCTGTGTCTTGAGGCCACCCTGATTCAGTCTGGCCTCATCTAAACAGGATCTTCCTGTTTGTAAATGAGTTTCACATCTTCAGAAATCCTGTAGACAAATGGGTTCACACACTCAGGAATGTGGGTTAAGACTTGAGCATGTCCTTATGGGAACACGATTCAATCTCCAACAGCCTCAAGTCCTGATTACGACTGAGATGGTTGGTTTGTCAGCTTATGCTACATCTCATAAAATGAAGTTGTATTGAAAATTATCTTTCAGGGAGCGGGTGTAGCTCAAGTGTTTGAGCACCTGCTTTCCATGTACGAGGTCCTGGCTTCAATCCCCGGTACCTGCTAAAAATAAAAAAAATGAAAAAACCCTCTCTCATTGGGGAGCAGATGTAGCTCAGTAGTTTGCCTGTTTCCCATGTACAAGGTCCTGGGTTCAATCCCCAGTACCTGCTAAAAAAAAAAATCTTTATTCTCTCCTCCTACCTTCTAGTTTGCTTATAGTTGTAGACTGCTGTTGGATTCTTTCATGCTAATACCCCTAGAATATCTTCTAAACTCTTTCCTTCCTATATCTTTTATTAGATTTTAAAAATAACCCTTGTGTTATTTTTATCATAACATCAAAATAAAGTTTTTTTTTTATTGTGCACACTTGATAGCATGCCTGTATTTGGCAAGCAGAGCAGTGTGACAGAAAGACAGACAGTGAGCCTGGAGAGCAGGTAGCGAGGGGCTCTCCTCTCAGCCCGGCTGCCTGCCAGCACGTGAGAGCTGGGCTCTGGCAGGGCTGCCTGGGAGTGGCGGTCAGGATGATGGCCGTTGTCACTGAAGCCCACCCCTGCAAGGGGCTCCACTGGTCTTTCTGTCCTGTTGTTTCTCCATAAGAGCCATACTTGAAGTGTGCCAAGAAAGTAAGTAAGCAGTGAGTAGCAGCAGGAAAAGTAGGAACTACGCTCAACACCAAGTAACCACAAAGATGAAGTGTGATTGTACGAGTGATGTTACATGTAGGTAATACGTGTTGAGGGGCCTTGGGATATAAATTATTAAATGATAGGAATGATACCAGCTGTGGTGTTGTATTCCCAGCACATCACATACGTGCAGCAAACATTAAGCAATGACAGATGAAATTTGAAAAATGAATTATTGTTTTAATCTGGGAACAGGAACTTTTCTTTTTTCATGATCTGAGTTTTGGAAGCTGTTTTTTCTTCTCAGAGGAGGCTTCATTTATAATACACTTATGGATTTTATTCGAGTAAGTTAAGCTTTTTAATATTTTATTCTCATTCAACTTCATTTCACGTTTTACTTATTTGTTCTCACAATAAAATGGCCAGCATTTTCATTAATTTTATTTTAGTAATATTAATTAGAATTTTGTACCTAAAAAGAGAATACTAGATTGTGCCTTCTAATAAAACATTGAGATGCTTTCTATTTCCCCTTAATAAAATGAATTTTTGGATTTTATTAAATGTACTAACTATCCATAGAAGTTTCTAGAGCCTATACCATGCAAAGATAAACAGTAGAACAAATGTGGAACTCCCTGTGAAAGAGGAAAAAGGAGAAAGTGCCTTAAAATTACTTCTGTTAGAAGAGAAAGGTTTTTTGCCCGGTGATACAAGTTCTTTGTTAGAAAGTCTGTAGTGTTTATACAATGAGGACGGTGTAAATGCTGTTCAGAGGTGGCCACGTGGACTCTTGGTCACATTTCTTTTCTTGTACATGTCTGTCTTTCCTGGAATTAATAGCGACCTAAATTTTTAATTGATTCTGTTTTCTACGTGCTCATCGCTAACTTGTCCTCAGACTCCCTGACGGACATTCTGGTGACGCAGGTGATCAGCCAGGGCCTTGTCCACACGGGGCCTCCAGCTGCACAGCGGACTTGCCGCTAAGATTCCTGCCGGCTCCTGCCTCAGGGCTTCTTTCCCCCTCCGTCCTGGCCTCTCTGCTGACCTGCCTCTCACTCTTCCTGGGCTCTGCCTCTGGTCTGAGTGGAGCACTTTCTCAGGAACCCCCTGAGGCTGCTCTCCCTCCCTCCCCGCTGCTCTGTGCTGCGTCTCCCAGGAGCGTTGGCCATTGTGGGGCAGTGGTAGGAGAGCAGGCGGCAGAGGGCCCAGTCCCGCAGAATCCCTGAGGATGGCTGGGGAAGTCTTCGGGTCCTGCTTGGAGGTGCCGCTCTTGCTGGAAAATCAGCACAACTCCCGGCACCTGGAACTGACAGAAGAGCATGGAGGAGAAGAAACAGCTTTCTTGGTGGCCTTAAGGGAACCTCTTATCTTTTATTGGCGCAGGACAGACATGGCTGGTGAGTAGGCCCAAGGCTGATTGTGTATGTTGCAGAATTATAATGCCATTTAAATATACAATCCCAGAGGCCTCTGATGCTAAGGGAAGGGCACAGGTTGGGAAGGCACGGGTCCCTGAGCCTCGGGGCTTGGAATGGTATTATTCGCCACATGAGGCCAAGAATGTTGAGCTCCCAGGCACCCTTGTGTGAAAGAATTGGGCTTTACCTGCACAAAGGGAACTTCACCTGGGTTTTGTTTTTTTTTTTTCCCCTGTTATATGGCCTTCCTTCTTCCCATTTTTTATTGTACACCAGATATCATATAAAACAACTGCCACGGCTCTAGGTGATATTGTCTCCCACTGGCACATTCACCCTCTGCCCGGGTTGGAAGCGGTCACCTCGATCCAGTCAGAGGTTGAGATGGGTTGGGGCTGGACTTCGTGGAGATGAGCTTCACTCTGCCTTTCGAGCACGGCCCTGGGGCTTCTAGTCTGGTGGGTCTTTGCCTCTTCAGCCCTGAAAGGCTGGAGGCACATCAGTTCTGCCCTTTGAGGTGTTCCACTGTTTCTGAGTGACGAACAGTCCCAAATATCACCTGATTACCACAGGGGCTCACAGCCCGGGAATGAGTCATCCAAATCGGGTCCAGCTTCATAGTTCCTTCCTGGGGTACAGGTCATCGAGTACAGTTCCCCTCCTTGTCTCCTGGCCTGTGGACTGTGCCAGCCCCTCCTTTCCCCACTGCACACACTCTAGGATGCAGTGGACACTGCCATTTGAGAATTGAGAGTGGAGGGAGCTGGAGGCCCATGGTAGTCACAGATCCATAGAAAGTCTGACAGTCTCTAGGTCCCCTGCTCCAGGGTCAACAAATGCACGTTGATTAGGACCCAGTTTTGCTCCCACTGGGTTCTGGTTGTGCCCTCTGAGTTTCTCCTTTTCCACAAGAATGGCCACAAGCTGCTGGGCAGCTTCCTTGGTGTTTTCAAAAGGCCTGATTTTGTGCTGTCTCTGTCCCTTTAGTCTAAGCTAATACAATTCCTTTAAAAACTTTGCAGATTGTTTATATATATTGATAAATAGACACTGCTAGATACAAACTAGGTCCAAATCTCTTTCTGAGTCAGACTCTCCACAGAGCTACCAGTGAGGCTGCTATGAGACCCACACACTTAAGGCTTTTAAGTCTTAATTTTAATGGCGAGAGTTTAGGAAGTACACCCTTGAAACTCTTGTAAGCTCCAGCAGGTAAATCATTCTGTGGTCCTAACAAGAAAGGGTCTGATGGCCACATGCTTAGAATCTTTACCATGAGGCCTTAATGGTAGTAACTTGGTTTTATCTTTGTCTTGAAGTCATTTTTACCTTGTAAATTTTTTGCTGGGAGAGTCTGGGGATTAGAAAGTTTTTTTTAGAACCCAGTAAGTTCTGGTACTTTTTTTTTTTTTTAACTTTATTTTGTACATTTAATAATTGAAAACATAAGCAATTAAAAAACTAAAAAGTAAACACCGATTACCCACAATAAAAAAAAAAAAAAGTCAAAAAAAAAAAAAAAGTAAACACAGATGAATAAATATATACATTTCTCAATTAAATGTAATGGATACATGTAAAATTTTTTGTTGTTGTTTTGGTTTTTTTTTTGTTTTTTTTGTTTTTTTGTGTGTGAATCAAACAATATATTACACAATATATTTGGTTCATAGTAATGCATTCATACAGTATTTGTCCTTTTGTGTCTGGCTTGCTTCACTCAACATAATGTCCTCCAGGTTCATCCATGTTGCCATATGCTTTATGACTTCATTTCTTCTTACAGCTGCATAATATTCCATCGTGTGGATAGACCACAGTTTGTTTATCCATGCATCTGTTGATGGACACCTGGGTTGTTTCCAGCTTTTGGCAATGGTGAATAATGTGGCTATGAACATCGGTGTGCAGATGTCTGTTCGTGTCACTGCTCTCAGTTCTTCTGGGTATATACCCAGTAGTGGTATTGCAGGGTCACGTGGCAGTCTATATTCATCTTCTTTAGGAACTGCCAAACAGTCCTCCATAGTGGTTGTACCATCCTGCATTCCCACCAACAGTGAAGAAGTGTTCCTATCTCTCCATATCCTCTCCAACACTTGTAGTTCTCTGTCTTTTTAATAGTGGCCATTCTGATAGGTGTGAAATGATATCTCATTGTAGTTTTGATTTGCATTTCCCTAATCATGAGTGATGTTGAGCATTTCTTCATGTGTTTTTTTGCCATTTGTATTTCTTCTTCGGAGAAATGTCTATTCAAGTCTTTGGCCCATTTTTTAATTGGGTCATTTGTCTTTTTATTGTTGAGTTGTAACATCTCTTTATATATCCTGGATATTAAACCATTATCAGGTATGTGATTTCCCAATATTTTTTCCCATTGAGTTGGCTGCCTTTTCACCCTTCTGACAAAGTCCTGTGAGGTGCAAAAGTGTTTAATTTTGAGGAGGTCCCATTTATCTACTTTTTCTTTTGTTGCACGTGCTTTGGGTGTGAGGTCCAAGAAATCACCACCTACTACAAGGTCTTGAAGATGTTTCCCTACACTTTCTTCCAGTAGTTTTATGGTCCTGGCTTTTATATTTAGATCTTTCATCCATTTTGACTTGATTCTTATATAGGGGGTGAGATAGGAATCCTCTTTCATTCTTTTGGTTATAGATATCCAGTTCTCCCAACACCATTTGTTGAAGAGACTGTTATTTCCCATCGGCATGGGCTAGGTAGGTTTGTCAAAAACCAGTTGACTGTATAGGTGAGGGTTTATTTCTGGATTCTCAATTCTATTCCACTAATCAATATGTCTATCTTTATGCCAGTACCATGCTGTTTTGACCACTGTAGCTTTGTAATATGTTTCAAGGTCAGGCAGTGAAATTCCTCCCACATTGCTCTTCTTTTTTAGAATACTTTTGGCTATTCGGGTGCACTTACCCTTCCAGATGAATTTGGTAATTGCCTTCTCTAATTCTGTAAAGTAAGCTGTTGGGATTTTGATTGGTATTGCATTGAATCTATAAATCAGTTTGGGCAAAATTGACATCTTCACGATATTTATTCTTCTAATCCATGAACACGGAATGTCTTTCCATTTGTTTAGGTCTTTTTAAATTTCTTTTAGCATTGTTTTGTAGTTTTCTGCATATAGGTCCTCTACTTCTTTGATTAAATTAACTCCTAGGTATTTGAGTCTTTTTGTTGCTATTGAAAATGGAATTTTCCTCCTGATTTCCTCCTCAGATTGTTCAATACTAGTGTACAAAAACATTACTGATTTTTGCGTGTTGATCTTATATCCTGCCACTTTGCTGAACTCATTTATTAGTTCAAGTAGCTTTGTTGTGGATATTTTAGGATTTTCTAAATACAGGATCATGTCACCTGCAAACAGTGAGAGTTTTACTTCCTCTTTTCCTATTTGGACGCTTTTAATTTTTTTGTGTTGTCTAATTGCCCTAGCTAGAACTTCTAGTACAATGTTGAATAACAATGGTGACAGTGGGCATCCTTGTCTTGTTCCTGATCTTAGGGGGAAAGCTTTCAACCTTTCCCCATTGAGTATGATGTTGGCTGTGGGTTTTTCATATATGCCTTTTGTCATATTGAGGAATTTTCCTTTCATTCCTCTCTTTTGAAGTATTTTTATCAAAAAAGCATGTTGGATTTTGTCGAATGCCTTTTCTGCATCTATTGAGATGATCATGTGCTTTTTTTCCTTCAACTTGTTAATGTGGTGTATTACATTGATTGATTTTCTTATGTCCAACCAGCCTTGCATACCAGGAATAAGTCCCACTTGGTCGTGATGTATAAGTCTTTTGATATGCTGTCGCATTCGATTTGCAAGTATTTTGTTGAGAATTTTTGCATCTATGTTCATGAGAGAGATTGGTCTGTAATTTTCTTTTCTTGTGGAATCTTTATCTGGCTTTGGTATTAGGGTGATGTTGGCTTCATAAAATGTGTTGGGTAATTTTCCCTCCTCTTCAATTTTTTGGAAGAGTTTAAACAGGATTGGTGTTAATTCTTTTAGAAATGCTTGGTAGAACTCACCTGTGAAGCCATCTGGTCCTGGACTTTTCTTTGCTGGGAGATTTTTGATGACGGATTCAATCTCCTTAATTGTGATTGGTTTGTTAAGTTCTTGTATTTCTTGTTGTGTCAGTGTAGGTTGGTTATGAGTTTCTAGAAATTTTTCCATTTCATCCAGGTTGTCTAGTTTGTTGGCATAGAGTTTCTCATAGTATCCTCTTATGATTCTTTTTATTTCTATGAGGTCATTTGTAATTTCCCCCCTTTCATTTCTGATTCTATTTATTTGCATCTTCTCTCTTTTTTTCTTTGTTAGTCTAGCAAGGGGTTTGTCAATTTTATTGATCTTCTCAAAGAACCAGCTTTTGGTTTTGTTGATTTTCTCTATTGCTTTTTTGTTCTCATTTTCATTTATTTCTGCTCTAATCTTTATTATTTCTTTTCTTCTTTTTGCTTTGGGATTGGTTTGCTGTTCTTTTTCTAGTTTCTCAAGTTGTTCAGTTAAATCTTTGAGTTTAGCTCTTTCTTGTTTCTTAATATAGGCATTTAGGGCTATAAATTTCCCTCTCAAGACTGCCTTTGCTGTATTCCATAAGTTTTGATATGTTGTGTTCTCATTTTCATTTGTCTCAATATATTTACTGGTTTCACTTGCAATTTCTTCTTTGACCCACTGAATATTTAGGAGTGTGTTGTTTAGTCTCCACACATTTGCAAATTTACTTTTTTCCTTTCTATTATTGATTTCTAGTTTCATTCCATTATGATCTGAGAAGGTGCTTTGTATAATTTCAATCTTTTTATATTTATTGAGAGCTGTATTGTGACCTAACATGTGGTCTATCCTGGAGAAAGATCCATGGACACCTGAGAAGAATGTATAACCCGCTGAGTTTGGATGCAGTGTTCTGTATATGTCTGTTAGGTCTAACTTGTTTATCATATTGTTCAAGTTCTCTGTTTTTTGTTGATCTTCTGTCTAGTTGTTCTATCTAATGATGTGAGAGGGATGTTGAAGTCTCCAACGATTATTGTAGAAATGTCTATTTCTCCCTTCAGTTTTGCCAGAGTTTGTCTCATATATTTTGTGGCACCCTGGTTAGGTGCGTAGATATTTATGACTGTTATATCTTCCTGGAGGATCGTCCCTTTTATTAATATATAATGGCTTTCCGCATCTGTTATCACTTTTTTGCATTTGAAGTCTGTTTTGTCTGATATTAGTATAGCTACCCCTGCTCTTTTCTGTTTACTATTCGCATGGAGTATCTTTTTCCAACCTTTTACTTTCAGCTGGCTTGTATCCTTGTGTCTGAGGTGCGTTTCTTGTAAGCAGCATATGGATGGCTCGTGTTTTTTTATCCATTCTGTCAGCCTGTATCTTTTGATTGGGGAATTTAATCCATTCACATTCAATGATATTACTGAAAATGCACTATTTATTTCCTCCATTTTATTCTTTGGTTTTCATATGTCATCTTATTTTTGTCTTTCTTTTTACTCTTTTAGTTATCCTTTCTGCTTTTCTTTCTTCTATACTCTCCTCCAAGCTTCTCTCTCCTGTCTTTTTCTTTCAGGTTCTAAGGCTTCCTTTAATATTTCCTGCAAAGATGGATTCTTTTTTGCAAACTCTCTTAGTTTCTGTTTGTTTGTGAATACTTTATATTCACCTTCATATTTGAAGGACAGTTTTGCTGGATAAAGAATTCTCGGCTGGCAGTTTTTCTCTTTCAGTTTCCTAATTGTATCATATCACTGTCTTCTCACCTCCATGGTTTCTGAAGAGAAATCTGCACAAAGTCTTACTGGACGTCCTTTGTACGTGATCATTTGCTTCTCTCTTGCTGCTCTGAGAATTTTCTCTCTATCTTTTACATTTGACATTCTGAATAATATGTGTCTTGGCGTAGGTCTATTTGGATTTATTCTCATTGGGGTATGGTATGCTTCTTGGACATGTAAGTTAATTTCTTTCGTGAGAGTTGGGAAATTTTCAGCTATTATTTCCTCAAATACTCTTTCTGCCCCTTTTCCTTTCTCTTCCTCTTCTGGAACTCCCATGACACGTATGTTCTTGCGTTTTGTGTTGTCATTCAACTCTCTGAGTCCCTGCTCAATTTTTTCCATTCTTTTCTCTTCAATTTTAGCTGCCCTGTCTTCAGTATCACTTATTCTTTCTTCTATCATTTCGAGTCTGCTGTTGTATGCTTCAAATGTATTTTTTACTTCACCTATTGTGTCTTTCATTCCCATGAACTCCGTTACTTTTCTGTTCATGATTTCAAATTCTTCTTTACGTTTGCACAATGACTTCTTGATGTCATTGATCTCTTTAACTATATTCTCTTTCATCTCATGAATTTGATTTTGGAAATGTGTGCTCATCTCACTGATTAGTTCTCTCAAATTCTGCATCTCTTCTGGGACTTTGCTGTATTCCTTTTCTTGGGCCATGTCTTCTATTTTCTTAGTATGGCCCGTAATTTTTTGCTGGTGCTTAGGCATCTGGTTAGTTTGTATTTTACTTAGGTGCTCTATCTCTTTTCTTTTATGGGGTTTTAGTGGCAGGAGGCTGTGAGTTACCACCACTTTTTGATTTTTGGCTCAACCTTGATTGTTAGGATTGTTCTGCTGGTTGCTCAAAACTGGGCACTGGACCCAGTAATTGGTTGTAGAGTCATTTCCTAGGGTCTTGGGCAGGGAGGCTATAGAGGCCAGGAAAAGCTTCTCTTACTTATTAATTTTCTTATGTGCACCTCCTTGGTCTGCCAGGAGATGGCGCTTGTTGGCAGCTCTCAATTCAATGCCTGGTTGGAACGTATTTGTTGTGACACAGGCCAGATCAATGTGATAGGGCTTCCTGTCTGGGGGCTAAGAGCCCTGTGACTCAAACTTTCTGAGACAGTTCTTCAGACTTCTCTCGTAGCGCCCCCCTTTTCCCAGCTAGGAAGTATTTCCACTCCCTTCTGAATCCTCAACAATCAGTCCCTGTTAGTAGAGGAGGAGATTGGGAGGTTTGTATTTCTCTAGCCCCTTGCAGGCTCCAAAGCAAACAATGGCGCAGCCCCACCCGGCCTGGAAGGGCTCTCGGGACTGGGCAGACCAAACCCGGGAGTCCAAAGCAGGGTCAGCCCCAGGCTCTCTCTCCCCTCTCCCGTGGTGTCCTCAACAATTAGTCCAGGCTAGAAGAGAGGGCGGTTGCGAGGGTCGGATTTCTCCAGTCCTTTCTAGGCTCCCAGGGCAAACCGCCGTGTGGAAGGGTCCGTGGGGATCCGCAGCCCAAATTTCAGGTCAGAACCTGAGTCAGCCTAAAGCTGTGTCCCTCTCTCTCCCCTTTCTGGGAGTGGCAGATCCCTGAAGCCCCCTTTGTTTGTGGTCGCAGGCCCAGAGGTCCAAGGATTCTGAAGAGTGTGGGGGAGGGTGCCGGCAGCAGCAGAAGCTGCTACTTGCAACTCACAGTTCTGTCGTTGCGATTTCCCTCTTCTGTCCCTCTCTCCTCTGGGTGGTGTGCGGCCTTCACCTGCCATCCTAAACCCTAGAAGATCTTTTTCGGGGCTGTTTCAGCTTGTCCTCTGACTATTTTTCAGCTCAAGGGTGTGTGCCGGTTGTACGTCCCTTGAGCCCATGTCCATTACTAAGGACCAACCGGCACTCAATCATTACTAAGATGATTCGTTGAGCATCTTCATGGTACTTTTTATATTTCCTCTAAAGTTGACTAAAAACTTAATAGTTTCTCTCTGTCTTCTTATATTTTATCATAGGCAGCTAGAAGAAGTCAGTTTTCCCTTTCATTATTCTGCCTTGACATCTCCCTAGCAAAATCCATGCGGTCTTTGGGTACCCTTTCTGTTTTCCATATAACTACATTTAACTGTAAAACTAGGGTTCCTTTTCTTTAACCTCTGTAACATCTTCTTCACTGTCCTTCAAGTCCTCACAATCTTTTTGAGGCCCTTCTAGCTTCTCCTCACCACCTGGCCCCAAAGCCAAATCTACATGTTTTGGGTTGTTATAGCAGTACCATGTCCAGTGCCAAATTCTGCTATGGTGGCCTGTTGCAGTACGGCAAAGTATCATAAACCATAGTGGCTTACAATGACCATTTCATTATCATCTTTCATGGTTCTGAGTGTTAGGAATATCGGGTGCTTCATGTATTGGGTCCCTCATAGGACTGCAGTGAGATGAGGACTGAGGCCAGGGATTGAAATTTAAGTTACGTTCTTTAAAATGCACCGATTTGAAGCATAATACAGCTCAATAAATTTTCTTATATCTGTGTATCTTTGCAACCATCATCCAATTTTCTACCCTCTTTTGTTCAGCTTAAATGTCTGAGGTTTATCCAAGTTGTGTGTGTAATAGTGTTTTGTTTTGTTTGGAGCTGTTCCTTTTTATGAGTACAGGGCATCCTGTCTGCTAATTCTCCTGTAGATGTACATTTAGGTTATTTCCAGTTTGGAGCTATTATAAATGAAGCCACCATGAACGTGTTTGTGCATGTCTTTTGGTACGTTTAAGTACTCACCTCTTTTGGGGATATAACTAGGAGTGGAACTGCTAGGTTATAGAATAGGTGTATGGTTAACTTTTTAAGAAAATGCTGAGCAGTTTTTATGTGGTTTGTGGAAGTAAATGAAGAACCCCCCCCCCAAAAAAAAAAAAAGCAAAAAACAAAGGCTATTTATTTAGAGCTTTTTATGGCAAAGAAGTAGCCACCATCACTTGGGTTTGGCAGAGACTCAGTGGCAGGTAGAGGAGTGGGAAAGCTTCATAGTAGAAAAAAGGGAAAATTTCAGGTATGCCCCAATTAGATGCCATTGACATGGGGAAGCTGGAGAAAGGCTAACTAGAAGTGGGGTGTTTTAGTTTCCTAGGCTACTTAAAGTAGATACTATGAAATGTGTTGCCTTAAACAATGGAAATTTAATAGGTTACAGTTTTGAGGCTGTGAAAATGTCCAAATCAAGGCATCATTAAGGTGATGTTTTCTTCCTGAAGATGGCTGCCAGCAATCCTTGGCTCCTCTGCCACATGGAAAGGCATATGGCGGCATCTACTGGTCTCTCCTTCTCTTCCAGGTTCCATTGATTTCAGCTCCTTGCTTCCATGGCGTATTAGTCAGGGTTCTCTAGGGAAACAGAATCAACAGGAGATATCTGTAAATAGTATGAGATTTTATAAGAGTCTCTCATGTGACCATGGGGATGCTTAAGTCCAGATTCCACAGGCAGCTGCAAACCAGGGGCTCCGATGAAAGTCCAATGAAGGTCCTTGATGAGTTTCTGGGAGAAGTTGGCTGTCCAAAGATGAGCTAATAAATTCTCTCTGAATGTTGAAATCACTTCCCCTTTTAAGGTATTCAACTGATTGGATAAAAGCATCACCCATTGCTGACAGCAATCTCCCTGATTGATGCAGATGTAATCAGCCATCCACACAGTAAACTCACTGGTGACCAAAGTCCACAAATGTTCTTGTGTTACAATTAGCCCAGGGCTTGCTGGACCAAACACCTGGACACAATTACCTGGCCGAGTTGACATATTAGCCTGACCATCACACATGGCTTTCTCCTTCTCTCTCTGTATCTACTCTGTTTATAAAGATTCCAGTAAGAGGATTAAGACCCATCCTGATTGAGGTGGGTCACACCTTAACTGAAGTAGCCTCATCAAAAGATCCTACTTTCAAGGGGTTCACACCCACAGAAATGGATTAGCTTTAAGAACATGATTTTCTGGGGTGCACACAGCTCCAGATCACCATCCTAAGTGATTGGTTAGGGGAGCATATTTGGCTTCCTTTCATTAGCCCTAAATTGGAAGTAGGGGCAAGAATTAGGGATGCTGTCAGGTATTGATCAAGTCCTAGCTATTTGGGCTGATCACTGGGGACTGTGGTTTGACTTCTGGTATGGTTGCTACAGGGAGTGGCCGGCTTCCTGGAGTGGGTGCTGCAGGTGGTGGGTCAGAGTGTCCTGGTCATTGTCCATTTGTATAGTCAACGTCCCTGGTTGAACCTTGAACCATATTATATTCCTTCCAGAAATATATGCACATTCATTCAGTCCACAATCTCATCAATACTTGCTGTTATCATCAGTCTGTCATTATGGTAGGTATAGTGGTTTTATTTTACAATTCTTTGATCAATCTGTTCATGTGCTTATTGGACATTTATTTATCCTTTTTTTTTTTAAGTTCTTGTTTAAGAGTTTTGCCCATTAAAATTTTTTTTGTCTTTTTATGATTAATTTGTATGAGGTCTTTTTATATTCTGAATATAAGTCCTTTCTTAGATATATGTATTGTGAGTATCTTCTTTCATCTGTGGCTTGTCAATTTACTTTCTTTTTTATATAAAATTTTATTGAAGTATATCATTCATACATGAGCATACATAAACAATAAGTGTAAAGTAAAAGTTGTGAACTTACAAAACAAGCATGCAATATCATCATACAGGGCTCCCATACATCACCCATCACCAACACCTTGCATTGTGGTGAAACATTTGTTACAAACTATGAAAGAGCATTGTCAAAATATTACTGCTAACTATAGCCCATATCTTACATTTGGAGTATTTTCCCCAAACCCACCCAAATTTTTAACACCCTGTATTGGTGTTATATATTTGTTATCATTCAGGAGAAAATGTTCTCATATTTGTCCTGTTAATCAGTTCATCTTCCACCACTGGATTTCCTGTGTTATATAGCCCCATGCTTTGTACAATCCATTCAAAGTTTACATTCAGTGGCTCTCATTTTCATCACAGAGTTGTGTCATCTTCACCACAATTTTAGAATGTTTACATTACTCCAAAAGGAAAAATCCCATATCCCCTAATAGCCCCCTATTAATGTCCCTTAGAATTGATATAATATCTTATGTGCCATTGCTGTAAAAATATTACAGTATT
>JAKSZT010038075.1:111597-131621 GCA_026826555.1 Tolypeutes matacus
CTACTAGTAACCTATACTGTAGAGTTTAGTTCTGTGAATTTACTCATTGTATTTAGTTCATATTAGTGAGAACATACCATATTTGTCCTTTTGTGTCTTATTTCATGCAACATAATGTCCTCAAGGTTCATCCATGTTGTCATATACATCCCAATTTCATTTCTTCTTACAGCTGAATAGTATTCCATTGTATGTATGTACCACATTTTGTTTATCCATTCTTCAGTTGATGGACACTTGGGCTGGTTCCATATTTTAATGAATAATGCTGCTATGAACATCGGTGTGCAAATGCCGGTTCATGTCCTGCTTTCAGCACTTCCCTAGTAATAGATTTGTTGCATCATACGGAAGTTCTATATTCAGCTTCCTGAGGTACTGCCAAACTGTCCTTCACACGTTCCTACCAACATGAAGGAGTGTTTCTGATTCTCCACACCCTCTCCAGCACGTGTAGTTTTCTGGTTTTCTTTTTAGTGGCCATTCTATAAGGTGTGAAATGGTATCTCATTGTAGTTTTGATCTGTATTACCCTGATAGCTAGTGATGTTGCACATTTTTTTTCATGTGCTTTTTGGCCATTTGTAGCCCCTCTTTGGAAAAATGTCTATTCAAATCTTTTGCCCATTTTTAAATTAGATTGCTTGTCTTTTTATTGTTGAGTTGCATGTTCTGTTTATATACCATGTGTATCAAACCCTTGTTGGATATGTGGTTTCCAAATATTTTCTCCCATTGAGTAGGGTGCCTTTTTACTTTCTTGACAAACTCCTTTGAAACCCAAAAGTTTTTAATCTTGAGGAGGTCCCATGTATCTATTTTTTCCTTCATTTCTCATGCTTTGGGTATAAGACTTAAGAAAGGTCTTGAAGAGGTTTCCCTACATTTTCTTCTAGGAGTTTTATGGCTATAGCTTTTATATTTAGGTCTTTGATCCATTTTGAGTTAATTTTTGTATAAGGTATGAGATAGGGGCCTTCTTTCTTCCTTTAGGATATGGATATTGAGTTTCCCCAGCACCATTTGTTGAATAGACTGCTCTGGGAGGGCTTGTTAGCCTTGTCAAAAATCACTTGACTGTAGATGTGAGGGTCTATTTCTGAGTTCTCATTTCATTTTCATTGGTCAGTATATCTACTTTTTAAAAACGATTTATTTATTTATTTACTTTTATCCATTTTTACCCCCCTACCCCATTTTTGCTGTTTTTTTGTGTCCATTTGCATCCTTCTCCTCCTGTCTTCACCAGAATTCAATCCTGGGAAGCTCCGAGGTGGGAGAGAGGCATCCTACTGCCTGCGCCACCTTAGTTCCTGGTTTTTCAGCACGTCTTGTCTTGGCTCTCCCTTGTGTCACTCTCCTTTTATGTCATCATCTTGTTGCGTGGCTTGGTGGGGCCTGGCGGCACACCCACTCATGGGGACTGATGGCATGCCCAAGCACCTTCTATACTTTTTTTCTTTATTTTCTCCAGGAGGTCCCAGAGATTGAACCCAGGTCCCTCCATATGGGAGATTGATGCCCAAGCATTTAAGCCACATCTGCCCCAATATATCTATCTTTATGTCAATAATGTTTGGTCATTATTTCCTCAAATATTCTTTCTCTTTTCTGTTCTATTCCCCTTCTGGGATACCAATAATGCTTATATTTGTGCATTTCTCCTTGTCATTCAATTCCCTGAGATCCTGCTCTGTTTTTTCCATTCTTTTCTCTTTCTGTTCTCCTACTTTTTCAATTTCACACTTTCTGTCCTCAGTTTCACTAGTTCTATCCTCCATCAATTCAAATCTGCAGTTATGTCCCTGTAATGTATTTCTTATCTCATCCATTGTTTCTTTCATTCCCATATGCTCTGATACTTTTCTTTGCAGACTTTCAAATTGCCCTTTATGTCCACCCAGTGTCTTCTTAATATCCTTTATCTCTTTAATCATATTTTCCTTCAATTCCTTGAATTGATTTAGGAATGTGTGTGATTGTCATTGGTTAGTTGCCTTAAATCTTGTGTCTTGTCAGGATTTTTGGTTTGTTCCTTTGGCTGGGCCATTTCTTCCTGTTTCTTAGTATGGCTTGTAATTTTTTGCTAATGTCTAGGCATCTGAATATGTTGGTGAATTTACTCTAATGGTCCGTTTCTCTCTCCTGCTTAGTGGTTTTGTTTCACAGCTCTTCTTTGATTTTGGATTTAACTTATTCTAGGTCTTTAAAATTACCCAGATTAAGTTATAAAACTAGGGGCAAAGGACTCACTAATGGGGTGCATATCCGATCCAAGGGGTCTGGGACAGGAGACTCCTAAAAGTGGTTTTTCCTCCTTGCAGTTTCCCAGCCATCCAGCAGATGATGCTCCTTGGTTAGCCTTTCCTTGGAGGTGTCTCTTTCAACCTCCACTTGCCCGTGATTCTGGTCTGGCCAGGCCCGAGATTCAAAGTGGGCTTTGCTGTCCAAACTCACTGAAGAGAAACCACTCTCCACTCTCTGCTGCACCCTCCCTGTTCCCAGGGAGGAAGACATTGGCTCCCCTCTCAGTTGGCTGCAGCAAGCCATGGGTTTTACCCAGGCTGCTCACCTTGAGGATGGGGGCTGGGTGCCATACTCGGCCACAGGGGCTGTAACTCATGGTTTTCATTTCAGCCTCTTCGTCTTTCTGTCCCTCACCCTCCTGGAGTGTAAGCAGCACTCTCCTGGTCTGCAGACCCCCAAAGCAGCTCCCTCGGGCTCCTTTTTGCCCTTCCCCTGTTGTGAGGGAGTTGAGCCCTGCCTTCTGCTCTAATGTCATCTTCCCAGAAGTCCTCAACTCACTTTCTTAATGATGTGTTTTAACCAATAGTTCTTATGATTAGTGAAATCCAGTATATTAATTTTCTTTTCTGGCTAGTTGTTTTGTGTCTCATTTAAGAAATCTTTGTCAACTTCAGAGTCATGAATCTATTCTTCTTTGCTCTTGACTGTGTTCACTTTTATACTTAAGACTATGATCTGCCTTGAATTGATTTTTAAGTTCTGTGGAAGGTAGGAGTCAAGCTTCATTTTTATCCATAGGGTTATCTGATAGCTTTCAGCACCATTTATCATGGTGACATCTTTGTCCTAAATCAAATAATCATGTGTATGTGGGTATATTCTGGATTGTTCTGTTCATTTTGTTTTTCCTTAGGTCAGTACCACTCTGTCTTGATTATGGTAACTATATTCTAAGACTTGAGATCAGTGGTATACTTTCTTCAATTTTATCCTTTGTCTTCAAGATTATGTTGGCTCTTCTAAATTCTTTGCTTTTCCTTATAAATTTTACAATAAGCCTGTCAATTTCCTAAGGAAAAAATGGCTGAAATTTTGATTGGAACTACATTGAATCTGTAGATTAATTTGCAGAGAATTGACATCTTAACAATGTTGAGTTTTCCAATCCATGAACACAAAAATTTTCTCAATTTATCTTGCTCTTTATTTTTCCTTGGCAATATTTTGTAGTTTTATTTTATTTTATTTTACTTAAAAAAAAAAAAACAATTTATTGAAGTATATCATTCATACATGAACATACATAAACTATAAGTGTTGAAACATCATGACCTTAATAAACAAACATGCATAACATCATACAGGGCTCCCACACATCACCCCCCCCCCCACCCTGCATTGGTATGAAACATTTGCTAACAAACTATGAAAGAGCATCGTCAAAGTATTACTACTAACTATAGTCCGTATCTTACTCCCCTATACATTTTTTTTAAGAATTTATTTATTTATTTACTTTTTTCCATTTTTACCCCGCCCCCATCGTTTTTGCTGTTTCTCTGTCCATTTGCTGGGCAATTGTCTGTGTCCATTTCTTGCCCTCTCTTCTCCTCCTGTCTTCACTTGGGATTCGATCCTTGGAACCTCCAATGTGAGAGAGAGGCGTCCCACTGCCTGTGCCACCTTAGTTCCTGATTTTTCAGTGCATCTTGTCTTGGCTTTCCCTTGTGTCACTCTCCTATTATGTCATCATCTTGCTGCGTGGCTCGCGGGGACTGGCGGCTCACCCGCTTGTGGGGGCTGGTGGCCCACATGCCTTCTATATTTTCTTTTTTATTTTTACTGGGAGGTCCCAGGGATCGAACCCAGGTCCCTCCATATGGGAGATGGACACCCAACCACCCGAGCCACATCCATCCTCCTGCTGTATCTCTCAAGGTTGACCAAAGATACCTAGAGTTACAGTCATTTCCCATACAGAATGGTCATATAATAAATCAGGCTTAGTTTATCACCAGCATTCTAAAAGCCAGACCTAGGGAGAAAAACTAGGTCTAGGGACACATGCACGGTTTCTAATACAGCAAATGTTTAGCCTACCCTGATTATCACAAAATCAGGACAGCGAGAATATCTGCATTGTAGTTTTATTGTAGAGGTTTTACACATCTTTCCTCAGATTTATTCCTAGGTATTTGATGCTATTGGAAAGAGGCTCAACATCATTAGTTGTCAGGGAAATGAAAATTAGAACCACACTGAGGTATAAGCACGTGTCCACTAGAATGGCCCCCACACAAGAAGGCACTGGCAGCACTAAGGGCTAGCAAGACTGTGGAGCAACTGGAACTCTCATTCCTTGCTGGTGTGAATGCAAAATGGCACAACTACTTTGTAAAACAATTGGGCAGTTTCTTATAAAGTTAAACATTTACTATATGACCCATCAATTCCATTTCTATATATTTACTCGGAAATAAAAACATAATCTATACAAAGACTTATATTAAAACATGGAAGGGGAGCAAATGTGGCTCAAGCGGTTGAACGCTAGCTTCCCACATATGAGGTCCCAGGTTCAATCCCTGGTCTTGATACCCCCCCCCCCAAAAAAAAAAACAACCCACAAAAAACAGGGGAGCTTTATTCATAATAGCACAAAACTAGAAACAACCCACATACTCATCAACTTGGGAAAGGAGAAGCATAATGTAGTATATTCATATAATACAATATTACTCAGCAATAAAAAAGAATAAACCATCTACGTATGCATCAGGGATGTGTCTCAACAGCATTACGGTAAGCCAAAAAAGCCAAAAAAGTCACACAGGAAAGAAGATATGATATGATTGCATTATATGATCCCGTAGGGATGGTAAAACTATAGAAATAGAAAGGTGGGGGTTAGCGGTGGGGAGAAGGGTTTGACTATAAGGGTCAGGAGATAACTTTCTGGAGTGGTAGAAATGTTTTATGCCTTGTTTGTGGTGGAGGTTGCATAACTGTATACATTAGTCAAAAGTCATTGAACTGTACACTTAAAATTGGTGAATTCTAGTGCTTATATGTCACATCTCAGTCTACTTTGATATTAACATAGGCAAACCAGCTTTCTTATGTAGTGTTTTCATGTTACATCTTTTTCCATCCTTTCACTTCCTGCCTTTCACTTAAAATGTGTTTCTTAAAAAAGAATATTGTAGGATCTTTTTTTTTTTTTTAAACTTTATTTTGTACATTTAATAATTGAAAACATAAGCAATAAAAAACTAAAAAGTAAACACAGATGAATATATACATTTCTCAATTAAATGTAATGGATACATGTAAATTTTTTTGTTTTGTTTTTTGTTTTTTTGTTTTTTTGTGTGTGTGAGTCAAACAATATATTACACAATATATTTGGTTCATAGTAATGCATTCATACAGTATTTGTCCTTTTGTGTCTGGCTTGCTTCACTCAACATAATGTCCTCCAGATTCACCCATGTTGCCATATGCTTTATGACTTCATTTTCTTATTTTTTATTTATTCTGACCATGTGTGTCTTTTTTCCCTGTGCCTCAGTGCCCCCCCCGGAGAGAGAGGATTCTGTTGGTTCCGTCAGTCACCAGCCACTGAGAGTGTTGTGTGGGGCAGATGGTCAGTCCTGCCAGCCCACCTTATGGCCATGGGCCAGTCCGTAGTCAGGCACCTTTGTTCAGTGTAGTCGATGGGGCCCGGGTGGTGGGCGGACGTGGTGCCAAGCACGTGGCCTCCATGGCAGCCACCCACCTAGTTCCTGTCAGCATGAGGAGCACTGTCGCTGCCATTCTTTGCCGCCGTGGCCTGCTGGGAACTGTTGCATTTCTGTGGAAGGTCACGTAGGAGGCCACGACGTGCTGGGTGGGCACTTGTTCCCACGGAGGCAGGGAAACTCCACAGTTTCTGAGGATTTGGCTCTGGGTGAGAGGACCTCCATTTATAATTAAGTAGAGGTGACTGAACTTTTGGTTTATATTGGTTAATGACTATGGAAAACTGATAGTGAAAATATAGGAGATATTTTCAGTATTGTCCTTGAAGTTATCTTTCCTTGTATTCTGGAACATGTCTATCAATTGGTATTTCTCTAGTCTTCTTGCCTCTTTAAAAAATTTTACTTTTAATTTTCATACATTAAAACTCATAATTATTGTATGAAGTTTTGAGTTTTGACAGGTGCACAGTCTATGTTACCACCACAACAATGAAGATACAGAACAGTTTCATCATCCCCCACCCAAAATTCCCTTATTCTACTCCTTAATGGTCAGACCCTTCCCCATCCCTAACCCTAAGTAGCCACTGATTTGTTCTCCATCCCTAAAGTTTTACCTTTTCTAGATGGCATGTAGATGGAACCCCAGCTGTACCTACCTTCTGAGCCTGTTTTTCCACTCAGCACAACACCCTTAAGATCTATCCCAGTTGTGTATACCGGTGGTTCATTCCTCGCCTTGCTGAACAGTATTCCACTGTGTGGGTAAACCACAGCTGGTTTACCTGTTCCCCAGTTGAGGGGCATTTGGATTGTTTACAGTTTTTGACTGTTATGAATAAAGTGTTATAAACATTCATTTACAGGTTTTGGTATGAACATAGATTTTCATTTTACTGGGGTAAATACCTAGGAGTGTGATTTCAGGGCCATATAGTAAATTTATGTTTACCTTAATAAGAAAATGTCAAATTGTTTTTCGAGGTGACTGTGCCACTTTGTATTCCCACCAGCAATACAGGAGGGTTCACTTTGTAAGACTCTCTTCCTGGACTCTGCCTAGTGCATGGATGCATGTACAGGAGCCATGGAAAGGAGATGGGAGCAGCTCCTCCTGTGATTACAGTAATGACCCACTTGGAGAATTTTCACTTTCCATTCCCACAACCCTGGGTTCAGTGGATTTCCAAAACAGACTTGTCTTTGCACACACGTCAGGTCTCATACATTGTGGCAAGTGGAGACAGCCAGGATGGCCTGTCCCTTTTGCTGCTTCACATCCAATTTTGTCCTTTGCTTGGATGAAGAATTCACTGCCTTACACAAAGCCCCTCAGTCAGTGTGCCATCATTCAATGATGTCAGTTCAATCTCACCTAAAATCTCAGTTGTGACATTAGCTACCATCAGTGGTCTTCATGTTTAGCATGCAGAGAAAATGGTTAAATGTCACTGTTTTGGTCCCAGCCTCTGAAGGTGCTCACAGGGCCCAAGTTGATAAATTGTAACTCCTCCTTCTGCCACCTATTTTCCTTACCCCTGCCAGCATGTCAGATGGACAGCATTTTACTTCCTCCCACAGGCTCCACGTTCTTAGTGACACTGTCTTTTTTGGACTGCCAGGCTTTCTCACTGATTGGGTATGGAATGCTTAAGGCTTCTCCCTGAGTCCCAGACATAGTCCTTCTGGCTCCATTGACAACAGCAACACAGAGTCCCCTGATATCTAGGGTCAGTCATCTTGGCCGGTACATTAACTCATCCTCTGCCTGCTGGTTCAGAGCCCCAAAGGCCAAAGGACAGCCTCGGTTCCCAACAGAAGCATGTTTGGGCTTTCTGGTGAAAGCATTCTTTCCTTGGAACCAAGGCACATTTTGAGATTCCAAAGCTCCAGGGATGAAGTGAAGATCATAAGTTTCCAGAGAGAAAAAGCCATAGACACAGGACTAGGAACCAGAATGGCATTGAAAATTTTAATGGAAACACTGAAAACAGAAGACAGTGGAACAGTGCTTTTAAAATGTGAAGCCTAGAAATCTACCCCCAGTTGAAGTAGGCTGGCTGTAGAATTCTTCCACTCCCGGCTTAGTTTCAACTTTCCCAGGTGTATTGGTCAGCCAAAGGGGTGCTGATGCAAAGTACCAGAAGTTTGTTGGCTTTTGTGATGTTTAGGTTAATGTGTCAACTCGGCGAGGTAATTGTGTCCAGGTGTTAGGTCCAGCAAGCACTGGGCTAATTGTAACACAAGAGCATTTGTGGACTTGGATCACCAGTGAGTTTACTGCGTGGATGGCTGATTACATCTGCATCAATCAGGGAGATTGCATCATCAATGGGTGATGCTTTTATCCAATCAGTTGAATGCCTTAAAAGGGGAAGTGATTTCAACATTCAGAGAGAATTTCCCAGCTCGTCATTGGACAGGCAACTTCTCCCAGAAACTCAAGGACCTTTCATCAGACTTTTATTGGAGTCCTCTGTTTGCAGCCTGCCTGCAGAACCTGGACTTGTGCATCCCCATGGTCACATGAGAGACTCTTTAAAAATCTCATATTATTGACAGATATCTCCTGTTGATTCTGTTTCCCAAGAGAACCCTGACTAATACAGCTTTTTAAAAGGATATTTATGGTAATCTAAGCACCTCTTAAAATATATGTATATATATATATATAAATAACATTTTTGTAAGCAAAAAAAAAAAAAAAAAGAAATAGTTACTGAGACACAAACACATGTAAAAGAAAATAATAAGTCAGATTTTTGGGAAATAAATTGTAACAAAAAAATAAATAAATAAAAGGATATTTATTTGGGGTAGAAGCTTACAGTTACCAGGCCCTCAAGAATCCAACTCAAGGTACCATAAGTGGTATTTTCTCACCCAAAGTCTGTTGCCACATGTTGGAGCAAAATGGTTGTCAGTCTCTGTGAGTGTTCAGCCTTCCTCTCCCTCCTGAGGTTCCGTGGTCCCAGCTTCTTCCAATCTCAGCTGTAGGCTGGAGGGCTCATCTCTTTCCCTGGAGCTGTTTCTTCCCGGGCTTAGCTGCAGCTGTGGCTGCCAAGTTCATCTCTCTTCCCAGGGCCTCTGCAGTCTAATGAGCTGCCTCTCTTCCTCTGTGTTCTTCTCTGTGTATTTACTCCTGGGGCTCTGTATTAGTCAGGGTTATGTGACATAACCATCACAGGCTCCAGCATCAAAAACTAAAACTCTGTCCTCTGCCGTGTCATTTTCTCTGTGAGTTCTACTGACATGGCTGAATCAAAGCCCTAATCATAATTTAATCAAATAAAAGTGAAACCTCTAAATTTAATACAATCTAATATGCCCAGAGGAACAGACCGATTTACAAACATAATCCAATATCTATATTTGGAATTCATAAATAATACCAAACTGCTACACCAGGTCTTTTTTTTTTTTAAACAAATTTTATTGATACATATTAATTAAAGCTTAAATCCATATGTAGCCATTTGGCAATTTGATATAATTATAAATTCCAAAAGTATAATTGGATCATGCTTGTAAACTGATCTGTTACTCTGGGCATGATTAAGTTATGATTAGGGCATTGACTGGGCCACATCAGTAGGGTGTTGAGCCCCACCCCTTGGTGGGTGGGGAATCGAATATAAAAGGCAAGGCAAAGAACAGAGTTGAAGCAGTTTTTGAGAAGCATTTTTGATGTTGGAGAGAAGGCCCCAGGAGAAGAGAAGTGAGCCATTCGCCTGAGAATCTACAGCTGACTTTGTGGAGGAACCAGAGGAGCTAAGCCCGGAGAGAAATGCAGCCCTAGGAAGAGAGGAACCCAAGAAACCTGAACCCTGGCAAAGGTCGGCAGCTGTCTTGCTCCAACAAGTGGCAATGGACTTTGATGAGAGAAGAAACTTAATTCTTTATGGCCTGGTATCTGTGGACTTCTACCCCACATAAATACCCTTTATAAAGACCAACCCATTTTTGGTATTTCACATTAGCACCCCTTTGGCTGACTAATACACCATCCAAAGTATACAGTCAATGGTATTCTGTGTAATCTCACTGCATGGCAGCTGGTTTCCCCAAAGCAAGTGATCCGAGAGAGACAGAAGCCACGGTCTTTTAGCCTAAGCTTGGGAGGGATGTGCCGTCACTTCTGCCCCTTCCTCTGGCCACACAGACCAACTCTGGCACATTGTGGAGGGAATTACGTGAGGGGGCAAGATCACTGGGGCCATTGGAGACCACCTGCCACAAAGAGTATAATGAAAGTGCCTCATTTTTTTCCAGGTATCCAGGGAATTTTTTGAAGAAGGATTCATGGCTGATGTTGACTTAGATCATAGTTGTACACTAAATAAGAAAATACGAAATGCGTAGCTGGCTCAGTATAATTTTATTTGGGGTAATTTAAGTTTTTATGTATTTTTCTAAGTGCTTTTTTTTTTTTCACTTTAATTTCAAAGTACTAACAAAATAGGGAATATGGTATAACTACTTGATTATCACAGCTTGACTGTTAGAATTTTTTCACAGGGAAGAGTAGTGTCCCTGGGTTAGGTGTTCCTAAGTACTCTTTGTTACTTACCTGATGCAGCGTCATGCAGTTCTCTGAACCCTTTTGTATATTATTACTAGCAAGAGTCAATAATGTCTCAAACCAATAATGGAAAACTATGAAAATGACTCATCAGTAGAATGACACTCATTATGCTTCAGCCCTTTGACAGGCCTGAAATAGTTTCCCTTGCTTTTCTGGTTTATTAGAAATCTCTGGGATTAAATTAATGGGTAGAAAGGATTCCAAGTTTAAAATGATCAAAAGAAAAGAATGTAGGTGAAAAAAATAAAATATTCTTGAGGCATAAAGGATAATAATTCAGCAATGAGTCATTGAATGCAGAATCTAAAGTTTTTGCTTTAAAGATGATTCAAAAGTCTGGAGAAGCTGCAGTCATGGTATTAGTATCTACTGTAAGCTGAACGATTCTGTGTAAGGAAAAATAAATATTCAGGTTTCCATCAGTAATACAGGACTCTGAAACACAATACTACTACAGTCAGGCTTCTTGTGGTGACTGAAATCTCAAATTAGCTTAAAGATGGAATTTATGGAAGGGTTGTGGAGTATTTCATGAAGTGGAAGATTGAGTTAAAAAACCATATAATTAGAGGAGCAGCTGGAGCGAGGTGCTCAGCTGCTTACTAGGACTCCTCCCCTTTTCTCATTTCTGTCTGGTTCTTTATGCTTCTCTTAATTATCTGCTTTATTTCCCTTACCTGCTGACCAATTTCTTCCTTCCACACATCAAGAAACATGACTGTATATTCTTGAATCACACAATATGGGTCACTAGAGAACCCACTTATACCCTCATTCCCGAAGATTCTGGTTAGGCTGGCCTGGTCTGCCGCCCTCTCTGCCTCCTCAGGTGTGCCAGGTGGAGTCAGGGAACTATAAGAGAACAGCAGTGCCCAGTTGTGCACCCCAAGACCACAAGAGTCCTTCTCTCAGGGGGAAGTAGAGGGCTGGGGTGACCAGTCATCCCTTCAGAGCATGGACCTAATGGAAGTAGATTGATAATTATTGATTAAGATTGAAGGAAAATTATTAAGGCCCAAGTGTCCTGTGCCTGTTGACTTACTGTTTAGTAAATCACTGATTTAAAGTGTTTGTTTCCCTTCCTTTCCTACAGTGGCAGGAGAAAAAGAAAACATAAATAATGCTGTTGATGTTCGAACAGGAGACAACAGAATTCATGGAGAGGTTTCAGTAACTTCTGCCATAGATAGATTAAAGCAGCTCTAAACACAGAGGAAGACTTCTGAAGTCCTTTCCTTGTACTCACTTCTAAATACCCTTGTTTTGATCCTTGAAATGTACTTTTCCTAACCAGTTAACATGTTAAAAACTTTGGACCCACTGATGAAAGGAGACAGGGCACAAGGAGAAAGGAGTAGCCAAAATATATAAAGTTTAATTCACTAATGTGCCCTGAGGATGGTAAAAGAACAAGCTTGGGAAATTTTCAATAAATTATTGCCTTGAGGGATTTAAGTAAGAAAATGGTATTCATTGAAATGGGGAAATACTAGGAAAAGAGGATTATGAAATGCTATTGCTAAGATATTTTTATGATTTTCAAATAAAATATTGCAAAGCTTTTTGAATATGGAGAAGAACTCATTTTTAAATAACATTATGTCTCAGGTCTTTGAATGGTTTTAGTAAAGTTCACACTGGAAATTTTATCCTCGAAATTGGAATCATTACTTAATGTATTTTAGCCAAAAGCCACAGAGAAAGAAGGTAGTTTTAAATATTAGATTATTGACAAAGGACTCTGAACCACTAAAATTCAGCACTGTGGAATCTATTATTGTTTGCACTTAGGTTAAAAGTTGCAGTTTTAATGCTTCACAACAGAACACAATATTTCCAGTGTTTCAGCTACAGCTTTTACTACAATAAGCCGCTCATTTCGAGTTAAATTCCTTTTTTGATGGAATGGCATTGCACTGATTTAGAGACTTAAATGGATTTTAGATTTTAACTAAAAGGAATACTTTAGTTGCTCAGAACCAAATTGAAATGGTTTATGCCAAAAGAGAATTTAGCTACCAATCAAGAAGTATTTATTGAGTGTTTATGTGGTTAGGTGCTGTGGAATTCAAAATAAATTTAAGATGTGCTCTCTCTTCTCGATACACTTATAATTTAGTTTCTTGAGGGATATGAACAGTGAAACAGCTGGTCAGCAAAACACAAAACAGTATTTTATATCAGACCTACAGAGTGCTATAAAGTGCAAATTATGCTATAATTTTTAATACATTTTAAAATTATTTTTAAAAAAATACTTTAGATTACATAAATGTTACATTAAAAAAATAGGGGCTTCCCATATGCCCCACTCCCCAACCCTCCCACACTTTCCCACATTAACAGCATCCTTCATCAGTGTGGTACATTTGTTACAATTGATGAACTCATATTGAAGCATTGCCAGTAAGCATGGATTATACTTACATTATAGTTTATACTCTGCCCCACACAATTTTGTAAGTTAAGACAAAATATATAATGTCCCGTATCCATCATTGCAACACCATTCAGGACAATTCCAGTGTTCCGAAAATGCCCCCATATTACACCTTTTTTCCCCTCTCCCTCCCCTCAGAACTTCTGCTGGCCATTGCGTCCACATCAATGATATAAGTTCTTCCACTGCTAGCATCACAGTCAGTCTGCAGTAGAATATCAGTAAGTCTATGCTAGTCCATCATTCATTCCCCAGTCCTGAGGGTTATGCTATAATTTTTAAAGCTGACATTTATTAGGGGCTCCGGGCACTATGCTATGCATGTCCGTCATCCATCATATAGGCCAGTGGGAACTAGGGGATCAGAAGTGATTCTCGTGGCAGGTGGATGGGAAGAAAGAGCCACATCAGCAGCATGTGTAAAGCTACTGTGACAGGAACAGGTGCAGGTTGCCACGTGGGCACATGGGGCCCAGCCTGGGGTGCCTTTCCCTCTCCAAGGCTGGCCTGTGAGGGGCTGGTGCTTTGGACCCTCCTTTCCTATCCCTCCCACTTGGAGCTTTAAAGCTTGCTGGTTAGGGGAGCGGCTGTAACTCAGTGGTTGAGCACCTGCTCCCCATGTACGAGGTCCTGGGTTCAAGCCCCAGTACCTCAAAAAAAAAAACCAAAACCCAAAACACTTGCTGCCTCTATTTAATAGCCTGCTCCTTCCACTCCTGGGGGAACTTTCTAGAAGCCACTGGCATCTCTAAGGAGTTGGTCAGTGGTGCAGCCTAAGGCAGGCCTCAGGGCACCCCAGGGCAGCCCCAGGGTCCAGGGACTTGGGGTGCACCGCTCAGAGCCCTCCTGTAACACCATGAGGTGGATTCCTGCAGTGTGTGGCCTCAGTCTCTTCATCAGCAAAAGAACCTTTTTAGTATGAGTTTAAATGTGATGTCATCAACACACTGTATCTAGCACACAGTATAATTTTTTATTTCTAAACATATATAACTGTAACTGAAGGTTAAGAGACATTATGTAGATGCTTTTTAAATTAGCCAAAAGTTGATACCCAAAACTACTGAAACTGGCAAGACTGACTTTGTTGCGGCCAGCCAGAAAAAACCCAGACGGCACTCTTGGGAGCACAGATGAACAAAGTTTTATTACGCATGGGCCCAGAGGAGAGTCAAATCTCCAAAAATCTGAGCACTGTTTTCCAATTTTCATAAGTTTATATAGGTACACTAAGTGGGCAAATTCCTGAGCAAGTGGGCAGGTGGGCAGGGCAGGCGGGCGGGGGGAGGGGGGGGGTGGTTACAAAGGCAGAGAAGCAAGGTTAGCTTATCTTTCTAAAAGCAGAGGGCCATTAGGGAGGAAGAGTCATTATATGTATAGAGTTGTAAATTTCAATTCAAAGGGGCAGCCTGGGGTGCTGATCTTCCTGACGTGGACTCCTTGGAGAAATGGGGAGGAAGGAGGGGAGAGAGGGACAAGGGACCAAGGGGAGTTTGTTTTTTAAAGCTGTGGGTTTCTGCTGAGGGTGGGGTTGGGATCCTGGTGCTTCCCTCATCATTCTCCCCTTTGATGCCCTTATAATTCTTTATGGGGCATCACTTGCTAACATGGGGATTTTTCTATAGTCCCCAAAGGCTGATATTTAACACGAGGCATCACTTGGTGTTTTTAGGAGTTTAAGCGGGAAGTGATGTATTGTGTTAGGTACTGTAGACTGCATGGCCCAAAAGTTAAGAGGAAAAAGACTGAGGCTATTACTGGCATAAATGGCAAAATCCAGGAGAGGAGATCCTGGAAGTAATTTCCATTGGCAGATGCCTGGTATACACAGTTTAAACGGTCTTTGGCCCGTTCCTTTAACAGGGCCACTTTGTCCCTGACTGTTCCTGAGGAGTTTGCATAGAAACAGCATTCTTCCCCCAGGGCCTGGCAGATTCCCCCCTGAACCTGCGGTGAGCAAGTCTAATCCTCACCTGTTTTGTAAAACCACTTCCGCCAATGAGCCTATCTGGTCTTGCAACCCGTTGAGAGCCCCTGATATTTCTTTGAGGTCATTTGATGTTTCCCGTGTTAGTGTTTGTAAGCCCTCCTGACCAACTGCGAGAGAAGCCCCCACTACTGCTGCTCTCCCGACTCCCAGTCCTAAGAGGATTGGAATTGCCTGTATTGCTCGTTTGGCTCGGGAGAGCTCTCCAGGCGATTCATCTCCATACACCGAGGACGATGGTACTGGCCAAGCCAGGCAGCAACTGTCCTGGCCATCCTGGGGTGGGCACCGGTAGGCGTTGGTGCTACAGACCCAGAGGGTGGAGTTTGTGGTGCATCAGTCAGGCTCATCGAGTGGGCGGCTGGGGTCACAGTCGGCCCTCCCAAGAGGGAGGATGGTGGAAGGAGACCTGGTGGTTGTTTTTACAGTTAGCCAGTTTTCCTGGGGGTTCGGTTATGCGGACTGGGAGGGGCCTGGCTCCTGCCGCAGAGCTGTCATGGGTTAAGGGGTTAGGTTCCATGGGACAGGTACAGGAAAGATGGTTAGACTGCGGGAAGTGCACAGCCAGCAGGAGGCAGTTATGTCAGGTAGAGATTTATTTAGGAGTTGGTGGAAATTTTGAACCTGGTTTAAAAGAACGTTGCGGGGGGCTGCTCTAACCTTGACTTTTAGCGTCTGGGTAGCTGTACTGATATTTTTCATCAGGGTTTTCTCTGGGGGTTGGGCCACCGGGATCAGTTGGACCCGTATGAGGTCTCCCGGGTCTGGCCCCGATGTGTTGTATATTCCGATTCCTAGGTTCAGTCCTGCCTGGGCCTTTTTTTTTTTTTTTTAAACTTTGTTTTGTACATTTAATAATTGAAAATATAAACAATTAAAAACTAAAAAGTAAACACAGATGAATAAATATATACATTTCTCAATTAAATGTAATGGATACAAATTTTAATGGATACAAATTTTTTTTGAGTCAAACAATATATTACACAATATATTTGGTTCATAGTAATGCATTCATACAGTATTTGTCCTTTTGTGTCTGGCTTGCTTCACTCAGCATAATGTCCTCCAGGTTCATCCATGTTGCCATATGCTTTATGACTTCATTTCTTCTTACAGCTGCATAATATTCCATCGTGTGAATAGACCACAGTTTGTTTATCTATTCATCTGTTGATGGACACCTGGGTTGTTTCCAACTTTTGGCAATGGTGAGTAATGTGGCTATGAACATCGGTGTGCAGATGTCTGTTCATGTCACTGCTCTCAGTTCTTCTGGGTATATACTGAAATGAATTACTTCATATAAATAACAACTCCCAGGAGAAAAATTTAATGGAACCTTTATTACCGGCTGGGGCGTGCTCCTTAGGAAGAGTCGCACCTAAAATCCGGAGGCTGCAGCCTTTATAGACTTTCTTCCAGCATGCGCCAAACTTTCCTGCGTGCCAAGAGACAGGATTGGTAGCTTTAAACATATACATTTCTATATAGGGTTCTGAGCAAAGCAAGCAAGCAGAGTTACAGAAGCGGATATTTGCTGTTAGCATCTCAGCGGGGTGGCGGGGGGAGAGTGATTGACCTTATCCCAGCACGAGTGGGCCATTCCCCCATTAGCCCTGCATGGGTGTCTGGGTTTTTAACGACAACACATATTTTATAAGCTTGGGGTTCCTGCTGGGGAGAATTGGTGTGGTTTTGTTTCCTTTTCACTACCCAGTAGTGGTATTGCAGGGTCAGTGGCGAGTCTATATTCATCTTCTTTAGGAACTGCCAAACAGTCCTCCATAGTGGCTGTACCATCCTGCATTTCCACCAACAGTGAATAAGCATTCCTTATCTCTCCACATCCTCTCCAACACTTGTAGTTCTCTGTCTTTTTAATAGTGGCCATTCTGATAGGTGTGAAATGATATCTCATTGTAGTTTTGATTTGCATTTCCCTAATCATGAGGGATGTTGAGCATTTCTTCATGTGTTTTTTTGCCATTTGTATTTCTTCTTTGGAGAAATGTCTATTCAAGTCTTTCACCCATTTTTTAATTGGGTCATTTGTCGTTTTATTGTTGAGTTGAAACATCTCTTTATATATCCTGGGTATTAAACCCTTATCAGATATGTGATTTCCAAATATTTTTTCCCATTGAGTTGGCTGCCTTTTCACCCTTCTGACAAAGTCCTGTGAGGTGCAAAAGTGTTTAATTTTGAGGAGGTCCCATTTATCTATTTTTTCAATTGTTGCACGTGCTTTGGGTATAAGGTCCAAGAAACCACCACATACTACAAGGTCTTGAAGATGTTTCCCTACATTTTCTTCTAGTAGTTTTATGGTCCTGGCTTTTATATTTAGGTCTTTTATCCATTTTGAGTTGATTCTTGTATAGGGGGTGAGATAGGGGTTCTCTTTCATTCTTTTGGTTATAGACATCTGGTTCTCCCAACACCATTTGTTGAAGAGATTGTTTTTTCCCATCAGTGTGGGCTTGGTAGGTTTGTAAAAAACCAGTTGACTGTATAGGTGAAGGTTTATTTCTGGGTTCTCAATTCTATTCCACTGATCGATGTGTCTATCTTTATGCCAGTACCATGCTATATGTTTCAAGGTCAGGCAGTGAAATTCCTCCCACATTGCTCTTCTTTTTTAGAATGCTGTTGCTGGTCAGGAACTGAGTCTGTGAAAATGGTGCCATGGATGAGAAAGAAAGAAAAAAGACAAAGAGAAGAAATAACAGGGATCAGGGGACTCTCCATCCAAAATGGAGAGAAGAGCCAAGCCACACCATAGAGTGTGGCTTTTATTTGGTTTTTGACCAATCAAAATACATATCGCATATCCAAAGGCAATAGATAAGTGACAGTTTACATTTTATTAAAACCAGCAAGTCTTGAAGGGTTTACATTCCTGCATGTAGCAGATGTTGTAAATCTTATCTAACATACAAAATACTCAATAGAAGCTCAGGATGTTTCCCCACCCAGCTACTATAAGATCCCATCTCATTATCTTGAGACTAGGCTCTTATCTCCTACATTCCAGGGTTGTCTCCTATATTCCAAAGTGATCTGCTTACTGTCAGTAGACATGGCCTTTAATTGAAACTCCATCATTTCCCCCTTTTTTATTGATTAAAGTTTTTCAGTGAAGACTATAGGAACCATTATATAAGCTGATACAAGGTGACCTCCTGTCACACTTGTCTTCTTCCATAGGCTCTTGTGACTGTGCTTTAGGTTGTCCTCCTCTGAGTATCTTACCCGTCATTGACTACCAGTCAAGCTTTTGAGCTCTTACATGGAAGGCAATTTCATTAATATTTATACTTCTTCAGGTTCCTTAAGTGAATATTTTTGTGAAGATAATTAGTATTAAGATCAAGGAGTTATTAGTAGAATCTTTCTACTAAATAATGCAAAATTAGTTTTTCATGGCCAAGTTTCTTAACATAAATGCATTTATCTGGTCTAATTCTCCATTTTTTCTATGAATATATGTCATTACTCTACCCTTGACAATACAAACAATTAAAATGCATATAAAAATAATTCCTAATCCAATCCAAAATGATATTTGAACTGTTTTTTGTTTCCTCCAGTGAAATGGAAATTTTCAGACCACTTTTTTTGCCAGTCCTTAACATATTGTTGATTCTGGACTCCTTGATGCAGGGCTGTGCCAGTGACAGCTGCAGTGGTTATGATGCCAATCAGTTCCAAAATTCCATTTAAAGTCCAATCAGTCTTTTAGTTCCTTTTAAATAATGGTTGAGGAAATGCCACAGCAACTGGTTTCTGGAGACTGCTGCCAATGTCTGGTCATCTGAACCGGTAACCATAGTCCTTTTCTTCTTCTTGCTATAAAAAGAGTTTGATTTTCCTGCAAATATGAATTCTTAAGACATGTAAATAAAGAGCAATTGTAGCAACTAATGTTCCTTTCACCAGAAGTTACTTTTCCAATGATAAAAACTATAGGCTCTCGTACACATACTATAAGAAATTGAGTTGATTTACTTTTTAAAATAGTAATATTAGAGGGAGGGGCCAAGATGGCGTTAGTGTAGGAGGGTGCACACTGCAAGCTTCCAGAGCAAGGCAGATTGTGGACGGGGTCCTGCCAGGGAGTCTGTGCTGCGCACGCGTGGAGTGAGAAGCTTGGGACATCTATCTGCGCAGATCAGTGGCGTGGACCAAACGGTGGAGATTCATGAGTTTTGAGGCTGCCGGTGGAGGTTGGCACAGGCGGCTGAGCCCCACGGTTAGGGAAAAAAAAATAAAACGGCCATTTGAAGCATGGGCGAGGCGAAAAAGTTTTATTTTCTGGGGATCTGGCTGCCTGGCGCCCCTTGGACCTTGTGTGAACAGAGCAAATGAGCTAATCAGCACCCAGTGAACCAGAGGGGGGATTTTGGTCAGGAAACGCAGCTGATTTACCTAGCCACCCAGGGATAAGACCCAGGCCGCTGCGGAGCCAGGAGGAAGGGACACTTCCCAAAAAAGGGAGGGTTCGGTTGGAAGACAGGGAAGGGTATTTTATATTTTTAGACATCGATCTGGCTGCCTGCACTGCCCCATAGCTTTGGGGAGCAGATAAGCCAACCTGAAGCACCATTAGGCTGAGAGCAGACGCGAATCTGCACTCAAACTGATTTACTGAACAGCCCGGTGATGCTCAAGCTCGGCGCCAGAAGGGGCGGAATCCGCCATCTTTAGCACTCCTCACTGACTAAGATCAGAGCTTCAGCTAACCTGGGGAGTCCGGAAAGTGGGACGTGCTTGATTAATTTCCACGGGCCCAGCTAGGGTCCCTTCCGTAAGGGGGTTGGTCTAGAGGAGGAATTATTTGGGGTCCCGCATTTGGCTAAAAAAAATAAAAATTAAAAAAAAAAAAAAGTGAGGTCACCTCAACAAAGGAAAAATAAATTCTTTTTAATTTAGATTAATAGCTAAAAGCTGCTTCAGGACCTGCATATAGAACCCTGTGGGGAAATTCATTGATAAACACAAGTAGGCAGGAAGGATCCA
>JAKSZT010038075.1:168894-222246 GCA_026826555.1 Tolypeutes matacus
TCTCCTACATTCCAAAGTGATCTGCTTACTGTCAGTAGTTATGACCTTTAATTGAAACTCCATCATTTCCCCCTTTTTGTTTTTGTAACATTAATTTCAATAAGTGATTGCTTTTTTCTACTATCGCTTGTCCTTGGGGGTTATATGGAATTCCTGTAACATGTTTAATATTCCAGTCACTGCAAAATTTTTTGAAAGATTGACAAAGATAGGCAGGCCCATTATCAGTTTTTAGCTGTGCTGGCAGGCCCATTACTACAAAACAATGTAATAAATGAGAACATACATGTGAGGCCTTTTCACCAGCTTGAGCAGTTGCCCAAATAAAATTAGAAAATGTGTCCACTGTCACATGCACATACTGAAGGCAGCCAAAAGAGGGCACATGTGTGACAACCATTTGCCAAATTTCATTAGGATGTTCTCCATGGGGATTAGTTCCTGGAGAGAAAGTGGAGGCATTTATGGGCCCACAAGTAGGACATTGTCTAACAATCCTCTTACTTTCTTTTACTGTTAAGTGGGGATACTTATGACGTAAGCCAGAAACATTAGTATGTGTAAGTTTATGATAATCAGCAGATTCTGTATGAGCAATAAGTTTATCTACCAGATCATTTTGTGAAGCCATAGGGCCGGGAAGTTGAGAATGGGAATGAATATGAGTAATGTAGATTGGATTAGATCATTCACAAACAATTTTTTGTAATTGTAGGAAAAGAACTTCTAATTCAGAAGCTGGAGTTATCTGAGCTGTTTCTATATGACAAACAATATGAGAAACATAAGCAGAATAAGACAAAATATTTAAAGGCTCAGAAACATCAGTAAGTAACTGAATAACAGCCATTAGTTCTACCTTTTGGGCAGATGAATAAGGTGTTTTCCAAGATTTTGTAGTTGGGCCTAAATAGCCTGCATTCCCATTACTGCTGCCATCAGTGTAGTAAGTTACTGCAGCAGAGAGTGGTTGTTGTTTGACAACCTTAGGAAGACTTCATGAAGTACATTTTAAAAACTGTAAAAATTTTGAATTTGGGAAATGATTGTCAATTGTTCCAATAAAATCTGCTAAGGCCACTTGCCAAGAGCTACTGAACTGCCAGAGCTGAGAAAGCTCCTGCTTGGTAAGGTCTAGTATGATTTTATCAGGATCCCTAGCCATAAGCTGTCTCAGGTGAATACGGCCTTTTGATATTATTGCTGAAATATTTTCAGGATAAGTATGAAGTTTTTTTGTATCTTTGTTGGGTAGGAATATCTGTTCTATTATGCCCTCCTCTTGCCAAAGTATCCCAGTAGGGGAATGGCAAGATGGAAATATTAAAAGAGAAAATGGAAGATTTACATTTATCCTTGTTAGTTGGCTATTTTGCACTCTTTTTTCCAAGCATTTTAACTCCTCTTTTGCTTCTGGGCTTAAAATGTGAGGACTATTTAAGTCAGGGTCTCCTGTTAGGGTATTGAAAAGATTAGTTAAAGCATAAATTGGAATTCCTAAAGTAGGCCATACCCAGTTAATATCACCCAGTCATTTCTGAAAATCATTTAAAGTACGTAAACTATCAGTACGAAACTGGACTTTTTGTGGAGTTATAATATTTTTATTAATAGTATGACCTAAATATTGAAAAGGAACCTGTTTTTGAATTTTTTCTTCTGCTATTTGCAATCCATACTGAGGAAGAACTTCTTTAGCCAGCTGAAATAGTTGTTTCAGCCCAGAAGATTGCTTGGTGGCAAAAAGAATATCACCCATATAATGAATAACTACAGCCTTAGGAAATTGTTTTCATAAAATTTGTAACGGAACGTGAACAAAAGATTGACATAATGTAGGACTGTTCATCATTCCCTGAGGTAAAACTTTCCACTGATATCGTTCAGTAGCAGCTGAATGATTAATAGAAGGAATAGTAAATGCAAATTTTTCTCTATCATTTGGATTAAGAGGAATAGTAAAGAAACAATCTTTTAAGTCAATAATAATAATAATGCCAATTTTGTGGGATCATAGCTGGGGATGGCAAACCAGGCTGTAAAGACCCCATAGGTTGAATAACTTTGTTAATTTCATGCAAATCAGTTAACATGCACCATTTGCCAGATTTCTTTTTAATTACAAAAACTGGAGAATTCCACGGACTAGTAGAGGGCTCAATATGCCCTGCCATTAATTGCTCCTGCACTAATTTTTTCAGGGCTTCCAATTTTTCTTTTGGAAGGGGCCACTGTTCTACCCAGATAGGCTTGTTTGTCAGCCATTTTAAAGGCAATGGGAAGCCCTTTGTAACAGTAGCCCCTACTCTAAATTTGAATATCCTAGACCACTGCAGTCTCCAGTAAGTCGCATTTCAGTCGGGAAGGGGGAGCATATTGCATGTGAGTAATAAGATGTTTAGCTGTATCAGAAACATGAGGAATATTCAAATAAGCTCCCCATTGGTATAATAAGTCTCTTCCCCATAAATTAAGTCCTACATCTGCAACATAAGGTTGCAGAGGGCCTCTTGTCCTTCTGGACCTTCTACCTTAAATATCTGAGTACTCTGGTAAACACCTGTCATTGTTCCAACACCAGTGAAAACTGTAGGCACCTTCTGCAAAGTCCAAGCTTGTGGCCAATATTGTTTAGCAATAATAGAAACATCAGCTCCGGTATCCACTAATCCTAAAAATATCTTTCCGTTTATTTTTATGGTAATTTCAGGCCTTTCATCCCCAATTGCTGTTTGCCAAAAAATTTTACGCCCAATGGAACCAAATTCCTCTGCACATTTTAAAGGAGGTTTACGATATGGTAACAAAAGAAGTTGAGCTATGCTATCTCCTGATAGGGAGTTAAAGTCTGTACCAATAAACAAATTTCTCCATCAAAATTGGAGTTAATGATCCCGGTTTGCACCAAAACACCTTGGGTCGTAAGACTGCTACGGCCAATGATGAAACCTACATTGTTTTCTGGGATAGGCCCTTTAATTCCTATTCTTATTTTTGGTATACCCAGTGAAGGCGTAATGAACTTGGTTTCAGCTGAGGGAAGATCGACAGCTGCACTGCCTTTGGTAACTGCCTTAAGTTCTGTTATAGGCCGGAGTGAGCTGCCCCGTTGCCGACTGGATAGATTTGGGCTAGGTTGGGAAATGTGCTCATATTGTTTGTCTGAGGGCCTTGAGCGAGGCCTGCTTGGAAGTTTCCTGGCTTATTAATGAGACTGCCATTTTTGTGATATTTAGAATGGCATTCCTTGGCCCAGTGCAACCCTTTCTGACATACAGGACATACACGAGTCGGTATTGATCTATTATTGCCGCTAGGTGGAGCTCTCACACCAGTTTTGGCTCGGCAATCCCTTTTTATGTGACCTGGTTTCCCACATTTAAAGCAATTTAAATTATTAATCATAGGACTACGTCCCTTTAGAGGAGCTGCAAGAAGGGTCATGTTATATGTATTAGATTCAATGTCTTGGCATGCCCTTATATAATCCTGCAAAGTACCCCCATTTGCCTTTATCAGATGCAAAGCCTTTTTACACTCACTGTCAGCATTATCAAAAGCCAACATTAGAATAAGCATTTCTTTAAGATCAGATTGAGTTACTGTCTTGTTGACTACATCTTCCAGCCTTGCTACAAATTCAGCATAGGGTTCAGTATTTCCTTGGACAATTTTTGAAAATGATTGTACAGCCTGTCCAGGGGTGGTGATTCATCTCCAGGCAGCTAGGCAGCACAATCGAACTTGTACAATGGCAATATCATCATATTGAGCTTGGCGAGGAACCCCAGCCCATTGACCTGCTCCTAATATTTGTTCAGCAGTAATAGGCACCGGTGGATTTTGCTGTTGATTTCATCGTGCTACAATATTAGCTTCATCAGCCCACCAAGTTTTAAATTGTAAAAATTCTGCTGGACTAAGAACAGCTCGAGCTAACAAATCCCAGTCCCAGGGTATTAATCTGTCTGCTTTTGCCAGTCCTTGCACCAATCCTTGAGTATAAGGAGAATTTACACCATATTGAGTGCATGCTTGTTTTAATTCTTTGATAGTTTTAAAAGGAATAGGAGCATGCTCATACTGTACACCCCCTTGGGGATTGTCAGCATCCACTGGAATTTGAGTTACTGTTACTGGAAAAGTAGGAAGGAGTCGCATAGCCTCTGAATCTCCCTCTCTACTTCCCTGTGCTATGCTTTTCATAATTGAAGAGGATTGTGTGGGCACAAAAACAGAAACTTTTGGAGGGTCATCAAATGTTGTAAAAAATGGATCAGCAGATACCTTAGGAGGTGCAGATGCTGGTTCAAAAGACAATAAATCATAATTTGGAGCAGATGGCATAGTGACTGCTGGAAAATCTCCATAAACTTCCTCTTTCCTTTCCTTCTTTCTATTAGACATGAGTCTATCTGTTTTTGCCTGTACACTAACCCCCTCGCGTATATTTTCATTCAAATCACCATTAGCTTGTTCTGCTATAGGTCCAGCAATAGCAGTATCCTCTTTAATATCTTCATCTTCATCTGATTGTAAAGGTTCAAGAGCAACAGAAATAAGACTACACAAAGACCATACATGAAGGGGAATTATTTCTCCCTTTTGATAAGCCCTTTTTAAAGCTTTCGTCACTAACTTCCATTGTTCCAGGTTTAAAATATCCTGTCCTTGTGGCTGAAAGCAATAACAATGTTTCTGCACAAGAAAAAAAGTTCCTCAAAAGCCAAGGATTTAATAGTTACACCGGTGCATTTTAATAAAATTTTTAACACTCTAGAGAACTTCTCAAAGTTCGACTGCTGATTACCCATTACCCTGATGATTCCAAGGGTGAAGTTTACCTTTTCTGTTTTCTTTTTCTTTTTCTTTTAAACTGCTCTCAGGAGCTCCTTGGTCCGCACACTGACTGAAAGAAAAGTTTAGTTTTCAGAGCCCACGTTGGGCGCCATATGTTGCTGGTCAGGAACTGGGTCCATGAAAACGGTGCCACGGATGAGAAAGAAAGAATAAGACAAAGAGAAGAAAAACTGGGATCAGGGGACTCTCTGTCCAAAATGGAGAGAAGAGCCCAGCCACACCATAGAGCTTGGCTTTTATTTTGTTTTTGACCAATCAAAGTACATATCACATATCCAAAGGCAATAGATACATGACAGTTTATATTTTACTAAAACCAGCAAGTGTTGAAGGGTTTACATTCCTGCATGTAGCAAATGTTGTAAATCTTATCTAACATACCAAATACTCAATAGAAGCTCAGGATGTTTCCCCACCCAGCTACTATAAGATCCCATCTCATTATCTTGAGACTAGGCTCTTATCTCCTACATTCCAGGGTGTCTCCTACATTCCAAGGTGATCTGCTTACTGTCAGTAGACATGGCCTTTGATTGAAACTCCATCAGAATACTTTTGGCTATTTGGGTGCACATACCCTTCCAGATGAATTTGATAATTGTCTTATCTAATTCTGTAAAGTAAGCTATTGGGATTTTGATTGGTATTGCATTGAATCTATAAATCAGGTTGGGCAAGATTGACATCTTCATGATATTTATTCTTCCAATCCATGAACATGGAATGTCTTTCCATTTGTTTAGGTCTTTTATTTCTTTTAGCATTGTTTTGTTGTTTTCTGCATATAGGTCCTGTACTTCTTTGGTTAAATTAACTCCTAGGTATTTGAGTCTTTTTGTTGCTATTGAAAATGGAATTTTCCTCCTGATTTCCTCCTCAGATTGTTCCATACTAGTGTACAAAAACATTACTGATTTTTGCGTGTTGATCTTGTATCCTGCCACTTTGCTGAACTCATTTATTAGTTCAAGTAGCTTTGTTGTGGATACTTCAGGATTTTCTAAATACAGGATCATGTCATCTGCAAACAGTGAGAGTTTTACTTCCTCTTTTCCTATTTGGACACCTTTAATTTTTTTGTCTTGTCTAATTGCCCTAGCTAGAACTTCTAGTACAATGTTGAACAGCAATGGTGACAGTGGGCATCCTTGTCTTGTTCCCAATCTTAGGGGGAAAGCTTTCAACCTTTACCCATTGAGTATGATGTTGGCTGTGGGTTTTTCATATATGCCTTTTATCATATTGAGGAATTTTCCTTTTATTCCTCTCTTTTGAAGTATTTTTATCAAAAAAGGATGTTGGATTTTGTTGAATGCCTTTTCTGCATCTATTGAGATGATCATGTGGTTTTTTTCCTTCAATTTGTTAATATGGTGTATTACATTGATTGGTTTTCTTATGTTGAACCATCCTTGCATGCCAGGAATAAATCCCACTTGGTCGTGATGTATAAGTCTTTTGATATGCTGTTGGATTCGATTTGCAAGTATTTTGTTGAGAATTTTTGCATCTATGTTCATTAAAGAGATTGGTCTGTAATTTTCTTTTCTTGTGGAATCTTTATCTGGCTTTGGTATTAGGGTGATGTTGGCTTCATAAAATGTGTTGGGTTATTTTCCCTCCTCTTCAATTTTTTGGAAGAGTTTAAACAGGATTGGTGTTAATTCTTTTAGAAATGCTTGGTAGAATTCACCTGTGAAGCCATCTGGTCCTGGACTTTTGTTTGCTGGGAGATTTTTGATGATGGATTCAATATCCTTAATTGTGATTGGTTTGTTAAGTTCTTGTGTATTTTTTGTAGTATCAGTGTAGGTTGGTTATGTGTTTCTAGAAATTTGTCCATTTCATCCAGGTTGTCTAGTTTGTTGGCATACAGTTTCTCATAGTATCCTCTTATGATTCTTTTTATTTCTGTGAGGTCATTTGTAATTTCCCACCTTTCCTTTCTGTTTGCATTTATTTGCATCTTCTCTCTTTTTTTCTTTGTTAGTCTAGCAAGGGGTTTGTCAATTTCATTGATCTTCTCAAAGAACCAGCTTTTGGTTTTGTTGATTTTCTCTATTGTTTTTCTGTTCTCATTTTCATTTATTTCTGCTCTAATCTTTATTATTTCTTTCCTTCTTTTTGCTTTGGGATTGGTTTGCTGTTCTTTTTCTAGTTTCTCTAGTTGTTCAGTTAAATCTTTGAGTTTAGCTCTTTCTTGTTTCTTAATATAGGCATTTAGGGCTATAAATTTCCCTCTCAAGACTGCCTTCACTGTATCCCATAAATTTTGATATGTTGTGTTCTCATTTTCATTTGTCTCAATATATTTACTGGTTTCACTTGCAATTTCTTCTTTGACCCACCGAATATTTAGGAGTGTGTTGTTCAGTTTCCACACATTTGCAAATTTACTTTTTTCCTGTCTGTTATTGATTTCTAGTTTCATTCCATTATGATCTGAGAAGGTGCTTTGTATAATTTCCATATTTTTATATTTATTGAGTGCTGAATTGTGACTTAACATGTGGTCTATCCAGGAGAAAGATCTATGGGTTCTTGAGAAGAATGTATAACCCGCTGAGTTTGGATGCAGTGTTCTGTATATGTCTGTTAGGTCTAACTTGTTTATCATATTGTTCAAGTTCTCTGTTTCCTTGTTGATCTTCTGTCTAGTTGTTCTATCTAATGATGTGAGAGGGGTTGTGAAGTCTCCAACAATTATTGTAGAAACGTCTATTTCTCCCTTCAGTTTTCCCAGAGTTTGTTTCATGTATTTTGGGGAACCCTGGTTAGGTGCGTAGATATTTATGACTGTTATATCTTCCTGGAGGATTGTCCCTTTTATCAATATATAATGGCCTTCTGTATCTCTTATCACTTTTTTGCTTTTAAAGTCTGTTTTGTCTGATATTAGTATAGCTACCCCTGCTCTTTTCTGGTTACTATTCGCATGGAGTATCTTTTTCCAACCTTTTACTTTCAGCTGGTTTGTATCCCTGTGTCTGAGGTGAGTTTTTTGTAAGCAGCATATGGATGGCTCATGTTTTTTTATCCATTCTGTCAGCCTGTATCTTTTTTTTTTTTTTTTTTTACCGGGAGGTCCCAGGGATCGAACCCGGGTCCCTCCATATGGGAGACGGATGCCCAACCAGTTGAGCCACATCCGACCCCCCTCAGCCTGTATCTTTTGATTGGGGAATTTAATCCATTTACATTCAATAATATTACTGAAAATGCACTATTTATTTCCTCCATTTTATTCTTTGGTTTTCATATGTCATCTTATTTTTGTCTCTTTTTTTACTCTTTTGGTTATCCTTTCTGCTATTCTTTCTTCTATACTCTCCTCCAAGCTTCTCCCTCCTGTCTTTTTCTTTCAGGTTCTAAAGTTTCCTTTAATATTTCCTGCAAAGGTGGATTCTTTTTTGCAAACTCTCTTAGTTTCTGTTTGTTTGTGAATACTTTATACTCACCTTCATATTTGAAGCACAGTTTTGGTAGATAAAGAATTCTTGGCTGGCAGTTTTTCTCTTTCAGTTTTCTAATTGTATCATACCACTGTTTTCTTGCCTCCATGGTTTCTGAAGATAGATCTGCAGGATTGTGTTTTACTTATTTACTTATTTTACTTAGATGCTCTATCTGTTTCTCTTTTATAGGGTTTTAGTGGCAGGAGGCTGTGAATTACCACAGCTCTTTGATTTTTGGCTCAACCTTGATTGTTAGGATTGTCCTGCTGGTTGCTCAAAACTGGGCACTGGACCCAGTAATTTGTTGTAGAGTCGTTTCCTAGGGCCTTGGGCAGGGAGGCGATAGAGGCCAGGAAAAGCCTCTCCTATTTATTTTTAATTTTCTTATGTGCACTTCCTTTGTCTGCCAGGAGATGGCACTCATTGGAAGCTCTCAATTCAATGCCTGGTTGGAGTGTAATTTTGTGACACAGAGCAGATCAGTTTGATAGAGCTTCCTGTCTGGGGGCTAAGAGCCTTGTAATTCAAACTTTCTGAGACAGTTCTCCAGTCTTCTCTGGCAGCCCCCTCCCTTTTCCCAGCTAGGAAATATTTCCACTCCCCTCTGAAACCTCAACAATCAGTCCCTGTTAGTAGAGGAGGATATTGGGAGGGTTGTATATCTTTAGCCCCTTGCAGGCTCCAAAGCAAGCAATGGCGCAGCCCCACCCGGCCTAGAAGGGCTCTCGGGACAGGGCAGACCAAACCTGTGAGTCAAAAGCAGGGTCTGCCCCAGGCTCTCTCTCCCCTCTCCTGTGGAGTCCTCAACAATTAGTCCAGGCTAGAAGAGAGCGAGATTGTGAGGGTGGATTTCTCCAGATCTTCCTAGGCTCCCAGGGCAAACCACCATGTGGAAGGGTCCGTGGGGCTCCACAGACCAATTTTGCGGGTCAGAATCTGAGTCCCCCTAAAGCTGTGACCCTCTCTCTCCCCTTTCCGGGAGTGGTAGATCCCTGGAGTCCCCTTTGTCTGTGGTTGCAGGCCCAGAGGCCCGAGAGTTCTAAAGAGTATGGGAGAAGGTGCCCGCAGCGGCAGCCTCTGCTGGTTCCAACTCATGGTTCTGTTGTCACGATTTCCCTCTTTTGTCCCTCTCTCCTCTGGGTGGTGTGCAGCCTTCACCTGCTGTCCTAAACCCTAGAAGATCTTTTTCGGGGCTGTTTCAGCCTGTCCTCTAGCTATTTTTCTGGAGAAGATATTCCCGTGTCTTACTAGTCCACCATCTTCCTGGAAGTCTCGCTATATGAATTTGATGATCAGCTTTATAATTTTTGCAAATGCTATCTCAAGCTTTATTGGGATTGCATTGAACTTGTAGGTCACTTTAGGCATTATTGATAACTTTTTTTTTTTTAAGATTTTAAAAATTTACTTATGTATTCCCCCCACCACTGTTTGTGCTCACTGTCTGCCCTCTGTGTCTGTGTGTTGTGTGCCCTCTGACTCTGCTAGTCATCCTTTTTTTTTTTAGGCAGCACCGGGAACTGAATCTGGGACCTCTCATTTGGAAGGAGGAACCTAATCACTTGAGCCACCTCTGCTCCCTAGTAGTTGTGTCTCTCATTGTGTTTCCTCATTGTGTTATCACCTTGTTGTATCAGCTCAGCACACCAGCCCATCGCATCTGCTCACTGTCTTGTTTGTCTTTTCAGGAGGCACCAGGAACTGAACCTGGGACATTCAATGTGGTAGGTAGGTACCCAACAGCTTGAGCCACATCCACTTCCCAGTATCGCTATCTTAATAATGCTGGTCTTTCATTTCATGAACAGTGGATGCATTAGCATCTGGGCAACTGGTACCAGGGCCATGATTAAGGGTTTGGGGTTAGGGGGTTGGGTTTAGGGTGTTAGGGGGTAGGGAGATAGTTGGGGGTGGGGATTAGGCATTAGAGGGTTAGGGTTATAGGGTTAATTTATTAGAGGGTTAGAGGGTTTAGGGTTTAATGGTTGGGGTTTAAATGTTGGAGTTTAAGGGTTGGAGTAGGTGTTAGGATATTGTGATAAGAGTTAGGGTTTATCTTTGAGTGGGGTCCTAAAGTATGTTCCTCTCTCCTGAGGTTGGAAGGAGTCTTTCTGTATAGAACCTGGTTTCTAGTGAAATCCATGTTTTCTTGGGTTAAAGAGGCCACATTGTAATCATAATCAGTAACTCCTGAGGTGTAGCCCAGACTCATTACAGAAGGGAGATCTATCTTGGCATCTGAGGTTTCCTGTCAAGGTCAGTCCAGAAGTGTGAGGGGGATGGTTACTAGAGGAATACCCATTTGGGGAGTAAGCGGGGAACAGAGTGAGCAGTTACTGGGATTGGTTTCATTTGCTAGGAGGATGAAGGAATTGTGCTTATGGCAGGAGTACATAGGCCAGGATAGGTAAAGAGGAGACAAGAGAAATCATGGAGGAGGAAGGGTGTTGTTGAAGATGGAGATTTGACATCTTGTAGGTAGAGGATGAGTAACAAAATGCTTAGATAGATGGAGAGAAGAAAGGGCAGCAGGTAAGAATATCTGGTCTTGTTCTGTGCTATTGTGTGAAAACTGATCCCATCATGATATCATCCATTCTTCCAAAGTTCTGCCATCTACCTTGGAATCTCCTGGGGAAGCTTTGGTTTGAGGTCTCTTGGAATGCTTTACCAGTCTGAATAGTTCTTAATTGTTTTAACTGTGAAACAAAGATCTAAAGTTGAACATCCTGTAACGTAATGGTAGTTTTAAATGAGTAAAACAGTAGAAGGTCTTCCCCACCTGGGTTCATGGTTAGTTTTTCATGGACAATGTTCCAAACTCCAGGTTTTCTACCTGTGGGTCAAGCACCCTGGTTGGCCACTGAGTGCAAATGGGGAGGCTGCCCTACCTTGTTGGTTATAGGAGTGGGTGTACTTGATGAGTCTCAGGCAGTACTTGAGGGTGTCTGTTGGAGTAAAAATTTAGTCTTCTTCTAGTAGGGGCTCATAGGCCCTTCTCATAGCTCTTCCTGTGATGGTTTCAAAGGGAAATAGACTGTGTGTGTGAAGGCCTAAAGTCCAAAGGGCAATAGACAGCACTGCTGACCAAGTTGAGTCCAGTTCTTCAGATAATTTAGCTAACTTAGATTTTAGGATTTCCTCAGCCTTCTCGATAGCACCTGATAAATATGGATGATAAAGGTAATGAAACCTTTGGCTGATGTATGTGGACATTTTATTTCTCATATGAATTTACCTGTGAAATGAGACCTCTTCCAATTTGAAATGGTAGAAGAGGTTTCCAAGGTAGGAAGAATCCATTCAAGTAACACTTTAGCAACTGAACTGCCATAGTACTTTTACAAGGGGAGGCTTTAATGCATTTGGAAAACATACAAAATCAACTACATACACATCGGTAGACTCGTGGTTCATGCCCTTCAGTGAGGAGGTAAAGTGTAGTTAGGAAGTCCAAGGGTCGGGGTGATAAAGGTGAGCATTTAATATATTCCCACACCTGTTTAGCTGGCGAGCCCTGAATTAATGCTCAGGAACTGATGACTTAGCCATGCAGCATAATGAAGTGAAACAGTCACAGAAAAATGAGGTATCCACAATTGGCAAAAAAATCCCACGAGACCTAAGAAACGTCCTAGATAGTTTTACTTTTTATTTTTTTTGAGGATGGATATATTTTTACTATCAGGGTTTTGGTACCCCATATGTGTCCAATATTAGTGGAATTCTTACCCCCAAGAAGGGGGAAAATTGCATAATCAGTTGTTTAGTTCCTCAAGTTGATGCTAGGCTGGTGAGGTCTGAGATGACAGAGGATTTCTGGGAAATCAGATAAAGCTGTTAAAGAGAACATGTGCAATGGAGATGAGATGGGGACTTGTGAAATGAGAACTTTAGGGGAAAGTTGATCTTGATAATCCAATATATGAGACAGTTTCCTCTAATAAATGCTCCATGGAGTAGGACTGAGAAGAAATTTGTGTCCTTGAGAGGCCCTCTGGAAATGTCAGGTGATTTAGAAAGTAAGTTATGGGTTAAATTATCAAAGGTGAGGTTTTGATGACTCCTCGGGAGGCTGTCAAGGAATGGATTGTTATCCAGCATTGAAGGAATTGCTCCATGTCAGTGGGAAATGTGGAGGCCTTTGACTTGTAAAGTAATTTCTCCTAACCAAATCAGACGAAACCGAGGTGGGTAGCAGATGTGGCTCAAGGAACTGGGCACCTCCCTCCCACATGGACGGTCCCGAGTTCGGTTCCTGATGCCTCCTGAGGAAGACAAGCAGACAGATGGGGAGAGGGGAATAAAAAAGAACGAAGTAACTGAGGGTACTCAGTAATTACTTCCATGGAGGGTATTTGATACTCCTCTTCAGAGGGATGTTCCCGCCCTGTCCTTTCCCTTAATGGCTGTGCGGTCTTGGACCCAGCAGTTTTTTCTTTGCAAGAGCGACATGTGTCCCAATCGGTGGGGACCCGACTTTCAGGGGCTTATCTGACTCAGATTTTTCTGGCTTTTCTAATTGTTTATTTGTAAGGCCATGTGTTTGTGTTTTGTGATTTCTGTTTTCTTGGAGAGACAGTCTTCATAATGTTGGCCTTGAGTTTTAAGTTCATATAAGATCATGTTTTCTTCGAATAGCGATAATTTTACATATTGCTTTCCAATATGGATGCCTTTTATTTAATTTTCCTTGCCTAATGGTTCTGGCTAGAACATTCAGTACAGTGTTGAAGAGGAGGGTGAAAGCAGGCACTCTGGTTTGTTCCTGATTATAGAAGCTGTGCTCCCCCAGCTGTCCAGGCTGGGAACACCCCCCTCCACACCTGCCCACACCTGGATGGGTAAATCCAGAGCAGGGGGTCCTGCACTACCTTGCAAAGACCCCCCTGGGACACGTCCACCACCTGGGAGGCAGCGCCCCTCCTTTACCCTCTTCCCACTACTTCCCCTCCGTCTGCCCAGGCCTCCCTTGCTCTAGGGCTGCAGGGACCCAGGGCAAGGCCAGTTGGCTGGAGATAAGCAGAGCATGTAGGGGCAGAGTCGCAGCCCAGGGGAGGGCGTGGGGCCTGGGGCTGAGGTGCTGACCAATGAGGAGCTCGGGCTACGGGCCTGCTGGGAGCTGTAAGCACAGTGTCCATTGGTGGGCCGAGGACCGGGGCAGCTGCTGAGCCAATGTGAGGGGGAGGCGGGGTGAGCTTTAGCGCCCAGAGGCCGCAGGGGCTGCTGGGTCTTGCGTCCCACAGGGAATGCCGGGAAGGGGCGGCCATGCTGCCCTTCTGCTCTGACTGGGAAAGGGCTGAGGAGGACGGAGCTGCCCCCACTTCTCCTTCAGTACCTGTCCCGATGGTCACCTCAGCCCAAGGAGGGTCCCCAGGCCTCCCCTTCACAGAGGGATCCTCCTCGCCTCCTCTTGTCCTCTTTGCCCTCCTTGGCCCCAGGCCTCCCCCTCCTCAGGGCTGTGCTTTTTCTGCAAGCCCCTCAGGCAAGGCCTGTCTGAGGTTCAAAGGTGGAGTTTTGTGTGCTGGGGTGGCAGCTGCCAGGAACTATGGGAGTTCTACGCGGGGTGAGCCGTGGTGCCAAGCAGCCATGGTGGCTGGCGGGAAGGTGGGGCCGCAGCGCCTGCCGGGAAGCCGCCACCATGTTGCTCTTCCACCCTGGCTGAGGGAACAGGCTGATGAGACAGAGCTGCCCTTGGTTCACTTGCAATTCCCGCCTCCAACTTCAGGCAAGGTGGGTCCCCCAGGTTTCCCTGCTTCACCAACCGCAGCTCCATCCCCAGAGTCAGCCCCTCTGTGCTCTTTCTCTGACACCCACTTTCCTACTTTTGAATACACTCAGATCCAGAGACGTCTACCTGGCTCCAGGCCTCAGCTCTTTTATGTTATCAGAGCACTTGTGCAGATTTTACACAGTACAGAATGTTCAAATTCCTCATTTATAAAAAGTTTTATTTGGTTAACACATTTACTACATGAAATTAAATCTAAGAAACCCAAGTTTTTATTGACAAAACCCAAAGCATACTAATAATAATTGAGTACAATGTTTTGTAATGCAGGTCTTATAATGAGGAAAATGGAGACCACCATTTTGCTACATTGAGCTTCTAAGTAAGTGTTCTCTATCCTCAAATTACTTTTAACTGTGTGTGTCCTAATGCTGGTTGTGTGCATGAGAGCAAATGAAAGTTCATGTGACCCTATCATTCTCTAAGGCATGAGTGGTTCAAATATTTCCTTCAAATACTGACTGATAAATAGCAACAATAAAAAAAGCTATCGAGGTTCTCCCAGTGACCCCGCCGCTGGTCCCAGCAGCTCGTGCAGCGGGAGAAGCGGTAGCGGCCAGCAGCTCGGCTTCGAGAAAGCTCTCGTTTCCCCGCATCCCGCAGCACCGCCAAGATGCCCATGAGGAAGGTCTGCTCGGCCGAAGCGGCGGGAAAGAGGAGCCCAAGAGAAGGTCGGTGAGGCTATCCACTAAACCCCCTCCTGTGAAAGTGGAAGCAAAGCCAAAAAAGGCAGCGGGAAAGGATAAACCTTCAGAGAAAAAAGTGCAACCAAAAGGAAAAAGGGGAGTAAAGGGAAAACAAGCTGAAGTGGTAACCAAGAAACTAAAGATTTACCTGTGGAAAATGGAGAAACTGAAAATGAGGAGAGTCCAGCCTCTGATGAAGCAGGAGAGAAGGAAGCCAAGTCTGGCTAATACCATATACCATGTCTTATCAGTGCTCCCTGTTGCTCCCTTCTTGTACAATCCAAAGGAATGTTTTCATCCGCTATTTTGTAAATGCAAGTTTTTAGTAGCTCTAGAAGAAACATTTTTAAGAAGGCGATTGGAATCCCACCTCATCACATTTTATTTAAGTGTAAATTCTTTTTTTTAAGAGGGGAAATCATTTGCTGGTTGTTTATTTTTTGGTACAACCAGAAAATAGTGGGATATTGAATTATGGCAGGCTTTGACTGTCTTGGGTGTCAACGTAACATTCCCCTGGGGCTGGCAGTTTTTATACCTATAATACAGCACATACTAAATGGTGATTTGGAAACACAGACATGCATTTAATATGTGTTGAACATTTTAAATTACTCCTATTCCCATGTTTTTTAGTAGACATGTTTCTTAAAACCACTCCCTGATCTTGGCTCTCCCTGTTAGAACTCTACAACATCCTTGGTCGTGGTCATCCAGTTTTCCTAATAACTTTGTTATGTGCTGTAAAAGATTGGAAATGTGAGTATGTAGTGTGTATGGTATTAAATTGTGAATTAGTAGGACTTAAAGATGTAATAGTTTATCAGCATTTGAAAATATTGCTACTTGATATCCTCTTAAGGAAAACTTGCCTCCAAATTTTAAGCTGGAAAGTCACTGGAATAACTTTATTTATTTATTTATTTTATTTCTCTTTTTTTCTATTTTTTTTTTTTTTTGGAATAACTTTAGAACAACTACATGGCTTTTTAAGTTTTCAGTATGTTCATTAAGAATTGTGTACAAATTGTTCATAACATCTGTGCTGATCTTCAAAACAACCAATAAAATCTGAATTATGAAAGGAAAAAAAAAACTATTGGCATAAAATGCTGTATATTTCCACCAGCTGCATGAGTTTATCTAAATAAGCCTTTTCCTGTGCCACGAGTATTTTTTACCACCATTAGTGGTAACTCATGTTAGGAGATTCTACTTCAGCGTTTACCAAGTTAGTGTTTTCTCCATATCTTTGAAAATATTCTCACCTGTATTGAAGTAATTCTATGCAGTCTATGCTTAGAGGGTTATTTTCTACCACTTCCAACTCAGCACTGAGGCACTGACTCCTTGTTCTATAACCACAGCTGAGCAGTCTGGACTCAACAGGAGCAAACCACTCACAGTCCTTTGCCTTGTCTTCATTTTCCTCCATTTTAACCATTTGTAAGTGTACAATTCTGTGCTATTGCTTCCATTCACAATGTTTTGCTATCATGAGCTCCCACCATTACCAATGATTTTCCCTCACACAAAACAGGAACTCTTTACTCCCCATCACCCACCCCAAGCCCATGCTAACTGGTGATCTACTTTTTGTCTATGTGAAGTTCCTTATTCTACAGAGTTCATATAAGTGCAATTCTGCAATATTGTTGCTTCTTGCTTATTTCACCCAGCATAATGTTTTTGTGGTTCATGTGTGTTTTAACTCTTATCAGAATCCCATTCCTTTTAATAGCTGTATAGAGTTCTAGTGTGTGTATATACTATTTAGTTTATTCATTAGTTGATGGACATTTGAGTTGCTTCCACCTTTGGCTATTGCAAATAATGATGCTAAAACCATTCCTGGATAAGACTTTATTTGAATACATATTTTTAAGTTTCAGCATATAAGTAGGAGTATAACTGCTAAATCATATGGAAATTCTATATTTAACTAATTGAGATCTCACCAAACTGGATTCCACAGTGACTTCACCATTTTAAATTTCTACCAGTGGGGGCGGATGTGGCTCAAATGGTTGGGCATCCATCTACCATATGGAGGGACCTGGGTTCGATCCCGGGACCTCCTGGTAAAAAAAAAAAAAATTTCTACCAGTAACGTATGAGGGTTTTGATTACTCTACATATGCTTTACATATGCTTCAATACTTATTTTCCATTTTAAAAAAGTGGTCAGTCTTCCTTTTTCATTTATATTTCTCTAATGACTAATGATGTTTAGCAACTTTTCATGTGCTTGTTTCTCATTGGTATATCTCATTTTGAAAATGTCCTTTCAATCATCTGCCATTTTTTAAATTGTTATATTTGTCCTTTTGTTGTTGACTTTTAGTAGTACATGTTTGTGATGTTAAACTGTCATTATATATATTATTTATAAGTATTTTCCCCTATTTTTCTAGGTTTTATTTTAGTTTCTTGATCATGTACTTTTTGGGAGTCAAATGTGGTATTTAAAAAAAAAAATTTTTTTTATTTTTTAAAAGATTCTTACATTACATTAATGTTACATAACAAGTGTAGGGGATTCTCATATGCCCCGCTCCCTACACTCCTACACTTTCCCACATTAACAACATCCTTCATTAGTGTGGTACCTTTGTTACAATTGATGAACACATATTGGAGCATTGCCATTTGGTGTGGATTATAGTTTACATTATAGTTTAAACTTTCTCCCACACATTTTTGTAAGTTATGACAAGATATATAATGGCCTGTACCTGTCATTGCAATGTCATTCAGGACAATTCCCAAGTCCCAAAAATGCCCCCACATCACACCTGTTTTTCCCTCTCCCTACCCCGAGAACCTCCAGTGGCCACTGCCTCCATCAATGATATAATTTCTTCTCTTGCTAGCACCACAAGAAGCAAAAATACCAGTAAGTCTACTTTAGTCCATAGATCATTCCCCAATCCCAAGGATTCTGGGATGTTGATGTCTACTCTGCCTGTAATTGATAGGGGGCTTCAATCCCATAGGGCAGATGGATGGGACTGCCTTGCTTGCAGTTGTAGATTCTCTCGGATTCTTGGTGTGGTAGTTGTCTTTCATCCCCGATAATGTATTTTCATGCACAAAAGTTTTTAATTTTGAGGAAATCTTGTCCTTTTTATCTTAGGGGAAAATCTTTCCATCTTTAGCATTTAGTTTAATCTTAGCTATGGATTTTTCATCAATTCTCTCTATCATATAGAGGAAGTTCCCTTCTATTCCTAGGTTTGTGAATGTTTTTTTTTTTTTATCATGAATGGGTGTTAGAATTTTTCAAAAGCATTTTCTGTGTCAGTTGAGGGGGTTATGTCTTTTTTATCTATCATTCTATTAATGTGGTTATTACCTTGATTGATTTTTTTCTTTCAATAGTGGGAAAATATACATAATGTAAAAATAATTTTAACCTTTATCATTTGGCAATAGTGTGACATTAAGTACATTGACAATATTTTATAATGTTGACTACTATTATCATACCCTTTTTTTTTTTCTTTTCTTTTTTTTAATTTTTTTTTTTTAATTAAAAAAAAAAAAAATACCCGGGCCGCGGCGGTGAGAGTGCCGAATCCTAACCACTAGACAACCAGGGATATCATACCCTTTTTATCATCCCAACCAGAACTCATGCCCATTTACCAATAACTCCCTATTCCTCCTCTCCCCAACCCGCTCGTAACCATTACTCTGCTTCATGTTTCTGAATTTGTTTCATGTGATAGCAATCATACAATATTTCTCCTTTTGTGTATGGCTTATTTCATTCAATTTAATGTCTTTAAGTTTCACCCACGTTTTAACATGTACTAGCACTTCATTGCTTTTTGTTACTGAATAATATTCCATTTATAGGTATACCTTATTTATCCCTTCATGTGATGATGGACTGTTGGAGTATTTCCACCTTTGGTCTGTTCTGAATAATGCTGCCATGGATATTGGTGAACACATACCTGGTTGAGACCCTGCTTTCAATTCTTTGGGGTATATACCTAGGAGTAGTATGGCCAGCAAATGTGGTAATCTTGAGTTTAATTTTCTGGCTGCAATTTTTAAAAAATCTCACCAACAATGTACAAATGTTCCATCTTTCATAATTCTCAAAAACACTTTTTACCTTTTTTTTTTTTTTTTTTTAATAGCCATCTAGGGTGTGTGTAGTGGCATCTCATTTGTATTTTTGGTATGTTATTTGCATTTTGAGCATCTCTTTTGTGCTTATTGGTCATTTGTATATATTTTTGGGAGATATGTCTATTCAAGCCCTTTTTCCCATTTATACATTGGGATGTTTGTCTTTTTGTTGAGTTTTAGTAAAGCCTTATATATTCTGTGTATTATAGTATTATCAGAAGTATGGTTTACAAATATTTTTTTCCATTTGTTAGGTTTTCTTTTTACTTTATTGATAATGTCCTTTGGCTATCAAAGGACATTTGACTCTCAAATGTTTTTTAAATTTGATGAAGTCGGGAAACGGATGTGGCTCAAGAGGTTCGGTGTCCATCTACCATATGGAGAGACCGGGGTTCGATCCCCGGTACCTACCTGTTAAAAAAAAATAAAAAATAAAAAAATTTGATGAAGTCCATTTTAGCCATTTTCTTTTTTTTGTAATGCATAGTCCTTCTTTCAAGACTGTTTTGCTTATCCAATGCCCCTTATAGAGCTATATGAATTTGATAATCAGCTTTATAATTTTTGCAAATGCTACTTGAATTTTTATAGGGATTGCATTGAACTTGTAGGTTTTTTTAAGCAGTATTGATAACTTTTTTTAAAAAGAATTTATTTATTCTCCCCCCACCATTGTTTGTGCTCACTGTCTGCTCGCTGTCTCTTCGTTGTATGCTCTCTTACTGTGCCAGTCATCCTTTTTTTTTAGGAGCCACCAGGAACTGAATCTGGGACCTCTCATGGGAAAGGAGGAACCTAATCACTTGTGCCACCTTCCCCCCCAGCTGTTATGTCTCTCATTGTGTTTCCTCATTGCATTATCTCATTGTGTCACCTTGTTGTATCAACTTGGCAGACCAGCCCATTGTGTCTGCTTCCCTGTGTTGCTTGTCTTTTTTAGGAGGCACTGGGAACCAAACCTGGGACCTTTGATGTGGGAGGTGGGCACCCAAATGCTTGAGCCACATCTACTTACTAGTATTGCTATCTTAATAATGTTGGTCTTTCAATTCATGAACACTGGATGTATTAGCATCTGGGGAACTGGTACCAGGGCCATAGTTAAGGGTTTGGGGTTAGGGAGTTGGGTTTAAGGTGTTAGGGGGTTGGGGAGATAGTTGTGGGTGAGGATTAGGCATTAGAGGGTTAGGGTTATAGGGTTAAAAGATTAGGGGGTTAGAGGGTTTAGGGTTTAATGGTAGGGTAAATATTGTGGTTAAGGGTTTGGAGTAGGTGTTAGGAGTTGTGGTAAGAGTTACGGTTTATCTTTGAGTGGGGTCCTAAAGTATGTTCCTGTCTCCTGAGGTTGAAAGGAGTCTTGCTGTATAGAACCTGGTTTCTAGTGAAATCCATGTTTCTTGGTTAAAGAGGCCACATTGTAATCACAGTCAGTAACTCCTGAGGTGTAGCTCAGACTCATTACAGAAGGGAGATCTATCTTGGCATCTGAGGTTTCCTGTCAGGGCCAGTCCACAAGTGTGAGGGGGTTGGTGACTAGAGGAATACCCATTTCAGGAGCAGGTGGGGAACAAACAGAGTGAGCAGTTACTGGGTTTGGTTTCATTTGCTATCTGGTCTGCTAGGAGGATGAAGGAATTATGCTTATGGCAGGAGTACATAGGCCAGAATAGGGTAAAGAGGAGACAAAAGGAAATCATGGTGGAGGAAGGGTGTTGTTGAGGATGGAGATTTGACATGTTGTGGGTAGAGGATGAAAAACTAAATGCTAAAAAAAAAAAAACCTAAATGCTTAGGTAGATGGAGAGAAGAAAGACAGGGCAGCAGGTAAGAATATCTGGTCTTGTTCTGTGCCATTGGGTGAAAACTGACCACTTCATGACTTCATCCACTTCTTCCAAAGGTCTGGGTGAAAACTGTCTACTTTAGCTGTCATCTACCTCTGGAAGCTCCTAGTGAAGCTTCAGTTTGAGGCCTCCACTTGGAGTGCTTTACCAGTCTGAGTAGTTCTGAATTATTTAAACTGTCAAGGAAACATCCAAGTTTGAACACCCAGTAATGTAACAGTAGTTTTAAATGAGTAGAACAGTAGAAGGTCTTCCCCACCTGGGTTCATGGTTAGTTTTTCATGGATGATGTTCAAAACTCCAGGTTTTCTACCTTGGGTCATGCAGCCTGTTTGGCCACTGAGTGCAAATGGGGAGGCTGCCCTAACTTGTTGGTTATAGGAGTGGGTGTACTTGATTAGTGTCTGGCAGTACTTGAGGATGTCTGCTGGAGTAAAAATTTAGTCTTCTGCTAGTAGGGATTCATAGGGCCTTCTCATAGGTCTTCCTGTGGTGTTTCAAAGGGGAATAGACTATGTAGGTGAAGGCCTAAAGTTCAAAGGGCAATAGACAGCACTGCTGTCCAAGATGAGTCCAGTCCTTCAGATAATTTAGCTACCTTAGATTTTAGGATTTCATCAGCCCTCTCAATAGCACCTGGTAACTGTGGAAGATAAAGGTAATGAAACCTTTGGCTGATGTACGTGGACATTTTGTTTCTTGTATGAATTTACCTGTGAAATGAGACCTCTTACAGTTTGAAATAGTAGAAGAGATTTCCAAGGTAGGAAGAATCCATTCAAGACACACTTTAGCAACTGAATTACCACAGTACTTTTACAAGGGGAGGCTTTAATGAATTTGGAAAACATACAATATCAACTGCATCCACATTGGTAGATTTGTCATTTTGGCAGTTGTATAAACTCTATTTGTCATATAATTTAAGGCACTGCTGGGACTGATCCTTCTCCTGCCCTGCTCCTACACTTTTTCCAGGGTTAGATGTTTTTTATAGATGAGGCAAGTGGTACCTGTCAGATTAAGATAAAAGCTGAAGGGTCCTAACCATTGTTTTTCTAAGTTATCCCACATTTGATCATTTGTATGATGTGTCAAATTGTGTAGGCCACTCACAGTTTGTCAGGCAAGGGAGGTAGGAAACCCCAAGCATCCATTTGGGTATCTCCAGAGCCCACTGGGATGACTGTAAAGTCAGACTTTCCTCATCCAATCTTTTTTTTCCCTGAAGCTGCCTTTTTTCCAGACAGATCTCATATATGATATCTTTTGGAAGCAGATTAAGGGAATTGGCATGGGTGTCATGTAGTGAGTTATAAAAATCTCACCATGAGTTTGGGGCTGTATGGGGGAGAACAGGAATGGGAGTATAGTCCCGTGGTTAGATTTCACCTGAATTTTATCTTGAGAATCTGTGGAAGAAGTTGTGAGTGTAACATATTTTTTAGCCAGTTAATTTCCTCAAATTTCATCTGAATCTCTATTGCTATGAACTTCAGCCTCAATGACAGTGACCCTGAATGGTCATCAGAGGTCTTCTAGGATCCCTGCTATTTCCTGTTCATGTGTAATTGGAGACCAGGCTACCATCCTGAAACCTCTTTGTGTCCTTAACATACCCAAATCAGACCCAAGTTTAGAAGGGTCTGATTCTCTCTCCAGAACCCAGTATCATTGTTAGTCCTTTTCCCTTCCACTTTGCACTCATGCCAGGTGTCAGCAATTGATTCTATTGCTTGGGCTGATTTGATATGGAGACATTGAAGCTTGATATTTAAGAGTTTTGTATTGATCAGTAATGGCATAGCCAACTTTGAAAGGTATTTTCTCCCTGTGGATGGTGTTGCCATGATGTACACGTAGTGGGTGGATAAATGTGGCCTAGGACTAGTTAGTGGCTGGAGTTTACAGTCATGAGGTGTCACTTCATCAGGGTGGCAGGTTAGGGTTTGACAGAGGTGGATTATATTGTGTGGGGGAGGGAGGAACAAGATATCACTAGAGTTAAATTGAGAGGTGAAAATTGAGTGTTTTCAGTAAGTGGTGAAGTTTGCACAGCATGGTGGACATTGACATTGAGTGAGAGACCTAGACTAAGTCACAGGTGGTTTAACCCACTTGGCAGTAGCAGCTACTGCTCACAGGCAAGACAGCCTTAGCTTGAGGGTTAGGCTATAATATCCTACTGGCTTCTGGTATCCATTTTGTCTGTAGGACAATATTCTAAGGACATGTCCTTTTTGTTCATGACCCTCTGTGAGGAGGTAAATTGTAGTTAGGAAGTCCAAGAGTTGGGGTGATAAAGGTGAGCATTTAATATATTCACACACCTATTTAGCTGGTGAGCCCCAAATTAATGCTCAGGAACTGATGCCTTAGCCATATGGCATAATGAAGTGAAACAATCATAGATAATTGAGGTATCCACATTCTGCAAAAAAATCCTTTGAGGTCTATGAAACATCCTAGCTAGTTTTTTTTTTTTTTTTTTTTTTGAGGATGGGTATAGTTCTACTATAAGGGTTTCTGTACCCAATATGCCCAATATTAGTGGAATTTTTACCCACAAGAAGGGGGGCAATTGCATAATTGGTAGTTTAGTTCCTCAGGTTGATGCTAGGCTGGTGAGGTCTGAGATGACAGAGGATTTCTGGGAAATCAGATAAAGCTGTTAAAGAGAACATGTATGAAGGAGATGAGATGGGGACTTGTGAAATGAGAACTTTAGGGGAAAGTTGATCTTGATAATCCAATATATGAGACAGTTTCCCCCTAATAAATGTTCCATGTATTAGGACTGAGAAGAAAGTTAAGTTTGGCTTTGAGAGGCCCTCTGGAAGATGTTTAGGAAGATGGTCAAGGAATGGATTTGTATCCACCATTGAATGAGTTACCCGTGTCAGTGGGAAATGTGGAGCCCTTTGACTTGTAAAGTAATTTCTTCCATCCAAATCAGAAGAAACCAAGGGGGTGTGGGGTGGTGGTAGCAGATATGGCTCAAGCAACTGGGCTCCTGCTTCCCTCATGGGAGGTCCCAGGTTCTGTTCCCAGTGCCTCCTAAAGAAGATGAGCTGTAATGAGGTACAATGAGCTGGGAGTGGAAGTGGCTTAAACAGCACTCATCTTCCACATGGAAGGTCCTGGGTTCAGTTCCTGGTACCTCCTGAGGAAGATGAGCAGACAACAAGCAGAGAGACAAGGGAGCCATGTTGGGGGGGGGGGATAAAAAACAAGTAACTAAGGGTACTGGGTAATTACTTCCATGGAGGGGAATTGATACTCCTCTTGAGAGGGATATTTGAGTCCTGTGTTTTCCTTTAATTGACATGCAGTTTTGGACCCAGCAGTTTTTTCTTTGCAAGAGTGACATGTGTCCCAAATGGTGGGGGCCTGCCTTTCATGGGCTTGTCTGGCTAAAAATTTTCTGACTTTTCTAATTGTTTAGTTGTAAGGCCATGAGTTTGTGTTATACATTTTCTATTTTCTTGTAGATACTGTCTTAATAATGTTGGCTTTGAATTTTAAGTTCATATAAGATCATGTTTTCTTTGAATAGCAATAATTTTACTTATTTCTTTCCAAAATGGATGCCTTTTATGTATTTTTCTTGCCTAATGGCTGTAGCTAGAACTTTGAGTACAATATTGAAGAGGAGGGCGATAGTAGGCTCTCTGGTTTTGTTCCTGATTATAGAAGATAATCCTTCATTCTTTCACCATTGGCTCTAATTTTAGCTATGTGATTTTCATAAATGCCCTTTATTTTATTTTATTTTTTTATGGTAATTTTTTTCTTTCATATATATTTTAAAATATGCTTAGATTACATAGATGTTACACAAAAATTACAGGGATTCCCATGATCTCCACCTCCCATACCTCCCAAAACATCTCACATAAACCTCTTTCATTAGTGTGGCACATTATCTGCAATGGATATACACATCCTGGGTCTTTGCCATTAAACATAGACCACAGTTCACATCATAGGCCACACTCTCCCACACAGTTCTGCATGGTATATGCTGACATAAATGGCCTATATCTGTCACCACAACGCCACTCAGGTCAACCCCCAAGTCCTGAAAAAGCCCCTGTATTACAACTGCCCTTCCACTCCCCACCCCAAAAGCATCTAGTGGCCACTGGCTTCACCTCACTGTTAAAATTTCTTCCATTGCTTGAATCCCAATATGTCTACAACAGAATACCAGTAAGTCCACTCTAGTCCATAGCTCTTCCCCCAACCCTGAGGGGACTGGAATGGTGATGTCCACTCCATCTCCAAGTGATAGAGGGCTTATATCCCAAGGATACAGTGGATGAGATTATCCTGCCTGCAGCTGCAGGGTCTCTCCATTCCCTGGGATGGCCATTATCCATCATCATTGTCTCTTCACCAGGTGACTTGGATGAGTTCATTGAGCTGTAGAGTAGGAGTTGCAGCTCCACCGAGATTCCAGGCACAGCTGGCACATGGGCAGGCCAGAGGCTCCAGTCCCTGGAAGTATACTTACAAACTCCAGCATCACATATAGGTTTGAATAGAAGGGACTGATGGGCCATGTGCAGGGAGGACTTATTTGAGTCCAACTCTGTCACTCTCAGGAGCACAGATTCCAAAATAGAGCCCACTGATAAGGCATCAATCTCTGGAGCTGTCCCCCCTTATATAGGACCTGGGTGTCTCCAGAGCCCCCAGGAGCCCCTCTGTGTGGGGTGATATCCACTTTGGTGTTGTATGAGATCCTACTGATTTTGTGCGTAAGCATTACCTCTGGGATGACCTCCTGACTCTCTTTGAAGTCTCTTAGCCACATGAACTCATTTGTCTTTACCATTTCCCCCTTTTATTCAAGTTTTTTTTTTCCCAGTCATGTTGCCAGTTGGCACTTGGTATTAGTCCCTCATTGCCAGGAAGGCCCATCCCCAGGAGTCATGTCCCATGTTGGGGGGAAGGTAATGCAATCATATACTGAGTTTGGCTTAGAGACAGGCCACATTTCCCTTTAGCATGTGAGGAAGTTCCCTTCTCTACCCAGTGTTGTGAATGTTCTTTATCAAGAAACCATGTTTTAATCTTTCAAAAGCTTTTTCTATGTCAGTTGAGGTGATCACTTTTTCATTACATTCTATTAATGTGGTTTTTCTTTTTTATTTATTATTGCAGTCATTAATTCCCCTTGAATGGTATCATGTATATAGCTGAGTAGTTTACCAGTTAGTAGAACTTTAAGAATCAGAAAGTCTCTCATGTGGTCCCTTCTCTGTCTATTCCTGGTGGTGGTTCTGCTACAATACAGCCTCCAGGACCCAGCGACAGGACCCCCCATGTACGTCAAGGGGACTAAATGTATAAGAGAAGACACTCATCCAAGATATGTCCAGAATGAATTTGTCTATATTAAAGAGAGGGTTAGGGTTAGGTTCAGAGGTTAGGGTTAAGACTTTAAATTATTGTTAGGGGTCAGGGTTCAAAAGTTCATGATCAGGTTCTTTTTCTGGGTTAGGTCTTAGGTTTAAGGTTAGAGCCACCTTCTTCCTTGGGGTTCCGATGAGCTTGCCTACAAGTGTCAAGGGTGCGAGTGGAGCAGAAAATGAGTGGGTATCTGGCCTGTGGGGGAAGAGCAGGGTGGCAGGCTTCTCCTTGTCTGGTTCCTGGTCAGAGCTTGGATGCCTTGCTCAGGTTGAAGTGGTTCCTAGGCAGGGTCTTTAATCAGAAAGCTTTTCTCCTCCTGCAAACACTGGGCCATTTTCATGGAAGGCCTGTGGGCTTTTGGTAAGGTTTATAGAACTGATATCTCTCCTTCTGGCAAGCCATAGATGAGCCTCCACGAGAGTAGCCCAAACCCTTTTTCAGTGCCTGTGACCTGAGGGCATGTGATGCCTCCTAACATTTTCTAATGTTCATGTTGACTGATGGAAACTGCTGGACTCCTGCTGTTTGTTCCAGAGATGGTACCATAGGTCTGATCTGGAAACTGGTTGTTGCTCCTTGGTTTTATGAACATCCTGAAAATTTTTCAAAGCCCCTTAATGTGTCATGCTAGTGCCAGCACACCTGGGAGTCTTTGGGAACACATCCAAGTTTAACTTGTGGGGAATTCTTGTCCAGTCCCTAGACAAGACACAGGTAACAAAAAAGGCCAGTGGAGGCCTTTTCTGGCACCAGCCTCTGTGAGATTTCAAAGTCCCCTTAGGGAACTAACACCAGCCCTTGCCAGGTAGGGAGAGCTTTGTTGGGTGGGTCTCCTGATCGGTAGCTGTTCCTGACAGAAACTGGTGGTCTTCATGCCCTTCTGAAAAAATGTGCAAAGCCTCCCTTCAGTTCCTGGGTTTTCAATAACCCTGCTCTTAGAATGCACTGGGTACCTCTAAACTCTCAATGTAGGGGGTTGTCAGGTGGAGATGGTGCTCCAAGGAGCCTTCCTCTGGCCTCTGGGCTGCAGCGGCCCCTTCCACACATGGTGGGAAAGCCATGCTCCAAAGGCTGTCCAGGCTGGGACAACCCCCTCCACACCCGCCCACACCAGGATGGTTAAATCCAGAGCAGGGGGTCCTGCACCACCTTGCAAAGACCCTCCTGGGACACATCCACCACCTGGGAGGCAGCGCCCCTTCTTCACCATCTTCTCACTACTTCCCCTCCATCTGCCCAGGCCTCCCTTGCTCTAGGGCTGCCTGGACCCAGGGCAAGGCCAGTCGGTCTGAGGTGGGTGGAGTGTGTAGGGGTGGGGACGCAGCCCAGTGGAGGGCCTGGGGCTTGCAGCCGAGGTGCTGGCCAATGAGGAGCTTGGATCATCCTGCTACAGGCCTGCCGGGAGCTGTAAGCACAGTGTCATTTGGTGGGCCGAGGGCCAGGGTGGCTGCTGAGCCAAAGTGAGGGGGAGACGGGGCGAGCTTTAGCATCCATGGCCACAGGGGCTGCCGGGTCTTGGGGCCGCAGGGAATGCCAGGAACCGGCTGCCATGCTACCCTTCTGCTCTGACTGGAAAAGGGCTGCTTGAAGATGGAGCTGCCCCCACTTCTTATGCAGTACCTGCCCCAAGGCTCAGCTCAGCCCAAGGAGGGTCCCCAGGCCTCCCCTTCACAGAGGGATCCTCCTCGCCTCCTCTTGTCCTCTTTGCCCTCCTTGGCCCCAGGCTGCTCCCTGGCCTCCCCCTCCTCAGGGCTGTGCTTTTTCCGTAAGCCCCTCAGGCAAGGCCTGTCTGAGGTTCAAAGGTGGAGTTTTGTGTGCTGGGGTGGCAGCTGCCAGGAACTATGGGAGTTCTAGGCGGGGCGAGCCGTGGTGCCAAGCAGCCATGGTGGCTGGCGGGAAGGTGGGGCCGCAGCGCCTGCCGGAAGCCGCCGCCATGTTGCTCTTCCACCCTGGCTGAGGGAACAGGCTGATGAGGAGACAGACCTGCCCTTGGTTCACCTGCAATTCCCGCCACGAAGTGCATAACTTCAGGCCAAGTTGGGTCCTCTAGGCTTCCTGCTTCACCAGCCGCAGCTCCATCCCCAACACCCCAGAGTCAGCCCCTCTGTGCTCTTTCGCTGACACCCACTTCCCTACCTTTGAATACACTCAGATCCAGAGATGTCTAACCTGCTCCAAACCTCTGCTTGTATTAGGTTAGCAGATCACTTGTGCAGATACTACATCATGCAGAGTATTCAAATTTTCTAATTTGTTTTCATTTTTTAATAGGAAAGCTGTAAGGTCACAAAACAATTGTGCATAATGTGCAGAATTCCCATACATCACCCAAATTCCCATACATCACTCCTCCACCAAAGCCTGCCTTACATTTTTGTGGAACATTTGTTACCAACTATGGTCTACTGGGTACATTTGGTGTATTTTTTCCTCCCCCCCCCCACTATTAATACCATGTATTAGTATTGTACGTTTGTTACAGTTCATGAGGGAACACTCTCCTGCATGTCCTGTTAACCGCAGTCCATCTTCCACCATGTGGGTCACTGTGTTACACGGTCCCAGTACATCCCATCCAAAAGATAACCTTCGGTGTCTCTCACTTTCTTCCCTGAGCTGTGCTGTCATCCCTGCAGTGAACCTTTGAAAGTTTTCCTTAGTCCAAAAGAGAACCCACAGCCCCTTATTATTGACCCTTAGCTTTGATGTAGCACCTTCTTTGACACTGACTCAAGAATATAATATTGCTTTAAACTATAGTGCTTAAGTTACTGTGGCTCAAAGGGGTGGTCTGGGCATGTAAATGTCAACTGAAAGAAACCTAGGATTGAAAAACATAGTGACCCCGGAGGTGGATGAGGATTGTGGTTAATAATACTCATAGAAGAATGCTCTTCTGTGAACTACAAGAAATCATGTCACTATTACAAGAGGGAACGAACACAGTGATGCATGGGAAATCTATAATTAATGTAATTGTTTACAGTTTTGTCTTTGGGATGTTTGTTTTTTGTTGATTTTAGTAATTCCTTATATATACTTTTTAAATTTTATTTTATTTTATTTTTTTTATTTTTTAAGATTTTATTTATTTATTCATTTATCCCCCCCCCTTGCTGCTTGTGCTCGCTGGGTCAGCTAACCACGCCGTGCGGGCAGGCTTGCCTTCACCAGGAGGCCCCGGGAACCGAACCCGGGGCCTCCCATATGGTAAACAGGAGCCCTACTGATTGAGCCACAGCTGCTTCCCCTATATAGTCTATATATTATGCTATTATCAGAAAAATGTTTTCCAAATATTTTCTTTCATTCATTAGGTTTTCTTTTCATTTTATTTTAATGCCCTTTGACTCTCAGAAGGTATGTTTGATGAAGTCCATTTTAGCTATTTTTTTCTTTTTGTGTTGTGTATTGTAAAATATGGAAATCATTGCTTACTTCAAGGTCAGGAAGCTAGTTACCTATATTTTCTTGTAACATTTGTGTGGTGTGAGCTCTTATGTTTAGGTCTTTGACCTAGTTTGAATTAATTTTTGTATATGATGATGAGTATGTGTTCAGATTCATTCTTTGTGTGGATTTCTTGTCCCAGTACCATATTTTGAAGAGATTATTGTTTCCTCATTGAATGGACTTGGACAGTGGTCAAAAATCAAATGTCCATAGATGTGTGGATCTATGTCTGGGCTTTAAATTCTAGTCCATTGGTATATTTGTCCATCCGTATGTCAGTACCACACAGTATTTCTTACTGTAGCTTCATTGTAAACTTTGAACTCAGGAAGTGTGAATCCTCTAACTTATGTCATTCTTTCTAGATTGTTTTGCTTCTACAATGCCCCTTATAGGGCCATATGAAATTGATCAGCTTTACCATTTTTTGCAAACGCTACTTGAATTTTGATAGGGATTGCAGTGAACTAGTAGATCCCTTTAGGCAATATATCACTGATATATTGATAATGTTAAGTCTTTCAATCCATGAACACTGGATGTATATCTATCTATTAAGATCGTCTTTAATTTCTTTCAGCAATGTTTTATATTTCAATATCAAGATATTTCGCTAGTCCCTTGATATTTCTTCTTCACCTCATTCATTGTTTAATCATTTATTGTTAGATTTGTAAATGGTCCAGTTTTCTCCTGCCATGGTGGTTTGAGAAGATCCTTTGTATGATTCCTCTATTTTACATTTTTCTTAGATTTTACATTTGGTCTAACATATAGTATACCCAGGAAAAAATTACTTGTGTACTGTACACATGTATTCTGTTGTTATTGGTTATAGATATGGTTATCAGCATTAATGAATGTTTTATTAATATACATTTTAACCTGAAAACTACATTTTCAGAAAATCATATAGTTAGTGTGACTGTTTTTGATTACCATGTTCATGAAATTAATTTTTCCCTTCTCTTTTTTTTACTTCTTTTTGTGTTTGTAGGTAACATGAGTCTTTTGTAGACAATATTTAGCAGGATCAGGCTTTTCATCCAATCTACCAATCTCTTCCTTTTACTAGGGGAGGCTAATCCTTTGACCATTAAAACAATAAGAGAAGAAAGAATTTGCTGCCATTTAGCTATTTGATTTCTGTATGGCATGTATGTTCTTTCTTCCTCAATGACTCATACTGCCATTTTTTGCTTCCAGTGGCTTTTTGTAGTACATTATTCTGATTTCCTTCCCTTCCTCTGTTCTATATTTTTATGTTATTATTGGTTACCTTTGTAGTTAACAATATGAAAATAAAACAACCTTTTTAAACTTGTACCCACCTCTTCTCATTAGTAAACAGTCTATTCCCATAATACTCTGTCTCTTGTTCTTTGTAGTCTTGCCGTCTTTGATTACATCTTTGTTTGTTGCATGCCCATTATCATAGATTCTAAATAATTTTTAGGTATCTAAGTTATGTGTTTTGGGGGACTATTGTTAAATGAATAAATGTTTATTTCATCTTGTTATATTATCCCTTTCATTAACATATAGCATTCTTCTCTGTGTCTTGTAACTGTTTCTTTTTAAATATTTTTCTTTATTAGAAAGGTTGGTTTACAGAACCATGAAAAAAAAAAAAAAAACCACACAGAACTCCCATATACCACTGTGTTATTATCACCTTGCATTGGTTTTGAACATTTGTTACAGTTGATGATAGCACATTTTCATAGTTGTACTATTGACTGTAGCTCATGGTTTCAGTTATTATTGACTGTTTGCATAGTGTAGACCTGTGGATTAAAAAAAATATTCTGTGTTGTAACAGTTTTTACCAATATTAATATATCCCTTGAGTTCTCATTTTGCTACTAATTGCATTTAATATTTTTCCTTCTTTTCAGTACATCCTTTGCTTGAGTAAATTCAGTTACTTTACTTTGCAGCTCCAATTTTTTTTCTTTTTATACTTTTTAAATATCTTTTTTGTATGAAAGTTTTCTGTTTTCCTGATTTCCTCTAGTTCTTTCTATCTGGATTCACTTAGGTCATTGAACAGGTTTAAGACAGGTTTTTAAAAGACTTTTACTAATAGTTCTAATGGATGATCTCCCTCAGGGATGTTTTCCACATTCTTTTTTTTCTGTGAAAATCTTACATTTAATTCTTTGTATCGTACCTTTTTATTGATTTCTGGACAATCTTATTTTTATGCTGTTTTGTTTTGTTGCTGTTTTTTGAAGGTTAGTTATTTATTTGGCATGTGTGGTTAGGGTTAGGGTTTAGGGTTAGGGGTTAGGGTTAGGGTTTAAGGTTTAGGGGTTAGGGTTAGGGTTTAGGGTTTAGGGTTTAGGATTCAGGGTTCTTTTCTCCTCCTCCAGCTCACAGGGAACCTTCTGGAACTTTGAAGAGTGAGGGATGAACTCCAGTGCTGCTGTTTCCTGGGGATCAGTGCTTTGGGTAACTTGTTGCTGCTCTTACCCACTTGGCTGAAGGCAAGGGCATCAGGCCTGCTCTCCACCTTCCCAGCATTTCCAGTGTTGAGCCCTGAATTAATGAATGGACAGTCAAATGCTGGTAACACCAGAGTCCCATGCCCCAAGGTAACAGGAAACCTTCTTCTGGCTCCAACCTCCCACCCCCACCCCCACCGAGACATCAAGACTCTTTGGCAAAATTGACTAAAGGAGGACAATTCCAGCTGATCAGCCCCAAACAAATGTTATTATAACCAAGGAAGTCTTTGACCCTCTCTGAACATGCACCAGGCTCCTCATGCTGTCCCTGCCACAGGAGTCAGGAGACCCAAACCATTACCAGCCCCTTTCCTAGCTTCACCATCTCCAACTTGAATTTTTCTGGTCTCAGCCAGAGAGTGATGGTGATGTCTGGCTCTGCCCGCTGGACAGTGGCCTGGTTTGTGGCTGCACCAGGCCAGGGCCTCCTTCCTTCAAGGAGTGTCCCCACAGCCAGGGCTGCAGGGCAGCATCAAGCATCATTTTATAGCCAGAGCCAGACTCAGCTGCACCATTGCTAGGATCCCAGCTGTCAGAGAGCTCCCCCAGGGCCATTCTGGCTACTGTGTGGCACTAGGGGGGCAGGGCTTGCCCTGAGTTCTTCATCAGACCTGGGCATGAGCCCTGCCTGTTTGGGGAGGCCCAGTCTTGAGCCCAGGGACCCAGCATCTCCAAACCCTCTTTCATCTCCTCCTGTCCAAGAGCTTGAGTGCCTCTCCCTCCTCTCCATCGTCGTCCTCCTCATCTTCCCATAATCACATGTCAGCTGCTCCTTCCCACCATCTGCCCTGGCAGGGCTGGAGGAGAGAGCTGGGGCCAGAAGGACAAAGGCCTTGCATGTCCAATTCAAGGTTTCCTGAGTGGTCCCCTGGGCCCCTAGAACATGCTGCAAGTTTAAAATGACAGCTGTCAGGGCTCCAACCCTTGAGAAGTTGCTTTGAGAAGTATGGGGTGGGACCTGGGAATATGTGGTTTTAACACAGGGACAGGGAAATCAGAACAGACAGAATAGAAATCCACTTCCCATGAGAGGCTTGGGCAGGCTTCATGGTCACCCTAAGATAGGACAAGCCATTTTGTGTGACTTCATTTTCCTGGGGTGAGGGACTGTTGGGGATTTAATCATGAACCCACAGAAAAATCAGCTTCCCTATGGTGTGTCCCCTTTACTAATAGGGCATTTTGAAGGTCCAATTATTAGTTCAGGTGTGGAGTCATTTGTGATTAGGATCTTTCAAAGTCCTATTTAGATGAGTTCAGTTGTGTCAGGGTAGGCCTTAATACACATGACTGAATTCTTTATAGACAAAGGAGCTTGGACATAGAGCCAGAAACCAGGAGAAATGATAGAGAGAGAGAGAGAGAGAGAGAGAGAGAGAGAGAGAGAGAGAGAGAGAGAGAGAGAGAGACTGTCACATGATGGAGACAGAACTGTATCTTCAAACCACAGCAGAATATTACAGTGTCTGGGAGAAAACAAGCTCTGCCAATACCTTGATTTTGGACTTCCAGCCTCTGAGCCTCTGAGCCAATAAAATCCCGTAATTTAAACGAACCAGTGCTCTTGGAGCAGAATCCCAGCTGGGACACCCCAGCCCTGCCCCAAGAGCATCAGGTCTACAGTTTCTGTAAATCCAGGTGTCAGAGATTGTTTTGTGGGCACTGAGGCTTTGCCATTTGGGAGGTACCACCTCAGTGAATGACAAGTGCAGACGCCGGCAGCCCCTTTGCCATGGGCCCCTGCATCTTCACCTTCAGGTCCAGCCTTCATGTCAAGGCCTCCCTCCCTCACGTTACAGTCCAACATCACCCACGGTGTGGCAGTCTGAAATTATTTTAGAATCCTCAAAAGAGAAAGATGATGTTTTAAACTAATCTATTCCTGTTGGGTGTGACACCCTTTGATTACGTTAAAGTCAGTGGAGGATCCTTTGATTATCTTACTTGATAAGATCACTTCAGGGCTCTTGATTGGGCTCTGTCAGTGAGGCCTGACTCAGGTTGAGTCTCCCCCACTCCCCCTTGCTGGGTCTGATATAAACAGAAACGCAGAGACACAGGGAGAGTACACGGCCATATCCGATCCTGCGGAGCTGAGACCCAGTGAAGAGGCCCAGGAAGAGACAAGCCTGCGCCAGCTCTGCCCACAGATGCAGAAAGGCGGAGGCCTCGGCAGAGCTCCCTGGCCTTCTTGCTTCACTTGGTGGCAGCTGACTTTGGTGAGAAAGCACTTGTCATGGTGCCTCAAGTTGGACTTTTCACAGTCTTGGAAACTTTCACCCCAAATAAATCTCCAAATAAAAGCCAACCCATTTCTGGTACTTTGTATCAGCAGCACTTTGGCAAACTAAAACCTGCGGCCTGTGGGGCCTGGCCCAGCAGGGCCGTGCTCGTGCCGCCCAGGCAGGCTGCTCTTCCCACCAGGCCTGTCCCCCACTCGCCCAATTCCAGTGACTTCCTGTGCTGTCAACTCCTCCAGGAAGCCTGCCTTGATGCGTCCACTCTGGAGTGGGTGACTGTCCATATTCCCATATAACCTTCTCCTCGTCTCTGTGTCACATTTACCATATTCTCATGTCCACCTTTACCCCTCTCCAGCTGTCAGCTCTAGCAGGGCATGGACAGTGCCTGACACTGACCCATGGTGTCAGACCCCCAGAAGGCACCCCATAAAGGTTTGTTGAGTGACTGCATGACTGTGAGGCAGGGGGAAGAAAACAGAATTGGAAGCCTTCCAGCACTGCTTCTGAGCTGAGACCCTCAGGCTGCTCACTACACAGCTTTGAGCCCCGATGAGGGTGATGTGACCTCCAGGCCAGAAGCCCTCTGGGCACTGACTTCCTGACCAGCTGCTTGACTCTTACACTGGACATGCAGCCAGCACGGTCACAGCAGGGAGGTCCCCACAGGACCCACTGTGCTCAGAGCAGGAGGCTGAGGCTGGTCTCTTTACCGTGGCAGGTGCTCAGTGACCCAGGCCTGGGTGGGGGAGGGCTTGTGCCCCTCAGCTCTCGCCATCCGTGTGCTGTGCCCAGGAGCTCCCTATTGTGCCCCGCACCCTGCATTACAGCTTCACAGGAGCCTCCTTCAGCCTTCACCCCAAAGCCCCGGCCTGCATGGCTGCTCCCTGTAACCCACCCACCTCTTGGGCTCTTCGGTAAAGCACGGGCTTGGGGTCAGAGTGACCCAGGTGGAAACCCACAGCTGCAGCAGGTCACAGCCCTGTGTCAGGATCCCAGACCCTCAGTTTTCTGGAAGGCAAAAGGAAGCCAGTGATTCTAGCCTCAGGAGCGTGTGTAGAAGGTTGAAGAAGGGGGCTGAAGGCCCTAAGGAGCTTCAACTCAGAGGCCCCCTGGCCCGGAGCTCACCAGGGGACAAGGCCCTGCTCAGGAGGAGGAGCGGGTGAGAGCAGAGACCGTGGACCCACTGGGCCTGCTCTCCTAGGGCTGTAGGACTTGATGTGGAGCCGCCTACTCACCATCCATGTGGGCAAGGCTGGGGGCCCAGGAGGGCTCCTTGGCAGCAGTGAGTGCCCCCAACACTCAGCCCTGGTGGCCTCCTGCCTCCACCCTGGGCTCCCCCTGCCCCTTTCCTTCCCCCGGCCTCTGCTAGACAGGGTTGGTTCAGGTGCTCTGGGTCCTCTCAGTGAGGACAGGAGGAGGCAGAGAGGGGAAGGAGCACAAGGCTATCCTGCCTCTCCCCTACTCAGACTCAAGGCTGTGTCCACCTCCAGGTCTGCCCCGTGAGGGACCAGCATCTGTGTCCTGCAGGGGCCTCTGCAGAGCACTTCCACATCGACCAGGCAAGGGCCACGAGGAAACTGAGGCCCACAGGCACACAGGGATGGCCCAGGGCCCTGAGGGATGCAGAGCACTGGGGGCCACTGAGGGCATCTCCCTTCAGCCAGATGCCCCTGCCCTGCGTTTGCTGTCAGAACAAGGCCCTGCAGCCTGGTTCACTGAGGAGACTTTTCCCTTTTGAGACAATTTCCCTTTGGCATCTCTGTTTGGGCCCAGCACACATGTGATATCACAGGAGTGGACCATGGGCTGTTTCAGAGAAGGAGAGGTCCCCAGGGGCTGAGCAGGGGACTGAGGAAGGGGCTGGAGGCAGATCTGCTGGGCAGGGGCACCCACTCTTCTCACCACCTGCCCGCGGACTCACACATGGGGACAGGAAAGATGCCAAGCTGATGGGCCAAGGGATCTCCGGGTTCCAGGGCCCGCATGGCCGTGCCAGCCCCAGGACAGCTTTGAACTGATGGCCTGGGGTCAGAGGGGCTCTGGCCCCTGGAGCTGGGGTGAGGCCCTCCTAGAGGGAAGGGGCTCCAGGAGAGAGGCCCCAGTCCCCTCACCGTCTGCTGGGTGTTTACAGGGAGTGACCACAAGGACCCACTGGCTCAGGGAGGGTCCATTCAGCTTGGCCCTCCCTCGATGACCCACTGCCCTTCCAGGGCCCGGGCTGCCTTGAGGACAGTCAGGCAAAGTGTGTGTCACCTCTGTGCCCCCCCCCCGCCTGAGCTGCAGCACTAGCGCTTGCCAGCAGGGGGCAGCAGCACGTCACCAGCGGGAGCCCCTGGGGCCTCTGCAGCCCTGGAGCTTGGGAGTGTCCTCAGAGGTTGTTCTGGTGTCTGCCTGCCTCAGGCACCACACGCAGCTCCTGTCAGTAGCTTCCACCTCACCTGAGCTGGCAGAGGCTGGTGAAGCACCCCCGAGATCATCCCTGTTGTTCAATCAGCAGCTGGGCCCCAAGCACCCATCCTACACCAAGCTCAGTGCTTGGTCCTGGGGGTGGAGTGGAGCGAAGCCCTGGGGCCCCTGCCCCTCAGGAGCTCACAGCCTTGAAGAGGAGGTGGACCAAGCATGAAAGTAACACAATGTGAGAAACGAGTGAGCGCTAGAGAAAGCTCAGCAGGCTGCTGCGAGGGGCTATGGGACCTCCAGGTGGGAGGGCTGGATGGACACGTGGAGGTGACACTGACCCTCCGTCCATGAAGATTAGAGGGCACAGCCCTGCCCGCGTGAGGGGAGCGGGCGCCTGGGGAAGGCGCAGCAGGGGCAGAGTCGAGCAGAGGGAGTTTGTTAGAGAGGAGGGGACGGTGGCTGCTGTGGGCAGAGCCTCCCTGAGCTCAGCTGGGGAGCAGCTGCCTCCCAGCTCTGCTGTGTTGACCCCCAGGACTCATATTGGGGTGGGAGATGGACAGAGCGAGGGGGAGTTCACTCACAAGGGAGAGTGGTACAGCCAAGAGTATTTTGTGTAAGCCTTAGGAGGGCGTCCTCACATTTAGCCGCATTATTTTGTTCAGCAGCAAGTCCCTAGTCCAGGACTCCCTCAAGGGGGTTTTATGAGGCTGCTTGTACCTGGAAGCAGAGAAGGCAGGGACCCAGGGCACCGGCTGCCCATCTCAGAGGCTGAGAGGGGGCACTTGCCTCTGGACTAAAGGCAATGGGAAGCCTCTGGGGGGATTCGAGGCACAGCAGCGATGTCTGAATTTCATCTCAATTCAACCTCCTCACGGTGCAGCCTGGGGACAGCTACCAGGAGAGAAAGTGAGTTTCCTGAGATCACACATCCCCACCCAGCCCTGCTTGAGCTGTACTCGATGCTCCGTCCATCCCCTTCCTGCTTATTCCACGTCTATGTCTGTGTATCAGCCACGTGGGAAACAAGACTATGGGGTCTGCAGTGTTTGCCCCACAGAGCCTTGAGAATGTTCCCAGGAAGCAGGTGCTCTCCGCAGAAGGTGCAGGTCTGTCGTGGCCCCGGCCAGGGCCAGCACTGGTTCCAGGTGGGAGCAGGCGCCGTTGGGGGCTCCAAACAGTGGGGGAGCCCCCCAGGACTGTCCCACCCTGGCTGCCCCCCCACTCTCTCCCCAGGGCTTTCCAACCTGAGGGGCCCCATATCCCACTTCCTGAAGACCTGGGTCCCCAATCACCCCCCACACTGCCATCCCATGGACCAGGGCAGGCCACTTCAGATGGTTAGAGGAATGTTAGGAGGGTCTTTTCCTTGGGCTTCCCTCCAGGGCAGGCTGAGGGGTGGGCTCACTACAGACACGTGTGCCTTGTGCTGCTGTGTTTCTGGGTCCACTTCCAGCCCCATGGCCCTGGCAGCATCTTAGTGACTGCCCTTCCACCCCTGCTCCAAGCTGTGCAGCTCCGCATGCTCAGGAGGTTCTTGCCGACTCCCTTGGCCGTCCCCGTGGCCTTCCCAGGTCAGGAGCTGGGCCTGACTCAGCTGCACAATATTCCAGAAGGGAGGCGGCTCCGAGCCACGGCATGGCCTTCAGAGCTGCTGGACCTAGGACGGCCCTTTCCGGTGGCCCTGTCGGCTCTGCTGCCCTGGACACCTCCCGGGCCCCAAGCACTGACCCTCCCAGGAAAGGGACGGCTGCACAGAGGACAAGAGACATGCCTTTCACAGCGGGGCCAGATGACGTCCCTGAGGGGCGCCACTGGGTCACCACGGCTGCCTGTGAGGAGCCCACCTGGGCCCACGGTTCTGCCCTAACTGCATGTGCCACCTCTGTCCACCCCAGAGGAAGAACGACGTGGCCCCCGTGAGAGAGGATAGCTGCACGGTGCACACAGTGAAGGCAGGCCGCTGGGAGAAGCTGGCGGAGCACCTGCTGCCCACCTTCCAGGAGGGTGACCTCGGGTACGTCAACGTCTTCCTCGGGACTTACCGGGTGTTCACCAGTGATGAGCAGGCCCTGGACCGGCTGTTCCTCAGGTGAGCGCCTGCCCCATCGTGCAGAAACATCATTTCACCACTGTCCTCACCTTCCTCCCTGGGAAGGGGGTGCTCTGAGGACCCACCTCCAAAGCTGATTGTAAGGAATCACTGGGAGGATCCGTGGAAAGGACCTCCCCGAGCCTGGCTCCGTGGCCAGGGCAGCTGCAGGGACAGTGTTGCTCCCAGGCAGGACTTTCCTCTGCCCAGTGAGGAAGCTCTCGGCTTCACCCTTCACTGACCCGTTTCCTCATTTCTAAAGGAGAACTGAGATCCCTTCCGGGGCCTCCGGCCTTGGTGTGGTTAGAGCAGGGATCACTGTCAGCCACCAGAGGGTCCAGGCCCACCCTGTGTCTGAGAAGGTGCTGCTTAGGCCTCATCCCTTCACCCAGTACACACCAAGTGTCTACTAGGTGCAGGCACTTCCTGAGGCACGTAGCGTGTGCAGTGAGCAGAGCAGATGGAAGCCCCTGCCTTGGTGCCGTCTGAGTTTGGGCCACAGCAATAAGATGAGTCATCAGCCGGAGACACTCACCTCCCAGGCACGTGGCCAGCTCCTCAGACTCTGAGGTAGAAATCCACCTAGACTATGTCCCAGAGCCCCAAGATGGCCAGGAAACGAAGATGACTGCCCACCTCTGCCCCCTGTCGGCCCTCCCCACCCCTCCCTCTCCTGTGCCTGCTTGTCCCTCTCCATGTCCACAAGGGGGTTTAGGGTTGTTGGCTCCTACAGACCTTCCAGGGCCTCCCAAGCTTCTAGAGGCCCCTGGGATGCCCCGAGGCTCCAGGCCTCCTGCTGATCTTGTGTCCCCCACAGGTGGGGCAGTCAATCTCTACATCCTTGCAGGACTCCTCCATTGTCACGTCGGCACCCAGAGGTACGCCCTCTTCCTCCTCCTCCATCAAAACCAGGTCCACCTGGATCAGCCACAAGTGCCATGACTCATGGCCGCTCTATAAATGGCACGTGGGCAACTGCTGCTCCATCCATGTCAGCCTGGATAAGGACAATGGCCATGAGTACAAGAGCATCCAGGTGAGCCGGGCATGCGCCGCCCCTGGGCCCTCGGTGGCTCAGGCAGTGGACACAGGAGCAGTGACAGGCTCCCCCCCCCTACAGTCCTGGAGCAGACCTCCCAGTGGTGGGGAAGGACAGACAGCCACCCCCAGAGGCAGGAAGGGTGTGTATTGATGGCAGTCAGGGCTCAGTATAGTGGATTTGAGGCCGAGGCTGGCATGCTGAGCACGGATGGCCTGGGAAGAGCTCGCTGGAGCAGCCCTGAGAGGAGGAGGAGGGGGCAGCCTGCCAGGCCCAAGGGGCATGTGCTTGGCTGGCCAGGGAGCAACAAGGAGGTGAGGGTGATGGATCAGGGGTCAAGGGGAAGAGTTGAGGTCAGAGAGGTGTTGGGAGCTGGGTCACATCAGGCCCTGTGGCTGCTGGATGGAGCTTGACTTTCTCACGAGGGAGACGGAGCCACGGGAGGGTCAGAGCAGAGCAGAGCAGAGCAGAGCAGGGATGGCAGGTGACCTTTGGCCTCAAGGTGGAGGTTGGGCCGATGTGTGGAGACACCGGCAGTGAGGGGCTGCTTCACCCAGAGGGGAGGACGGGGTCTGCCCAGGATGGGGGCTGTGAAGGCCTGAGCAGGCCCAGATCCTGGATGGGATGTGCAGACGGGGCCACCCCAGCCTCCACGGCACAGAGGCTGCTGAGCTGCCATGCTCCACAGCTGCCCGGGCTGCCTTCTTGTGGCCAGGAGCTGCTATGCTTGTACTAAGCTGTAATCGACTGACCCCTGGCCTGAGTCCTCCCTGCACCTGGGCCCTTGTGGTCAAGCAGCTGCAGTCTAGACCCTGCTGACCACAGCTGCCTCCTGGAGCCCAGGATGTCCTGGTTGCCACAGGATGTCATCCAGCCTCCTCTCTGACCACAGGGCTTGGAGTAGATGCTGCATGCTGTGTGCTGGGGGTTCACTGCTACCTGGGGGTGTCCTGCAGGGGCAGGGACAGGGCAGGACACTCCCCGAGGGCAGCCGTCCCCCATGATGGGGAGGCAGGAGGTGACGGAGGGGCCCAGATGTCCCCCCTCAGTGCCCACCCTCTGCTTCTTGGTCACCCTTTGTCCCCAGGCCCTGGGAGTCGAGAGCAGTTGTGCAGGTCGAGGACACAGGAGCAGGGGTCAGCCTACAGGGCAGGGGTTTTCCTCACTGGGAAATACCCTGAAGACAGAGGTGCAAGTCCTTGTAGGAGATGGGGTGGGAATGATTGGAAAAGACCCTCATTCCATGGAGTCTTCCCGGGGGAGCAATAGAAGACACTGAGGCCCCTGTAGACCAGGCCTGAGCAGAGGAGGCTGCAGAGAGTCTCTGGTGGCTGTGCTGTGGGGGGGCAGCTCCAGGACTCCTGCCCTGAGGCCTATCCTTGACCCACCGCAGGTGACTGACCAGGATAGGGCTCCAGCTGTGATCTGCAAGGCCCTGGAAGAACACAGCCTGGGTGAGGACAAGCCAGAGGACTACCAGTTGGTGCAAAATCATTTCAGAGGATCAGAGTGGGTCAGGGGCAAGTGGGAGGGGGTGGGGGTGGGGTCAGGGGGTGGGCTGTGCACCACGGCTCCCACCTGAAGGTCCCCCTGCTCAGGAGGCCTGGGCCAGGGCTGCCTTCGCTGGGCTCAGAGGTCTTGTCCTGGGCAGTGCTGGATTCGGGCCGTGCACTGGGTTCTAGAAAGCTACTTTCAGCTCCGAGATCTTGAGCAGTGATGGCGGCAGGGGTGGGGTGGGAAGCAGTTGACTTCTGGCAGTTCCATTCTGAGGTTGTGAGTCAGAGTCACTCTTAAACAAGACCCTTCACTGTGAGCTGAGCCTCTGCAGAGTCTTTCCTACAGGCAGACATTAGTCAGAAGCTCCTCTTTGCACCTGGAGTTGGACTGGGAGGTTTGGGTCCCTGGCCGAGGCCTGCTCAATGGGGCACAAAGGGTTGGGGTATCCTTGGTCCCAGGAGCACAGCTGGCCCCCTCTGCCCACCCCCAGTGCTGCAGATCCCAGACGGCGCAAACGTGTATTATGCGTGCTATTTCCCACCCAGAGCACCTCGCTATGGCCCCTGAGATGGAAAGATCAAAAGGGGTGACAGAGTGGAGGAAGCTTCCTTGTCCCCCACACATCACCCAGACTTCTGTCTCCCTGGGGCTCACCCAGCCACCCACTGAAGCAGGGACCACGCTCATCCTCATCTCATGGTATTGTCTCTGTGTCGGGGAATAATTAGTCCTCAACTAAAGGCTGCTCTGGTCCCACCTAACAAAGAGTAAAAGCAAGCCTCCACAGGACCAAACTACAGCCCAGAATAAAGCTCAAGAGTGTTGGAAGGAATATGAACATATCCAGTACCCAACTGTGTACAATGCATGATGTCTGTCATCTAATAAAAATTACCAGATAGGGGGCGGATGTGGCTCAAATGGTTGGGCATCCGCCTGCCATATGGAGGGACCTGGGTTCGATCCCCGGGACCTCCCGGTAAAATTAAAAAAAAAAAAAAAAAAAAAAATATATATATATATATATATATATATATATATATATATATAGAAGGCGCGTGGGCTGCCAGGCTCTCTGTGCCAGTGAGCCCCAGGCCCCGGGAGCCATGCAGCAAGATGATGACCTAACAGGAGAGAGACACAGGGGAGAGACAAGATGAGATGCTTTGAAAGCTCTGAAAACCAGGAGCCGAGGTGGTGCAGGTGGCAGGACACCTCTCTCCTACATCGGAGGTCTCCAGGATCGAATCCTGGTGAAGACTAGAGGAGGAGGATGAGAAGAGATGGCAGGAAACAGACACAGAGAATTGCCCAGCAAATGGACACAAAACAGCAAATGGGGAAGGGGGGGTTTAAAATGGATAAAGTAAATAAATAAATCTTTTTAAAAAAAATTACCAGATATATAAAAATTCAGGAAATATAACGTATAATGAGGAAAATATTAAATCAATAGAAATAGACCCAGAAATAATACAGATTGTAGAATTTACACCCAAGGATGTGAATGTCATAATTATCTTCCCACCTGAACAATCTTTTGATCAACAGAAAGTCAAAGACAAATCGGGTCATTTGTTGAATTCTCATCTCAATCCTGAGAGGGAGCTATTTTAATCTCTGATGAGATGAGAAGCTAAATCTCAGGCATATTAAATATTGTATTTAAAGTCATGAGTCTGAATGGGAACCTCATCTTTCTGAGGGCAGAGCACATGTTTCCTAGAGTCCTTGTCCCTCTAGGGGCACAATCTCTGTGGCCAGAGGATCAGGCCTTTGCATAGCCAGGAGAGTCCCACAAGTCCTGAGAGCCCACATGGCAGCAGATCTGAGGGCTGGGGCCAGAGAGTGAGGCCTGGACATTTCACCCTGGGAGAGATGATTAGGTACCGGGGCAAGGGAAAGGGGCTGGGGATATCTTAGGAACTGACAGTTGGACGGCTTTTGTATACACATTCATTAAGAAATCTGTGAAATAGTCATGACCCTTTACTCTGCAATTCCTATTCTAGCAGCTTAACTGAAGATTTTGGTATGAAATTAACATAAACTATCTCAATTTATTTTATACTTATGACATTACAAAATGATACAATTTTTTGATATTTTGTATTCAATGCAATGTATTATTATAACCAATTTTACCTATTTCTTTTCACTTTAAAATATAGTAGCTCCATGAAACTTTCAGATGTATGTATGGCATTCAGTAAACTTCTCTTTGACAGCACTGGAGTAGGTGTGCTATCACAAACACACATGCATGTTTGTATTCACTGAAAATTTCTGGAAGGATACACAAGCAACAATTAACACTGATTAGCTCTGGGTCAAAGATTGCAATCTGAGTGGAAGGAAGACTCACTTTACACTATTTCTTTGCATGTTACAAAGGGCTTTCCTCTAGCCACACGAATCCTGGACAGGAGGCAGAGCCGGGGTCACCACGCATGTGACAGGTATGGAAACTGAGGTTTAGAGAAAGGAAGTAGGTGGATCTGGTCCCAGATCAGGGCTGTGAGAATGAACATGAGTGCAGTCTTCCTCGATCCACATTCTTTCTCCTCACTGTAGCCCAAGTCAGCACCCTGCCCACGTCTCTGCAACCTGCTCTGCACCTCAGTGGACCGTGGTTGTCCTCAGCTGCAGGCAGGGCAGGGAGGAGCGGCAGCATCCACCTGCCCACAGGGCCCAGGGAGAAGCAAGAAGAGAGAGGGGTGAGGCATGGCTGCCACGGAGATCTGGGGTCCCTTCCTGCCACGGGAGGCTGCTCTTGGATGCCATTTGCAAGAGACACATGCTTTGGACAGGCATATGGTGAAGGGGAATGGGCAGGATACTCCAGAGGTGGGAATTGGCCTTGACTTCCTGTGTGTGTGTGTCTGTGTGTTATAACCCAGGAGATTGACCACACTTAGACTTTAACCACTTTTATGAAGTTTATTGAGCTAAGCCCGCGGGTGTTTGCAGCACCACTTATGTAGGAGAGAACTGCAGCCCCCAGGTTTTTAAATGGCTCCCTTTTATAGGGGGTTGCTGTCGCAGTTTGCAAGCAAGCAGGATGTACAGAAGCGGATTTTGGCAGTTAGCTAGTGTTTGCCCTGATAACCTGGGGCACAGCTGCAGGGTTGAGATATCCTTGCAGGATTGTTCAAGGGAGGGGAGGTTGTGTGCTTGTTTGTTTTTGCAAGATTGTTAAAGGGAGGGGAGGTTGTGTGCTTTTCAGATAGGACACTTAGGGGACATGGCAACGTTACTTTGGTTGCCATGAAGGCCTATGGGTAGGTTAATTTAGGGTTCAACATTCTCCACTTCTCTTTTTAGTGGGTCAAATCATTGACTCATCATAGTGGTCTCCAGTCATTGGCAGGTGTTGGTAGGGTTGGGCTAATACCACTAGTTTGACCAATTAGACTTTGTTTTTGACAAAAGCTACAAGCCTATTGATAATGATAGGTCTGCAAGTGAGACCCAAAAGTAACAGTATGAGAGGGCCTACTAGGGCTGAAATTAAAGTAGTCAGCCATGGAGACCAACTGAAAAGGTTCTGAAACCAAGACTCAGAGGATTGTTCTTCTAGATCTCTCTCTCCGAGTCTCTTTTGTAGTTCTTGCATTGATTGTTTAATAATTTTTTTTTTTTTTCCAAAAAAAATTTATTTATTTTTATCCATTTTAACATCCCCCTCCTGCCCTGGTTTTGCTTTTTTTGTGTCCATCTGCTGGGCAATTCTCTGTGTCTGTTTCCTGCCCTCTCCTCTCATCCTTTTCCTCCTGCCTCCACCAGGATTCAATCCTCGGAACCTCCAATTTGGGAAAGAGGTGTCCTACCGCCTGCGCCAAACCTTAGTTCCAGGTTTTTTGGCACATCTTATCTTGGGTCTCCCTTGTGTCACTCTCTTGTTACATCATCATCTTGCTGTGTGGCTTGGCGGTGCACCCATGCATGGGGCCTGACGGCCCACACGCCTTCTATATTTTTCTTTTTTTTTCTTTTTACCGGGAGGTCCCAGGGATCAAACCCAGGTCCCTCCCTATGGGAGATGGACACTCAACCATTTGAGCCACATCCATCCCCCAGCTACATCTCTTAATGTTGACCAAAGATACCCAGAGTTACAGTCATTTCCCATACAGGATGGACATAAAATAAATCAGACTTGGTTTATTACCAGCATTCTATAAACCAGACCTAGGGAAAAAAATTAGGTCTGGGGACACATGCATGGTTTCTAATATAGCGAATATTTAGCCTACCCTGATTATCACAAAATCAGTGTTTAATAATTCTTGAATGGTTTACATAAAAACAGCAGGCTTCTTCAAGGGCGGCACATAAGCCACCCTGTTTTAGAAACAGTAAATCTAGTCCTCTCTTGTTTTGTATAGCTACTTTTGCTAAGGAGTTAACTTGTTTTTTAAGATATTGTACTTGGGTTTGAAGGAGAGCGACATTAGCAGAGAAAGTAGCTGAAAGTTTTCTAATATTAATATCAGAGGTAATCATGGCCCTAGCTCCTATGGCCGCTGAACCTGCAATCCCTAAGGTGGCTAAGATAGGGACTAGAATTGGAGTCCTTTTTTACAGTCTAAAATGTTGATCCTGAGCTAGGAAGTGGGCAGTACCTGAGGGTTCAGCATATAGGTAAACCTGGGGAATTATATAAACACCAATACTTAGGTCAGAAGCATTACTAGGGGCAATACAGCGGGTGATACCAGATGAGCAGGCAAACCAGGTACCGTTGGGGGTGATTAAAGTCCAAGTGGATCCTGAAGCAGTAAGGGGGACAGTGTTTAGGCAATTGTCTTTATAAGGTGAGTCGTCTATGGAGTAGCTGCCGCTGGTGATCCTTGGAGATCGCTGAGGGTGAGTTTTCTCTGATGAGAACAATCAGACAGGATACCAGTTCCAAAGTTGTCGGCATCGATGTAGGAGACGTTCCGGGGGGCCATTTCTCCCGTCAGGTTGGCACCAATCCCCACGTAGTATGGTGGTGCCGGATCGACGCAGAGCCAACACTCAGTGGTGATGGCCGGCTGAGTTTCATTTAGAAGGGAGAAAACAGAGTCTAGCATAGTTAGCAAAGAATTACTAAAGGAGTTCAATGGGTGCGATGGCACTAGGAGTTGGGGAGAGCTAGGGCCGGTAGTAGGCATGCTTTGGGAGGTGGCAATTTTAATCTTGTTGTTTAGGGCCAATGATGGGTTCAGGATCGGGTTAGGTCCAATAGGGTTTTTAATTGGGAGCCCCGATTGAGAGTTAGTAGGTTTATTCTTAGAAGTCCAGGGGAGTTTCTGTACAGTGAACAGAGTTCCGGGGTCTTGAGTGGAGGCATATAGGCGCAGACCCCAAGTTCTACCAGTAGCCCATTGGGGATCAGAGGGGTTTTTAATGGTTAGAGTAACGGGGTTGCAAGTCTGGTTATTACAGTTAGGATGGACTTTCCATTTTTTCATGGGTGGATTAAAAGTAGTTTTTCGGAGGAGACTTAAGTTGGGGTCAGTTCTCCCTCCAGGAGTCCATCCTAATGTTAAAGTTTCGCAACCCCAAGCTTTACAATAGTAATCAGCAATAGACCCACATTGCTTTTTTTGTCTTGAGGGGCGTTCAGGGCAGGCATAGTGTTGGGTATGCCATAGTACTTGGCTGGTTTTACTCTTGTCACATTTTATGGCTTGTAATTGGGCATCGGTGAGAGAGTTACGTGTCAAGGGATAATGAGGAGCTTCCATTCTGGCTCTCTCTCCAAGCTCATGGTCATAAAGGTCGTCATCGAAGAATTGAGAGAAGTTAGTGGTGAGGGTTACCTGGATAGTGCTAAAAGTTTCATTAGTAGCTATATGCTTTCTATCTCCGGTTCGAATTAGGATCCACTGGTACTTGGTGGGAATGGAGGAAGCAAAAGTAGCAGGTAGACTAAGGCTTAGGAGGAAATAAATCTGAGTCAGAGTGGGTCCTTGCCATCTGGTTTGACCTCCCATTTCTTTGGGATTTGGTCAGGGTGTGCCTTCTTTACCTGAGTATGGTGCAACCAATGGCATTTCTCTGTTACTTTAACAGCTGTTGGGGTTGAGAGGATTACAAGGAAGGGTCCTTCCCAGGTGGGTTCTAAAGTTTCTTGGTTAAATTTCTTAGTCCAAACCCAGTCCCCAGGCTCTATGTTAAGTGTTGGAAGCTGAGCGTCTTCTGGTTGTCTCTTCTGCTGGGCTAGAAGGTGTGCTTCTTTCCGGATGAGGTTGACAGCCTGTAAGGACTTGAGAAACTCTTGGGTTAGTTAAGTCACCCAGGTGGTTCAAGTGTAATTTGGGGATTATGGGAGGTGGTCTTCCATAGATTATTTCAAAAGGGGTTAAATGTTTCAAATAAGGGGTACATCTGGTTCTTAGTAAGGCGAAAGGGAGAAGACTTACCCAATTTTCTCCAGTTTCCAGTTTTAATTTAGTTAAAGTCTCCTTTAAAGTCTTATTCATCCTCTCTACCTGTCCTGAGCTCTGAGGCCTGTAAATGCAATGTAATTTTTAGTCTATTTTAAGTGCCTCAGCTAGACTTTTGGATATTTTGGCTATGAAAGCCGGGCCATTGTCGGACCCCAACATCAAGGGTAAGCCAAATCGTGGGAGGATTCCTGTCAGGAGGTGCCTGGCGACTATATTGGCAGTTTCATGCTTGGTGGCAAAAGCTTTAGTCCATCCGGAGTAAGTATCTATAAAGACCAGGAGATATTTATAGCCATATTTGCTTTTTCTAATTTTAGTAAAATTTAATTTCCAATGTTCCCCTGGTTCATGGCCTCTGATTCGGACCCCTACACTGTGAGAGATTGGAGGCCCTGGGTTGACCTGAGTGCATGCTGAGCAACGGGTTACTTCTGAGTTGGCGATGGTCTTCAAATCTGGAATATAGAAATGTTTATTAATTAGAGTAATTAATTTCGAGGTACCAAGGTAAGTGCTATAATGGAGGTCCCGGACTAGGGCAATACCCAATGCTTTTGGCAGCAGCAGGCGCTCGTTGGGCAATCGTTGCCAAAGTCCAGCCTCAGTGGTGCAATTCAGTTTTTGTCCTAATTCTTGTTCTTCTTGGTTATAGTTAGGAGAAGTAGGTAGGGCTCGTTGGGGAAGAAGTGGCAAGATTTCGAGTGGTTTCACTTCTCCCAACGCTACCCACTTCGCAGTCAGGTCTGCAAGATCATTCCCTTTCTTGGTGCGACTTGGTTGGGTCTCATGCCCTTTGCAATGGATAATGGCTACCTCCTTAGGTTTCCATATAGCTGCTAAAAGGGCTAAAATTTTTTGCTTATTTTTAATTTCTTTTCCAGCCGATGTTAAAAGTCCTTTTTCCTGGTAGAGGGTTCCATGTACCAGGGAAGTTGCAAATGCATACCGGCTGTCAGTATAGATATTGACTTTTTTACCTTTTGCCCAGTGAAGCGCCTGGGTCAGAGCAATTAGTTCTGCTTTTTGGGCAGAGGTTCCTTGGGGCAAGGCCTGTGACCAGAGTGCTTGATTTTCCATGGTCACTGCTGTGCCTGCATATCTCAGTCCATCTTTCAGATAACTGCTTCTATTAGTATAAAGCTCGTAGTTTGGGTTTTCTAGGGGAGTGTCCCAGAGGTCAGGTTTAGATCCAGTGATAGTCTCTAAAATGTCCAGGCAATCATGGACAATTTCTCCATATTTAGAATCTGGCAACAGAGTAGCTGGGTTGAGAGCCGTGGACTTAGAGAAAGTGACTTGAGGGGGATTTAGTAGCAGCACCTGATATTGAGTAAGATGCGCATTCGAAATCCAACCGTCAGGTGGGGATCTAAGGAGGGCCTCAGTGGTGTGGCCCCCAATAATCTGCAAGTCCTGGACCAAGGTTAATTTTTGTGCCTCCTTGACAAGAAGGGTGGTTGTAGCTATCGCTCTCATGCATGATGGCCATCCTGCAGCTACAGGTCTAGTTGCTTGGAGAGATAGGCCACTGGGCGTTTCCAAGGCCCGAAGGTTTGATTGAGGACCCCTTTGGCAATCCCCTTCTTTTCAGCTACAAACAGCTGAAAAGGTTTCGTGATGTCGGGTAGGGCTAAGGCAGGGGCTGAGGCTAAGGCTTGCTTGAGGGCTATAAAGGCCTGTTCTTCTTCTCAAGTCCAATGAAAGTTAGGGTCCCTTCTGCCTGTGCAGGCATATAAGGGTTTTGCAATTTTAGCAAACCCGAGTATCCAGAGCCTGCAGTAGCCTACCACCCCTAGGAATTCCTGTACCTGGCGCTTGGTGGCTGGAGTTGGGATATTCAGGATAGCTTCTATCCGTCCCAGAGATAGGGTCCTCTTACCTTCTTCCAGATGGTAGCCCAAATATGTGGCTTTTCACACGCAGATCTGAGCCTTTTTCATGGACACCTGGTAGCTGAGGCGTGCTAGTTTAGAGAGCAATTCCTTGGTGGTGATTAGGCAATCCTCATCTGATGTTGCTGCAAGAAGAAAGTCATCTACATATTGCAAAAGAGTTACCTGAGGGTGGGATTCCCTGAATCCCAGGAGGTTTCGGCTCAGGGCTTCATCAAAGATGGTTGGAGAATTCTTGAATCCTTGCGGGAGTTTAGTCCAGGTTAGCTGGCCTGAAAATCCCCCTTCGGGGTCCATCCACTCAAAGGCGAAGATGGGTTGGCTCTGAGGTGCCAATGGTAAGGTGAAGAAGGCATCTTTCAGGTCTAGTACAGAATAGAAAGTCCGTTCTGGAGGCAGAGAGCTCAGAAGGGTATAAGGGTTAGGTACAGTGGGGTGAATGGTTTCAACCCTCCTATTGACTTCTCTTAGGTCCTGTACTGGTTTGTAATCTTCGGTCCCTGGCTTTTTTACTGGTAAAAGGGGGGTATTCCAGGGTGATTGGCAGGGAGTCAGTATCCCCGCTTCTCTTATCTCTTGATACGTTTCACTATGCCTTCCCTTGCCTTCTGAGGTATGGGGTATTGCTTGACTTGGATGGGGACAGCAGTACTCATGAGTTGCACAATGATAGGAAGTTGATGCAAAGCCAATCCTGGTGGGTTGCTTTCTGCCCAGACCCCGGGGATTTTAGTAAGTAGTTCCTGGATATAGCTTTTTCCTATAGCCCCCTTGGGCTCTTGTTCAAATAGAATATATTCTTCGGAGATAGGGACAGTTAACATAATTGATTGAGGGAGCTGATCTCCCAGTTGCAAAGTTGTTTCTCATCTTTAAAAGAAATGGTTGTCTTTAATTTCTGCAGCAAGTTTCGGCCTAAGAGGGGGTATGGGCATTCTGGCATTACTAAGAAGGAATGGGTAATAGTACCCTTTCCTAAGTTAGTAATTCGGGCTCGAGTCCAGGGGTAAGATTTAGGTTTTCTTGTTGCCCCTATGATAGAAGTTTTCTGGGATGAGAGTTCCCCGGTTGTCTCTTGGAGAACTGAAAAAGTGGCCCCCGTGTCTACTAGGAAGTCAGTTGGTTTCCCTTCGACTGTTAACTTTATCATGGGTTCCTGGGGGCCAAGCTCGAAGGAACCCTGACCCCCTCAATCTTCAGTTTCTACTAAGAGGTGGGCTGGTTCCTTAGGTTCCTGAGCTCTTCTGCCTATCAACTTAGGACAATCCTTTTTCCAGTGCCCCATCCCCTTGCAAAAGGCACATTGGTTCTTCTTTAGGTCTCCTCTCTCCGGCCGTCCCTTGGAGGGATGGGGTTTTCGGGTTGGTGCTGCCAGCAAGATTCGTGAGAGCTGCTTGGTTTGCTCCCGAATAGGATCTTCTCTATTTTGGAAAACTTTCTGAGCTATTTTTACCAATTCACTTCTAGATTTTCCTTCAAACCGTTCTTGCTTTTGAAGTTTTTTTTTAATATCTGGGGCCGACTGAGAGATGAACGCCATGTTTACCATTCATCTGTTATTTTTATCTTTTGGGTCTAAGAGGGTGTACATTTGATATGCCTCCAATAATCTCTCTAAGAAAGCAGCCGGAGACTCGTCCTTACCCTGCATGACTGCACTAACCTTAGTTAAATTAGTAGGCTTTTTAGCTGCAGCCCTTAGACCCCTAAGTAGAGACTGGCGATAGTGGCGCAAGGCTGTCATCCCTGCATCAGTGTTAGGGTTTCAACGAGGAGGACTGGAAGGGAGTGATTCCTCTAATTCATCCCTCCTAGTCTGGGAGTCCCCCTCATTGTCCCCCAAGATAATCTTAGCAGCCTCCCGATGGATTCTCTCTCTCCTCAGAAGTGAACAAAGTCTGTAAAATCTGTTGACAATCATCCCAGGTAGGCTGATGAGTGCAGAAAATCATTTCCAAAAGCGAAATCAGCCTCTGGGGGTCCTCTGAAAAAGGAGGGTTCTGGTGTTTCCAATTATAGAGATCAGAGGTGGAAAATGGGACATAAATCATTCGAGTATGGCCCGGAGGCGCCCCTGGTTGAGGAGGAACTTCCCTGAGCTGCAACAGGGGAACTGAAGAATCAGGCCCTGGTGGAGGGGGCTGATAAGGCGTTCTCCCTCTCATGTGGGGAGGACTCTGGACTTCCCCTTGGGGCGAGCGCCCTGGGGCCTGTTGCTGCGAGGGAGTTCTTGGGTAAGGCTGGGGGTCAAATAAGCTTTCAGCTATATCATCAATTTTCCCCGGCAGAACAGGATATAAATGGGGTTTCTGTTTCTCTGGTTTCTCATCTTTCTTTTCTTTCAGGGGATCCCGTACCCCTCGAGGTTTCGGGGCAGTTACTAAAATGGTTTTTCCACCTACCCTTGCATACATATCCCCTTCCTTGGTTTCTGGCATTTCTGGATATAATCTATTTTATCATACACAGTGTCAATCCAAACATTTATATAAACCCTCTGGTCGGGGTGGGGAACACGATAAACAGCAGTCCGATAAACAGCAGTCCGTACAGCAAACATCAGAGATAAATCAAATGAGCCTTCCGAAGGCCAATCTATTTGGAAGGTTGTCCATTCAAGTTCACAGAGGGTCCGTAGGAAGCCTGGATCTGCTGGCTTCCCATAGTCACAGGATCTCTTAAAGAAATCAGAAAAATTAGCAAGAATGCATTCAAGAGGAGTAAGCAGAGTGGATTTTCCTTGTCCCATCCTGTTAGGGTTGAAACAGTTAAAACACCAAGAAACACTGAACATAGACAGACAAACTAACAAAACACTGGAGACTAGTCTCACTCCCACTCACACAGCCAAATACCAAAGTGAAACCTAACGGTTTCCAAAATCAGGAGAGGGCGTCCCGTCCCTGATTCGGGGTGTGCAGTACCGCGGCGTCCCACCTGCAACAGCCCCCACAAATGCTCCGGAGTCAACACAAAAGGGAGAATCCCTTACCAGATTCCTCGTGGCCACCGTCCTAATCTGAATCCGATCACGAATCAAAAGCAAAGGCGAGGAAGTGGAGGCACTTTCCGCTTAGTTTGAGGAGGTCGACCCCAATTAAGGGGGACCTCGCGGTTGATTTCGCTGGGGCCTCCAAATGTTATAACCCAGGAGATCGACCACACTCAGACTTTAACCACTTTTATGAAGTTTATAGAGCTAAGCCTGCGGGTGTCTGCAGCACCTCTCATGCAGGAGAGAACTGCAGCCCCCAGGTTTTTAAATGGCTCCCTTTTATAGGGGGTTGCTGTCCCAGTTTGCAAGCAAGCAGGATGTACAGAAGCGGATTTTGGCAGTTAGCTAGTGTTTGCCCTGATAACCTGGGGCACAGCTGCAGGGTTGAGATGTCCTTGCAGGATTGTTCAAGGGAGGGGAGGTTGTGTGCTTTTCAGATAGGACACTTAAGGGACAGTGGAAAATTTTCTTTTCTATGTTGCTCTGGTTGCCATGAAGGCCTATGTGTAGGTTAATTTAGGGTTCAACATATGGAGGGGAGAAGGGGGAGAGAGAGAGAGAGAGAGAGAGAGAGAGAGAGAGAGAGAGAGAGAG
>JAKSZT010038078.1:0-19236 GCA_026826555.1 Tolypeutes matacus
TGTCCTCCTTGAACACACCAGATGCAATCCTCCTCAGGGCCTTTGCAACCACTGTGCCCCAAGACTGAATGCTCTTTCCACAGATAATCTCATCTCCTTCAGGTCACAGTTCAAAAGACAGCTTCTCAGGGAAGCTTTCCCTCACTATCAATCCAACACAGCCCATTCCAAACAGCCCTCCATATTCTAACCCAGATTTATTCTTCTTTACATAGTACTGTGTTCGTCTGACATATGATAGAATTTGTTATTTCTCTGTTTTAGCCATTCTTGTGTGTCCTGCACCTGGAACAATGTTTGGCAATGTCTGGCACAGGGCAGATTCTTATAAAGTATTTCTTGAATGAGGAAAAGGGCAAATACAGCTGGTAGAGATATAAAATATCATCTCTCTTTTATGCTGGAATAGAGACAGTGGGGCAGAAGAGGTGGGCAAGTGCTTGTTACCTCAAAAACCAACAGAAGAGGGAAAGGGCTCTCAAACTGAAGAGGCCTGAGACAAATCAGAAGATAAGGAGCTGCTTATCTAAGGAAAAACAGCTGCTTTCAGGAGGCTCTGGGTCAAGTGGGCAGAAGCAAGATCCAAAAATGTAAGTCAGCAGGAAAAGTGGGCACAGTTTATATCCTTCTCAAATCCATTTTTGAATTTTTAATTGAGCATCAAGTTATCAATGTGAAGGTCCATGGTTCTAAAAGGTATTGCAACGCCAGCACTTTCATCAGATTTTTAATAGCACACTTAATGAAGTAAACAGAGTTTTTCTTTATTTATTTTTAAAGAAGTTTTAGAGTACATAAAAGTTACATCGAAAATATAGGAGATTCCCATATACTCCCTTCACATTTTCCCCTATTAACATCTTCCATGACTGTGGTACATTTGTTACAATTGATGAACACATACTGAAGCATTGCTAATAACCATGGTCAGTAGTTTACATTGTGGTTTACACCTTGCACTGCACAATTTTATAGGTTTTGACAAAGTGTATGAAAGTGTATAGTGTTCTATATCCATCGTTGCAATGTCATGCAGAACAATTCCAATGTCCTAAAAATGCCCATGTTCCACTTATTTTTCCCTCTCCTTCTCCTCAGAACCTCTGGTGACCACTGCCTTTATATCAGTGTTACAAGTTCTTCCTTTACTTTGTCCATGGCTGCATTCCCCCCTTATGTTTGTACATGCCTCCAGCTTGAGGATTTTAGGCTGGAGATGCCCACTCTGCTTCCAATTGAGAGGGAGCTGAGATCCCATGAGGCAGATGGATGGAACTGTTTAGCTTGGAGTTGTAAATACTCTCTGTTTTTTGGGGATTGACGTTGTCCATCATCATCCTTTTGTTAGTTGTCCTGGGTGAGTCCTATGAACTTGATAGTAGCTGTTGGCCAAAACTCTGATGTGATTCAGGGCTTAATCAGCATATGAACAGACCCAAGATTTGAGTCTCTGTGACACATATTTAATGGGTATAGAGCTAATTATAGGTTCAAATAAAAAGGGCAGAAGAACCATGTCTAGGAAAATTATAAATGAATCTAACTCTGTTACATTGGGGAAATAGTTAACATATATTCCAAGGTAAGGGCCCCATGGAGTACCAAATTCCTGGGGTTGCCTGCCCTGCCTATAGTGTCCAGATGTCTCTAGAGCCCTCTGGAGCACCCCTGCTTGAGGCTTTGTTTACTGTGGCAGTCAGTGAGAGCCTCCTAAAACATGCATAAGCATAACCTCTGGAATGACCTCCTGACTCACTTTGAAATCTCCTAGCTGTAAAAACTCATTTGTATTTAATATTTCCCTTTTTGGTCAAAGTCTTTTACCAAATGCTAGTTGGTGTTTGGTAATAATCCCTCGGTGCCAGGGAGACTCATCCCAGAAGTCATGTCTCATGTCAAAGGGAAAGCAGTAAGCTTATATGCTGAGTTTGGCTTAGAGTAAGCAGAGTTTTGATAAACATGCCCAGAATTCTAGAAACATACACACTGAGTATGTATTTTCCAGGCCACAAAATCAGATGGGGAAATTATATATATATTTTTTAACTTTTCTCTATTAAATTAAAATTCCCTCAAACTCCCATTCTGACTAAAAAAACTTAAACTAGTCACTACCTGGAAAATTTAGGTATATTCTGATTTAAAGTCAGTCAAATATCTAACTAGGAAAGAAGGAAAAGAAAAATAGAGGAGAGGGCATACATTATCTGCCTATGACAGCCAAAACAAATTACCATAAACTTAGTGACATAAAACAACACAAACTTATTTTTTACAATTCTAGAGATCTGCAGTCTGACCAGGATCTCACTGGGCTAAAATGAAGGTGTCGGTGTAGCTGCGTTCCTTTTGGAGGTTCTGGGGGAGAGCATGTTTCCTTGCTTTTTCCAGTTTCTAGGGGCTGCTCATATTTGTTGGGTCACAGCCCCTTCCTCCATCTTCAAGGTCAGCAGCACTGCATGCCTCTGACCTTTCTTATGCTGATTGACCTCTGCTGGGAAAAGTTCTCCACTTTTTTTTTTTTTCAGGAGGTACCAGATATTGAACCCAGGACTTTGTATATATGAGAAGCAGGCACTCAACCACGTGAGCTAAATCCACTCCCCAAGTTCTCCACTTTTAAGGACACATGAGACTAGCCTGGGACAATAATCCCTCCATCTCAATGTCCATAAGCTAAAAGACATCTTCAAAGTCCTTTTTCCATGAAAGGTAACAGATTCTCTGGTTCTGGGTATCACAGCTTGGACATCTTAAGAGAATGAGGAACATGGCTCTGCCTACCATAGGAAGCAATGAAAGAAGTAAGTCAAGAAATTTCCCCAGACCTATATGTGATGCTGAAGTTTTTAGGTATACTTCCAGAGACTGGAGCCTCTGGCCTATCTATGTGCCAGGTCTGCATGGAATCTCAGTGGGGCTGCAACTCCTACCCTACAGCTCAATGGACTCATCCAAGTCACCTGGCAAGGAGACAACGATGGGCAATGGCCATCCCAGGGAATGGAGAGGGCCTGCATCTGCAGGCAGAATCATCCCAGCCACCATATCCATGGAATATAAGCCCTCTCTCACTTGGAGGTGGAGTGGACATCACCATCCCAGTCCCCTCGGGATTGGGGGAAGAACTATGGACTAGAGTGAACTTGATGGTATACTGTTGTACACATATGGTGATTCTAGCAATGGAAGAAATTATAACAATGAGGTGGAGCCAGTGGCCATTTGACACTTTTGGGGCAGGGAGGGGACGAGCAGTTGAAATACAGGGGCTTCTTTGGGATTTGGAGTTTGTCCTGAGTACCGTTGTGGCAATGGATGTAGGCCATTTTAAATCAGCACACACCACTCAGAACTGTGTGGGAGAGAGTGTGGTCTACGGTGTGAACTGTGGTCTATGGTTGGTGGCAAGGCCCCAGGATGTGTAAGTCCATTGAGGGTGGTGGGCCACACTTGTGGGAGATGTTTGTGTGGGATATGGTGGGAGGTGTGGGAGGTAGGCAACATGGGAATCCCAGTGGGTTCCGTGTAATATTTCGGGTAATCTAAGCACCTCTTAAAATATATTTATATTTATATATATATATATATATATAAATAACATTTTTGTAAGCAAATGCACATATATGCATATATATTTATATATCATTTTACAAATATTGGTATGTATTGTGAAATTTTTTATTTTTACCCACAATAAAAAATAAATTAAAAAAAAAAAAATTCCCCAGAACTGAAAGACATGAAAATATACTTATATCCATCCATTCATTGAACAAAGGGTCACTGAGCCAGGTTTTGTTTATGTGTCAGAGAAACATGCCAGCAAGCATCTGCCCTCTTTCATTTTAACTTTAATTTTAAAGAAATTTCAGGTTACAGAAAAGTTACTCAAAAATATAGGGAAGTGGATGTGGCTCAAGCGATTGGGCTCCTGTCTACCATATAGGAGGTCCAGGGTTCAATTCCCAAGGCCTCCTGGTGAAGGCAAGCTGGCCCATGCAGATTGCTGGCCCACACAGGAGTGCTGGCCCCAGCAGAAAGCTGACGGAGCAAGATGATGCAACAAAAAGAGACACAGAGGAAAGACAATAAGAGACACAGCAGACCAGGCAGCTGAGGTGGCACAAGAGATTGAGTGCCTTTCTCCTACTCCGGAAGGTCCCAGGATCTGTTCCTGGTGCTGCCTAAAGAGAAGACAAGCAGAAGAACACACAGCGAAGAGACACAGAGAACAGACATCGAGTGCAAAAAAACAACGAGGGTGGGGAAAAATAAATAAATCTGTAAAAAAAAAAAAAGAAAATATAGAAGATTCCCATATACTCCACCCCAGCCCCCCTCACATTTTCCTCTATTAACAACATCTTTCATTAGTGTGGTACATGGGATGGTGAGGCCTGCCCTACTTCAGATTGAAAGGAGCACCTGCCCTCTTGAAGCTTACATTCCTGAAGAGGGAGAAGGACAATAGACAAAAGAACAAACAGAAAGATTAGGCAGGGATGTGGGCTAGAAAGGAGATTAAAGTTGTGATAGAAGATGGGGGTACTTTGGATAGGGAAGGTACGAAAGGCTCTCAGATACCTTGAAGGAGGAGAAAGGACCAACTCTTTGAAGGAAGGGCTCTCTTGTCAGAAGAAAAATCAAGTACCAAGGCCCTAAGGAGGAATAAATTTAGGGCTTTCAAGGAACAGAAAAAAAGAGCAGCATGATCAGTATGTAGTGATCCAAGGGGGAGATTCATGACCAGTGAGGTCAGAAAGGTGGGTGGGGCCAGCCTTTTTAAAGGCCTGCTTGTCCACGATAATTTCCTTGTCAGTGCACTAGAAGATTTTGTGGAAGGCCACTCTGCCCATCAACTGACAAATGGATAAATAAAACGTAGTATATCCACAGGCCATTATATATCTTGTCATAACGTACAAAATTGTGTGGGACAGAGTGTAAACTACAATATAAACTATAATCCACGCTTAGTGGCAATGCTCCAATATATGTTCCTCAATTGGAATAAATTTTCCTTGCTAATGTTAATGTGGGAAAGTGTAGGAGAGGTAGGGAGTGGAGCATATAGGAATTCCTTATTTAAAAAAAAAAAAAAAAAAGTTATTTTATTTATTTATCACCCCGGCCCCCAATCCCCCTGTTGTTTGCGGTTGCTGTCTGCTCTCTGTGTCCATTTGTGTGCTTTCTGTGTCTGCTCGTCTTCTCTTTAGGAGGCACCAAGAACAGAATCCGGGACCTCCCATATGGAAGAGAGGCACTCAATCACCTGAGCCACCCCAGCTCCCTGGTTTGTTGTGTCTCTCATTGTCTTTCCTCTTTGTGCCTCTTGGTTGCATCATCTTGTTGCGTCAGCTCACTGCGCCTGCCCACCGCACCTGCCCAACACGCCAGTTCACCTTCTCCAGGAGGCACGGGGAACTAGCCCGGGACCTCCCATGTGGTAGGCAGAAGACCAATTGCTTGAGCCACATCTGCTTCCCCCCTATATTTTTATGTAACATTTATATAATCTAAAGCATTAAAAAAATAAAGTATTTTTTAAAATGTGGTGTATCCAAATATTTTTTGGCAATAAAAAGGAATGAAGTTCTGATCCATGTTACAACATAGATGAACTTTGAAAACACTATGCAAAGTAAAAGGAGCCAGTCACAAAAGACCACATGTTGTATGATTTCATTTATGTGAAATGTCCAGAATAAGCAAATACAGAGATGGAAAACCGATTAGTGGTGGCTGGGGAGGATGGGGAGAAAGATGGGTGATGACTAAGGGCAGGACGGTTTCTTTTGAGGGGTAATGAAAATGTTGCAAAATTGATTGTGGTGGTGGCTGAACAACTCTGTGAATATACTAAAGGCCATTGAATTGTACATTTTAAAGGAGTGAATTGGACAGTGTGTGAATTATTTCCCAATAGGGTTGTGGGATGGTTAAATTCTTGTGTCAACTTGATTACATTACAGTGTCAAGTAGTTTGGTCACACAAGCACTGGCCTGATTATTACCATGAGGGTATTTTGTGGATTAAATTATTAGTCAGTTAATTGCATCAATGGCTGATTGCATCTACAATCAACAAAGGAGGTTGCCTTCAGCAATGAGAAAGGTCTCATCCATTCAGTTGGCAGCCTTAAAGGGAACTGATGATTTCAGCAGTCAGTAAGAAGATTTCTAACTCTGCTTAAGCTAACCAGCTTCTCCTGGGGAATTCATCAAAGTTCCAAGTTGTGGTCTACCTAGTGGAATTCAGACTTGCCAATCCCAATGGTCATGTGAGCCAATTCTTATAATAAAACTCAAAATATTTACATGTACATCTATATATCTCCTGTTGGTTCTCTTTCCCTGGAGATCCCTAACTAACATAGTTTGTTATTTAAAAAAAAAAAAAGTCACTCTTGAGATGTCTGGTTGAATATAATGTTAGGAATGCATATGTTCACCTCCACAATAAAAAAACCATAAAGTGATGTCAAATAAAAAAGGCATATGGGGAGCAGATGTAGCTTGGTGGTTGAGTGCCTGTTTCTCATGTATGAGCTCCTGGGTTTAATACCCAGTGCTGCCTTTAAAAAAAAAAAAAAAGGCATAGATCCCCAAAGAAAGAGGGAATTGGGAGAGAAGACAACCACCAAATTTTAGAAGCCATAAAGTAGATCAGTGGTAAGTCAGCAGACAAGAGAAAGCAGACTCGCAACAGGCAATGGGAGAGGTCCAGGAGAGGTTGGTGTGCCCAATCAAATGTTAGAAAGAATCCCTCATCCCTGGAGGCCCACTTTGTGGATGTTGAATCAGAAGGATTTGGATCTGGGCCACTAGGCACAGGTGAGGGTAGAAGGATCACAAGGGAGCATTCCCTTCAACACAAGGGGCTTCACTGAGAGTCTCCATGCTTCATGGTGATACAACCCTGGCAAGCCCCTTCCCCCATTCAGCTCTGACAAAAGGCCAGCAGCCAGCTTATCCCCACCCACCCACCCACCCTCAGATAGAAGGTTGTAGATTTCCTCTCTAGAAGTCTGTATTTGTTAGGTTTCTGCTGAAACAAGCTTGTGTAATGATCCCCAAATTTCAATGGCTTACAAGCGCAAATATTTCTTTTTCATACACGTGAGTCTGCAAATTGGTTACATTCAGTTGATCTCAACTCTGCCAATGTGGGCTCCTGGATGCTGGTTGAGTTGGGGTCTTTTTCATGTCTCTCCTCATTTGGAACTAGTGGCTTCTTAGATCAGGCTCATCTTACCCTAGATAGCAAAGGACAAGAGAGTAAGATAATCCACATGCAAAAAGACATTTAAAGCCTGCTCCCGTAACATCTGCTCACATTCTATTGCATTTTTTTAAGGTCTGGCTAAATAGAACAAAGCTTGAGTCTCACATCTATTTCCGTATTCAATATGTTGTGATGTTGTTTTGGTTGAAGTATATGAAAAAAAATTGGTCCCACGCAGACATGTAGTTGGAACTGGGAGGAGCATTTCAATAACCTTTACAAATAATTATGGATATTCTTCTTTGACACTGCACCAAAAATTGACAAGGAATCATTTATTAAAGGTTAGTTGCTATGTAGAATTTAAAATCATATAATTGAACTTCTTATCTTCTGTTAAGTTAAAACCCATTGGTGGGAAGCGGATGTGACTCAAGAAGCTGGGCCCCCACCTACCACATGGATGGTCCCAGGTTCGGTTCCCAGTGCCTCCTAAAGAAGACAAGCAAGACAGTGAGCTGACACGATGGACTGGCATGGTGAGTTGATGCAACAAGATGATGCAATGAAAAGACACAACAAGGAAACACAATGAGAAACACAACAAACAAGAAGCAGAGGTGACTCAAGGGATTAGGCACTTCCCTCTCACATGGGATGTCCTGGGCTCAGTTCTTGGTGCCTCCTAAAAAGAAGATGAGCAGACAGTGAGCTACTGTTGTGTCGGAGTTGTCGTGGGGCTGGGTAGGATGGTTGGGGGAATCGCACGGTGGCGTTCCGAGGGGTTTGGACAGCGAGAGAATAAAGGCAGCAGACAAGTTTCTCTTTGGGTTCAGCAAACAGGATCTCTTTATTGAGGAAGTGCAGGGCCTTTTATAAGCTAGGTAAGGGGTGGAGTAAGAGGCAGGGCGAGGAAGAGGAGGGAGTACGTGTTAGGCAGGGGATTGGGCACAGTTGGTTGCTAGGGAGGGTATGTTATCTGTGGAAGGCGGGAAGTTTTCGCGGGCACGGGAACAGGGTAAGCTATTTTTTCAAAGAAGGCTAAATATAGGATTAGGCTAGTTTTTAGTTGTAGTCGGCCATTTTAGCTTCGCATTTTTTTGGCTGCCTCCAACATTTCCTCCCTTTTGTTTTTAAAAGGGGGCGGCTGACGATGTTCTTTTATGACCAAGGGGGGTGCCACAGGCAACGCAGCTTTGGCGAGGGGGAACCTGTGCCTGTCTTAGGTCAGAACTATGCCCAGTAAGGACCTGCAGGACGTCTTACCCAGCTTGTGGTCAGTCTTACCCGTCATGGGGTTACATGGCAGCATATGGCCATGTCCCTGTCTTAGGTTGACTGATGGGCTAGTTCAGTTGCCTGTCATTGGCTATCCAGTCCATCACCTCTGTGAGCGTTTTTTTGCCTGGTGGGTTTTGAGTAGCGCAATCCCCTATGTTGATTAGCCGCTTGAGGAGGGTTGGAGGCCGCTGATATTGAGGGCAAGCAAAGGTTTTGAAATGTGGGTGAGTGGAGGAGCTGGAATTATATGAGGGCAAAGGAAGTTGGTTGAGAGAATTAGTGGGGGGTGGTTTGGGAAGAACGGGTGTTGCAAGGTTCTCTGGTGGGGAGTCGCTGATAGTGAATCTGTACGAAGGAGGTGAAAAGGGTGTTAGCTTGATCTTTTGCGAGTTGGACGATTCTTTTGATGGCCCACGGTCCGACTGCTAGTGCGACAAAAAGAATGATTAGAGGGCCTATAATGGGGAGGATGTAGGGGAGGAGTCCTTGGTCCCCAGGAGAGACCTCCCCCCTGGGCTTCCCTTTCCCTTTTACGTTTTTCTAGCCCAGCTCTTACTTGGGCTAAGTTGTTTTGAATGAGACCTGAGTGATTGGCATAGAAACAGCATTCTTCCCCCAGGGCAGCACAGAGGCCTCCTTCTTTAAGAAAGAGGAGGTCTAACCCTCTGCGGTTTTGGAGAACTACTTCGGAGAGGGAAGTAAGAGATTTTTCTAGGTGGTTAATAGCTGTTTCAAACCGGGCGATATCTTCATCAACAGTGGACCTGAGGGAAGCAAGGTTGTTATTTTGCGTGGTGAGGGCTGCAATCCCGGTGCCGGCTCCTGCAAGACCTAAAAGTGTGGCAATTGTAATTGCTGTAATGATTTCCCTTTTACGTTTGTAGACAGGGAGATGATGTTGCCAAGAATCAAAGAATTGGTCATAGGTATGGTAAAAGATGCAGGGGAGCAGAGTAGCGAGCACACAGGTTTCATTGGTGGAATTGATGGTGCGAACACTGAGGCATGGTGTAAGGCCTGTGGAGGAACAGATCCATTGCGTGTTATTGGAGGGTATGAGAAACATTGTGGTTGCTGCAGGGGTGGTTGTATGGTTGCAGAGGGCTTTCATGGAGGGAATAACAGTGCCTCCAATTTTAGTGACACAGTGTCCGCTCTGAGAGACAGACTGGATTGTTAGTCCTTTATGGGTTTGGTTCCAATTACAAGAGGTGGGATTTTCTTCCTTAGAATTGTTGTAGGAGGCATTAACGGCTATAGCATCATAATAGGGGGGTGTAACAGAAAGACATAACCAGCAATTGCGAGTGAGGTTGGGGTGGGAAGCGTTCAGATCAAGAAAGGTAGCATTAAGTATTTGCCAAAGTGGATTATTGACGGTTGTGTTTGGGGTAGAAGCGGTAAAATTGAGCGTAGCAGGCACTCCAAATTAACAGCTCTAGAAGAGGTGAGTTGGTTATGTATGTCCAATAAGTGTAATTATGATGTGGTATCTTACCTTGACCTAATACTTTACCTATAATTAATTCATTGTAAAACCACCATGTCCATAGTTTAAGTCTTGGCAGCATCTTTAACTCTAGACTTGATTCTTCTGGAGGGGATCCACTGCTCTTCTCTTGTTTCTGTAATGATAAGAGCAAAACCTCGGCCCCAAAAGTTTACCTCTCCTTTTTTCCCATTTATTGGTTCTTTCATTTTTCCAATATACAGGTTGTCCATATTTTTCATTTTCATTCCTTTTTTTAACATCCTAATGTCTTTCTGCTGCTGTGATATTAGAAATTTGTTGTCTATTAAGAAAATTTAAGGTAAGCAATGCTCTAGACAGTCTGTCCCTAGCAGACTCTCCTCCATCTCCCCCTTTTTATTTTTGCAACATTAATTTTAATAAGTGATTACTTTTTTTTATTATCGCTTGTCCCTGAGGGTTATATGGAATTCCTGTAACATGTTTAATATTTCAGTTATTGCAAAATTTTTTGAAAGATTGACTAAGATAAGCAGGCCCATGATTAGTTTTTAGCTGTGTTGGCAGGCCCATTACTGCAAAATAATTTAATAAATGGGAACGTGCATGTGAGGCCTTTTCACCAGCTTGAGCAGTTGCCCAAATAAAATTAAAATATGTATCCACCGTCACATGCACATCCTGAAGGCGGCCAGAAGAAGGCACATGTGTGACATCCATTTGCCAAATTTCATTAGGATGTTCTCCATGGGGATTAGTTCCTGGAGAGAAAGTAGGGGCATTTATGGGCCCACAAGTAGTACATTGTCTAACAATCCTCTTACTTTCTTTTACTGTTAAGTGGGGATATTTATGACGTAAGCCAGAAGCATTAGTATGTGTAAGTTTATGATAATCAGAAGTTTTTTTGTATCTTTGTTAGGTAGGAATATCCATTCTATTATGTCATCCTCTTGTCAAAGTATCCCAGTAGGGGAATGGCAAGATGGAAATATTAAAAGAGAAATTGGAAGATTTACAGTTATTCTTGTTAGTTGGCTATTTTGCACTCTTTTTTCCAGCCATTTAACTCCTCTTTTGCTTCTGGGCTTAAAATGCGAGGACTATTTAAGTCAGGGTTTCTTGTTAGGGTAAAGCATAAGTTGGAATTCTTAAAGTAGGCCATGCCCAATTAATATCACCCAGTAATTTCTGAAAATTATTTAAAGTACTTAAATTATCAGTTCGAAACTGGACCTTTTGTGGAGTTATAATATTTCTATTAATAGTATGACCTAAATATTGAAAAGGAACCTGTTTTTGAATTTTTTCTTCTGCTATTTGCAACTCATGTTGAGGAAGAATTTCTTTAGCCAGCTGAAATGATTGTTTCAGCTCTTAAGATTGCTCAGCAGCAAAAAGAATATCATCCATATAATGAATAATCATAACCTTAGGACATTGTTTTTGTAAAATTTGTAATGGAATGTGAATAAAGGATTGACATAATGTAGGTAGGACTGGTTATCATTCTCTAAGGTAAAACTTTGAACTGATATCATTCAGTAGGAGCTGAATGATTAATAGAAGAAATAGTAAACGCAAATTTTTCTTTATCATTTGGATTAAGAGGAATAGTAAAAAACAATCTTTTAAGTCAATAATAATAATATGCCAATTTCTGAGTGTTTTGCTAATTCCTGAGGAAGGGGCCAGCCTCCCCAGGAAGGAACACAACACTCCTTGGGCAGTATATTTTAAGGTTTATCAGTCCCTGGGAGAGTGGCCAGCTCCTCCAGGGAGGAATACAACACCTCTTGAAATATACTTTATCTTTTAGAATTTGTTACAAAACATCCTTTATGTGCTTACTATTTTAGTTTCCATTTAATATTATTATTATTATATATAGCAGAGGTGGAGTAAATCAGACAAACTTAAGTTAAAGCACCTGCCTTTTGATTTTTAGGCAGAGAAGTAGTTTTATAACATATTATATTTTAAAATAATTAAAATTATGATTAATAACAGTATACTTTTGTTTAATATTACACTGAAACATTATTAAATTTTCAGCAATTTTATACACCTTTAAAGCATTTATATGAACCTTTTATTTATACAACTTTAATTGTCATAAAATTAGAAAACTTCTTTAATTGTACAACACTTTTAAATATTTCATTTAAGTTTTATCACATGAACTTAACCACTTTCAGTATTCCACCCCCTTCCAGGGAACAAACCAAACCATTTGTAACAGTTTGAAACAAAAAGCGTTTTTTGAGAAAGCTGGTTTGAACATCATGTTCCCCCAAAAGCAACAAAACCTGTCTCTCCAAGCCAAAGCACAAGAAGCTACTTTGATAAAACACCCTCTCTCCTGCACACTGATCACCCAGGAGAAAAACTCTGTGCAAACTTCCACCAAAACAGACCAATGACTTGAGAAACCCCGAGAAAGAACAAAACTCCAACCCTGTTTTAATAACTTAGTCATTTTATCTTATGATAAAATTACTTTCTTTTAATAATGAAAGCACATTCTATATACCTTCTTTACTTAAGTTATCACAATGATTTTAGAAACTGTTTTTAAGGAAACTTCTGACAACATGCAATTACCATCAACATTAAACAAACTTGTTAGAATAATGATTTAGTTTGTTCATATGTATTTTTATTATTTTAAATTAATACCCATATTTATTTATTAATATAAGCACTTATTTAATTTTTGGCCATTTGAATAGGGCTCTTTTAATAATTTTTATTCATTAAATTAATATTACTATCCGGAGGTATCAAAATATACACTGACACTGAACAACCAGACAAACACAATACAAGTTACAACACGTCAATAGAAACATATATCTCTGAATTCACTGCTTTTGAGAATTTTATATTGCGGATAGGGAGTGGCGGGGGCAGAGGTGCCGAGGCCGCTGGGGAGAGAAAGGGGCGGGGGGTATGACAGGGCGATTGGGGGAGCAGGAGGGTCAGGAGGTTTGGCAGGAAGTGGTGTGGTGACGGGGCTAGGGGGGAGTATAACTTTGCCCTCAGCGGAGGAGGGGAGTTCTGGATATAGAAGATTCCGCTTTTCAGGCGGTGAAGAAGGCGGAAGTGCACCATTTTGAGTGCGGTTGTTAGTGGGTTTTGTTAAGGGTTTGGAAGCAGTATCGGAGTCTTCCAAAAGGTTGTTAAGCTGGAAGACTAGAGCGTTAGAGTTCTCACAGTCCTCCTCAGAAGAGGAGGGCTCCGAGAGGGAGATCTCTAGAGGCTTGGCGCCGAGGAGACAGGAGCGAATGGTAATAAGCGCAGGAACGAGGCCGGGAGGGAAGCGTTTATTCTCATGCTCCATGGCAGACGTTACTCTGTCGATGAGCAAGTGAGAGGTATCAGGATCCCAAAGATTAGATGTGAGAAGCCAGGGGTTGAAGGGGAGAAGGAGGTCCCAGTAATTTTGAAGTTGTTTAGCAGAGACTTTGCACTGGTGACAGGCGAGGAGGCTAGCGAGAGCTCTGACCTGAGGGGCTTGACGAGAGGAGAAGGAGGATCCCATAGCCTGGAGGCGAGATTAAAATGCAAAGGAAGATAAGGAGACACAAAAGGGGGGTGCAAAGCACTACTGGTGGGATTAAGGAGGAGGAGAGCTGTGGAAAAGCCCGATAAAGAACCCCTAAAAGAAAGAGCAGGGTAATCGGAAAGAGGAAAATAAAAGGGAACCAAGAGACAGCAGAGTTAAATGTCATAGGGGACAGAGAGAAAGGAAGGGAGTGGGGGTGACCTCGGGGGCGACAGCCGAAGGAAAGAGGCACCCAGGGGAATAGGGGTCCGCCAAGTTATGGAGCAAGGCAGATGTAGTCCTTGTGGCTAAAGCTCACAGGGATGAGGAGGGAGGGGGTACCCCGGGGGCAAAAAGCCGAGTCTCAGAGAGAGAGAGGGGTACCGAAGGGAACAGGGGCCTGCCAAGTTATGGAGCAAGGCAGACGTAGTCCTTACCCATTCGCGGAGGTTACCGGCCAGAGGCAGACGACCGTGCCCCACGTTGGGCGCCACTTGTTGTGTCGGAGTTGTCCTGGGGCTGGGTAGGATGGTTGGGGGAATCGCACAGCGGCGTTCCGAGGGGTTTGAACGGCTAGAGAATAAAGGCAGCACACAAGTTTCTCTCTGGGTTCAGCAAACAGGATCTCTTTATTGAGGAAGTGCAGGGCCTTTTATAAGCTAGGTAAGGGGTGGAGTAAGAGGCAGGGCGCGGAAGAGGAGGGAGTACGTGTTAGGCAGGGGATTGGGCACAGTTGGTTGCTAGGGAGGGTATGTTATCTGTGGAAGGCAGGAAGGTTTCCCGGGCGCAGGAACAGGGTGAGCTATTTTTTCAAAGAAGGCTAAATATAGGATTAGGCTAGTTTTTAGTTGTAGTCGGCCATTTTAGTTTCGCATTTTTTTGGCTGCCTCCAACAAGCTACAATGAGGGAGGGAATAAATAAATTAATTAAATTAATCTTAAAAAAAAAAAAACAACTCATTGGTCTATCCAGCACTTGGAATGAATCTTTTGCCAATACATGATTTTGTGTTGGTTCACTGAGTTATGCGGATCTTCCAAAAGGCTGGCACATTTCATTATACAATATTAAAAAACCACATTCTACCAGACTCATCAGAAAAGTTCCAGTAGTGGGAAGATGTCAAGCTTCAAGTGACAGATCCAATGTCTCAAAAATTCACAATTTTTTTCAAACATGACTTTTGTCATTGGCAAAAAAATACTGTCAGTTGTTTTTCTTGAAGTGAAAAGCTCGCTTCATTCATTTTCAAGGAAATGTCTACCAAACACCCAAGTCTGGCTTACCATAGTTTGTCTATCAGTCTTCCTTTAAAGTAAAAATGATGTTCCATGAAAAAGGCCACGAATTCAGCTTGCAGCAATGTTGCACAAGTGTTTTTCCTTGAGACAACCATCCTACTTCGTATGCAGTGGAAATGCTCTATGAATTTTCCCATTCCATCCCACAAAATATTAGAAGATGTGTATTTAACGGTCAACATTTAATAAGATTAATGTTTTCACTGATTCATAAAGGACATTCTTAAGTGTAAACAGGCATTTTACTTTTTTGGGGGTGTGTAACATTGAAAAACGTGATAACCTATAGTACAGTGTGGCGCCACTGCTTCGATTCATACCAGTGGTTTTACCCACAATTGCTTTGCGCCATCGGAGCAAATGCCATCACAGTGAACAAGGCAAATAGCAGCTTAGTATTATTATGAGCATAGTTCTGACCTTGTGGACTCCCTGGGAGGGCCTCCGTGGCTCGCGGGCACCCACAGACCACATTTTGAGAACTGCTGCCTTGTAGTAAAACCCACCATTGAACTCAAACACACAGAGTTTCATTCAGCTTGAGTGCCCCTCCTGCATACGGAGGGACTGCCAAGAATCCCCAGACTCTTGATGAAAACCTGTGCTGTGAAGGAAATGAAAACTTCAGAAGAAGAAAAATACTCAAAAGACACAGATGCTTTGCAAAGAGTGGGGAGAGAAAACTTAATAAAAATACATTTATCATCCTAAGAGAGATGAAAAGATAGTGTATCCATGAAATAAGAATGGATGGCATTATAAAGAAGGAATAATCAGGAGCAATCTTTTGAAATTAAAAGTATGACAGAAGATACTTCAAAATTCACTAGATAACAGAAGAACCTGTAACATTGATATAAAGACAGGGGTCACCAGAGGTTCTGAGGGGAAAGAGAGAGGAAAAATAGGTGTAACATGGGGCATTTTGGGGACATTGGAATTGTTCTACATGATATTGCAATGAGGACAATTTGGGTTGCCTGCAGGCTCTTCCCCACAGCACACTGGACAGACAGCCGGCGGGGGAGGGGACCAAATCCATAGGTGGGGGCAGCCTTGAGGGTCCCTAACAAAGACCTTGGGAGTGAATGAGGGTGACAAGAACACAGTTATCTCTCCTTGGTTCATCTAGACCTAAAGAGGATGTTTCTTAATTCAAAGGTGGGAAACACAAATGCTCTTTGCTATCATGTTGATTAAATTAAATTGTAAACCTTTTTTTTTTTGCAGGGGCATTGTGAGTAGGATTTGGGGGAAGGTAGATAAAATGACCTGGTCCTCTTACATTTTCCTAAGTTGCAACTATCTACCAAACAGATAGCAACCAGGCATCTATTGACCATTCCATTTTTTTTTTATTCCTCCCCCCACCCCCAAGGTGGCTCCCTCATCTGTCTGCTCATCTTCGGGAGGCACCAGGAACCGAACCCAGGGCCTCCCGTGTAGGAGGCGAGTGCCCAACCACTTGAGCCACTTCTGCTCGCCGCTCTTTGCGGCTTGTTGCGGCTTGTTGTGGCTTGCTGTGGTTCATCTTCTTTAGGAGGCACCGGGACCTCCCGTGTGGGAGGCAGGGGCCCAAATGCTTGAGCCCCATCCCCTCCTTCGACCATTCCATTTTAAGAATTTAGCCACCTCTTGTGGACTGAATCATATTCCACACAAAGACATGTTCGAGTACTATGGATGACAACCCATTTGGAAATAGGCTCTTTGAAAATGTTAAGTTGAGACCATACGGAATCAGAATTGAGCCTTAATTCCATATGACTGGAGTCTTACAAGCAGAGGAAATTTCAGACACAGAGGAGGAAGAAACATTAGACAGAAGGAGGCAGATGGCCATGTGAGGGAGGCAGAGGGTATGAATTGGCAGTGAGCCACCACCCGAGCCCTGCAGACCTCAGAGAAAGTATGATCCTGCCAACCTTGATGGTGGACTTCTGGCCTCCAAAATGGTGAGACTGTGAGGCAGTCAATTCCTGTTGTATAAGCCAAGTAGTCCACGGTACTTTGTTATAGTGAGCCCTGGCAAACTAAGACACCAACCTTGAGCACAACTTCTGTAGAATCATCTTTCAAACCAAGTCACCAGCCTGCACAATTACAGCCAATCAGGGAGCATGGGATTTTTTTTTTTTTAAGTTTTTTGACACTCTCATCTGTATTCCTAAAAAAAAAACCACCAGGTAGACATTCACTGTCAATCAAAGACAAGCTCCTGAGAGTCCTAGCAAGACCAGAGAGGAGAGATTCCGATGAGGGCATTTGGATGCCTGAAGTTTGGCAAGAACAGAAGTAATTAACTGCACCAGCAATTAAAGGGGGGGGGGTTTATAGGAAGAACACAACGTGCTTGTAATATTTTCTGAGTCCTCTGGGGCACCTCAGGAGAGGGTTTTGGTCATGTGACTTCTGCTTTGTTAGAAGTTATGGCCTCTTGTAACATTAATGAAGAATATGGCAGACACAGAAGTATCAAACATCAGGGCCTGCCCTCGGTTTCAAATTTCATCTCTTCACTTCCTCTCAGAAGAGGGAGTTACCGAGTTTCCCCATGATTACTAGGGCAAGCATTCACTTGTGAATATATTTTTTTCCTAGCAGATACATGAAGGACTCTGCTTTTCAAAATTGATTCAGGCCTGGGAGCTTTCTGAGAGCTCTCTGGAAGGAAGTGGTATGTGTCGTATCACTCATTACTCAGTAAAGGCCACCACCAGCCAAACACCCCAGCCTAATATGGTTTTAACACAACTGGCTCCTGCTGCCAGGAATGCCAGCTTTTTTTTTTCCAACAATGCCAAGAAAAATTAGCTTCATTCAACCTATGTTTATAAAAGAACGAGTCAGTCACTCCCAAGAAAGTATGTTAGAATAAAATTCTTTCAATGATTAAATTTCTCTTTGGTTAAGACCGTGTCATTATAAAGATAATAACAACAAGAGGACAATAATAATAGTTACTATTTATCAAGTACCTGCTATGTGCCAACTACATAAGACTCCTTTAAGTTGCAAAATAACCTTGCAATCTGGTTATTATTCTTCTCCATTTTGCAGACAAAAGCACCGAGGGTCACAGAGGACACCTGACTTGCCCAACATCACTTAGCTAAGATGTGGAGAACACAGGATTTAGACCCACATCCTGCTCATTGCCCAGACTGTGGTTATATCCCTCTGGTGATTTCTTCCCAGCTGGATCTGAGCTGGAAGTTTTTAAAGGAATTGCTGTCTCAGCTATAAGCAGGCTGAGAGGGCCTGGGTGAGATCTTCCTCTGTGCTTCAGCAGCCTCAACCATTAGAGGAAAAGCATGGAAGGATGTCCCGAGCCTCTGTCCCTGCTGTGCCAGTGCAGGGTTTGGAGATTTGGGAATTGCAGAGCAGCAGTTTAGGGACTTCAGTAGTTCACATTAATTCATACCCACCTCAGAGTTCTGTAGAGGAAAAAAGGCAGTGCCACAGCTAAGAGCCCAAGCTTTTGAACTCAGACAGTTCTGTGTCCAAATCCCAGCCTCTTGACCTGCTTCTGGAATCTCAGGGATGTTATTCAACCTCTCTGGGACTCCATTTTTTCTCTATAACGTGGGGACAAGATTACTAGCCTCACTCAAGTTCAATAACACAATGTATGTAAAGTTCCTGGCACCTAATTGTGGTTTTATTTTTTCTTTCCTGCAGTCTAACAGATATCACTTGTCTTGGGATGATCTTGGTAAACTGGGAACAAATCTCATCCTCTCGCAGCCCTGCTGGAAAACTTCCAAGGCTCCTTCGATGGGACATGGTCTGCAGCTCTCTGATGTGAAATCAAGGCCCTTCCTGATCTGGGCTGCACCTATGTCCACTTTTGCTCCCTCCCAGCATAGATTGCAGGCACTCTTCTCACTCCTTCCCCTCACTTGTCCTTGCTACTCCAGGCCCAGGCCCTTTGCACAGGCTTCTTTCTGCCTGAAATGTCCTTCTGACCCCCACACCTGGAGCCTGGTTCACCTCATAGTACTCAGATGATAAAGCCTTCTCTATGCCAGAAAAGCCTCATGCTATAGAAAGGCCTTCTCGGAAACATTCACAATTACTGGAAAGAAACTTTGGGAAGATGTACACCAACTTTTTTTTCTAATGGAAATACCTTAACTGACTTTTCTAATGACTCCATACCTGCTGTATTTTTGCAACTAGAAATATCAGTGATCTCACTGAACTATTTCTGTTCAAAAATATATAGTGGGGAAGCGGCTGTGGCTCAATCAGTAGAGCTCCCGTTTACCATATGGGAGGCCCTAGGTTCGGTTCCCGGGGCCTCCTGGTGAAGGCAAAAGCCCACCCGCACGGCGTGGTTAGCTGACCCAGCGAGCAAAAGCAGCAAGGGGGGGATAAATGAATAAATAAATAAAATCTTAAAAA
>JAKSZT010038079.1:0-14176 GCA_026826555.1 Tolypeutes matacus
CTTAGTTTCCTGGCTCCGTGTAGGGAAGGTTTAAAAAGGAGGTAGTTGGGAAGCGGCTGTGGCTCAATCAGTAGGGCTCCCGTTTACCATATGGGAGGCCCCGGGTTCGGTTCCCGGGGCCTCCTGGTGAAGGCAAGCCCGCCCGCACGGCGTGGTTAGCTGACCCAGCGAGCACAAGCAGCAAGGGGGGGATAAATGAATAAATAAATAAAATCTTTAAAAAAATAAAATAAATAAACAGCCTAGATCTTGATCTCCATTTACTCCCCTTACTAGGCACAACCAAGTTTAACACTGAGAAGGCTGTTTCTAAAAGGGAAGTTTTAGGTGCATTTCCTCATTGCTTTCAGAAAACATGACTATGGTTTCTGGCCTTCAAATTTCCCTGTCCTCTTCTTTTCTCTTCTGCAGGAGTGGATGTATTTTATGCTATAGTATCACTCATTTCAAAGCTTTTAATCTACACAGTCAGAAATATAGGTGAAAATGAACTGACATGACGAATTTCTAGGGGCAGAATGTGACTATTGATAACATTAACATGATTAGATAACATGAAATAAAATCTATTCATAATTTAACAAGTGTGGTAATGAAAAGAATATAGGTCTTGCCATCTGACATGTGGGTTTTTATATTTTATCCCCTTGTTATCTCTAATCTTTAATGGTTCTACTTTTGTGTAATATGAATATTTGATTACATGATGACTAAATCGTCTTCGACTTGTAAAATTCTTGCATTTATAAATTATTGATCAAAGGGACATTGCCAATTGACCTAAAATTGTAACAATGCTTGGCAAAAAGCCATGGCTTTTTGTATTCAATGGAACAATTCTTTGGAAAGTTCTAGTTATACATTATAGAATCAATATGCCAAGTATTTAAAAAATATTTAAACTAAAGTCCTTATAGATCAGTATTTTGTTGAAAATTCATAGTTTTAATACCAACTGCTCAAGTTAGAGTAGATATATTATTGTGATTGATAGGAACTACCAGAAATATATTGGATTGGAAGAAAGGTAAAAGGTCATCAAGGAAGGAATTTCCCTAAAAATTAATGTTGCTATGTATCACAACTAGAGGGAGCCCTGTTTCCTTTTAATCTGTCTGAGGCCCAGAATAAACTACATTCTCTGCCTATAACCAAGGATGGATATTAAATTGTTCTAGGCACAGCTGTAGAGCAACTATACTCAAAATTCCCAGGTAGAAGATATTTGCACAGCACTTTTTCTGTGAAAAACAGCCTACAAATTACTGCAAACTCCAAAATATTTTTAACTGAATGATTTTTTGCTTTTGCTGATATGAACAAATCATCAGGTATAGAAGAGTGTTGTTGATGGTGAAACGAACAAGGCAGCATCTGCACTTTAATTTTGAAATGAAAAAATTGCAAACCAGTGGCAAAACAATGAAATGTGGAGTTATTTGAGATGTAGACACTTAAATGCATTTCAAAGTGAAATAATCCAGTTAAAAGAAGAGGATTCAGATTAAGGCCAGGGCAGAAGTCCTGCTGATCTTAGTGACTTCACGTCCATATTAGTAAGATGTGAATTAGTACAACTTACTCCATAACAATGACTAAATGTTATGTTAAACATATTTTAGATAAAGATTAATAGTCAGCAATTGTCTTGATTCTAAAATAGGCTTCTTTGGGAGTTGGAGGTTGTCCTGAGTACTGTTGTGGCAATGGATGTAGGCCATTTTAAATCAGCACACACCACTCAGAACTGAGTGGGAGAGAGTGTGGTCTACAGTGTGAACTGTGGTCTATGGTTGGTGGCGAGGCTCCAGGATGTGTAAGTTCATTGAGGTTGGTGGGCCACACTATGGGAGATGTTTGTGTTGGATGTGGTGGGAGGTGTGGGAGGTGGGCAACATGGGAATCCGAGTGGGTTCCGTATAATAGTTTAGGTAATCTAAGCACCTCTTAAAATATATGTATATATATATATATAAAAAATAACATTTTTGTAAGCAAATACACATATATGCATATATATTTATATATCATTTTACAAATGTTTGTATGTATTGTGAGAATTTTGATTTTTACCCATAATAAAAAAAAAAAAAAAATAGTATAGAATGGGTAAATAGCAATCTTGAAAAAACAAAGTCAAATTAGTGCTTCCCTCTGTTTGCTATAACACACTTCAGCGGAGGAAATATTTAAATTATAACTTAAACATCAGCTTTTTTGCCCTTGACCAAAAATGTAAGATAATGCTTAAGAAAACTATACAATATTCTCGCTGTCCTGATTTTGTGACAATCAGGGTAGACTAAACATTCGCTATATTAGAAACCATGCATGTGTCCCTAGACCTAGTTTTTCTCCCTAGGTTTGGTTTTTAGAATGCTGGTGATAAACTAAGTCTGATTTATTATATGACCATCCTGTATGGGAAAAGCTGTAACTTTGGATATCTTTGATCAGCCTTAAGAGATGTAGTGAGGGGACGGATGTGGCTCAGGTGGTTGGGTGTCCATCTCCCTTATGGAGGGACCTGGGTTTAATCACCGGGACCACCTGGTAAAATAAAGAAAAATATAGAATGTACATGGGCCACCAGGCCCTGTGCATGTGTGCACCACCAGGGTCCGCGAGCAGGTGAGCCGTCAGGTCTCCTGCGTGGGTGAGCCGCCAGGCCCTGGGAGCCACACAGCAAGATGATGACATGACAGGAGAGTGACACAAAGGAAAGCCAACATGAGATGCACTGAAAAACCAGGATCTAAGGTGGCACAGGCAGTAGGACACCTGTCTCCCAAATTGGAGTTTCCAAGGATCCAATCCCAGGGAAGACAGAAGGAGAAGGATGAGAAGAGAGGGCAGGAAATGTACACAAAGGGTTAATGGACCCACTGAATGGACACAGAAACAGCAAAAACGGGGGGCAGGGAGGAAGGGTGTAAAAATGGACAAAAGTAAGTAAATAAATAAATAAATCCTTAAAGAAATGTATAGGGGAGGAAGATATGGACTATAGTTAGTAGTAATACTTTGACGATGCTCTTTCATGATTTGTTAACAAATGTTTCACAACAATGTGCAGTGTTTGTGTGTGTGGGGTGAAGTGTGGGTGCCATGCATGATGTTATGCATGTTTGTTTTGTAAGTTCACGATGTGTGCTAAACAATTTTAGTTTATGTATATTCATGTATGAATGATATACTTCAATAAATTGTTTTTTAAAAAAGTAAACTATACAATCATCCTCCAAGCAGCATCAACAGCAATTATGAACTCCAACGTGAACACCTTCTTCAATGTTCTTGAGCAAATTCTCTGGCTATTCTTGATAGTTTCCTCTTCTATATATTCTTCTTAGCATAGGTTCCAATTTTGTACCAGTTTCCTGTAACTCTTATCCCACAAATTCTCCTCTCATCTCAGAAGACTATGTCTCCTACTTGTCAAGAAAAAAAGGGCCATCACAGAATTAGTTCTTCAATCTCAAGCCTCCTCATCCATATGATATGTAAAAACCCTTTTCACCTTTATGTCTTTCTGCCCATGAGAATAATATGTGCACAGATTCCAATTAACATTTAATGTTTAATAATTTGATCAACATACAGCTCCTTCTAGTCTTCTCAGAAATTTTAATTCTAACTCCCACAACCAGAGCTCTCTCAAAATGTTTATAGGTCCTGTTAAGGTTTAATGAGGGTTTTCACTTCAGAATTAAAGCAATGGAGGGAATACAAAATCCAGTACCCTTCTTGTTTCTATGACAATGAGAGTTAGAGTTAGAGTTAGAGTTAGCTATAAAGATAGAAATGATAGAGTTAGAGTTATTAAAGTTAGAGTTGGAGTTGTTTTGTGCCAATGCAAGTAATTCTCACTAGAGAATACTTTGATAGTATCTCTCCTGACATCCCCTTATATAGACAGAACTCTGACCAAATAACCTGACTAATAAAATCCATGCCTTAAGTAAATGGATAATTGTTGCACTGCATCCATCCTCAAGAACACTCACTCCATGCTCAAAGAAGTTTTCTAATGGTATGGAGGGTACCAATACATATCACTCATCATCTTGTTAAATCTAGGAAAAACCTGAATCCAAAATGTCAAGTGAATTATGCAAACCCAAATGATTCTTGGCAAGGTTGTAATCAGTCCACATTGAAGGCTGAGTGGGAGGAAATGTAAGTGGAGTCCTCCTTCTTACAGAGTTTATTTTCTTCAACCACTAGGTGTGTTTTACAAGGGAACCTGACTGAGAGTGACTTTTTTTCAATGAATTCTTCATATAAACATAGACCTTCACTCTGTGTGAATTTCCACCTGTGAGGGAGAAGAAAGGGTGCTCTATTCCTCCATATCTTTTATGCTGTACTGACTCAACATTTCATAAGAAAAGAAATTTTTATATCCATGCATTTTAAATCATTCAATTAAGAGTAAGAATATTTGGAATCTTGTCTCCCAAATTTTCTCAATCATCATTTAAAAGGCCATAGTCATCAAGATATTTAGGTCATGTTTATTTTTGCTTTAATAATGAATATTATATTAAGTAGACCTAATCATTATACAAAAATCATATATTTACTCATGTAGTTACCTTTTTTGGTGATCTTCATTCCCTTGTATAGATCCATATTTCCATCTAGAATCACTTTCCCTTTGCCTGAAAGCCTTTTATTTCTTGTACTGTGAGTGGGCTCACAGCAAATTGTCAGTTTTGTATAAAAGAAAACACCTTTATTTTCTTTTTTCTGAAAGATATTCTTGTTGTATATAAGTATTATAGCTTGACATTTTTTTTCTTTCACATGTTGCCCCACTATCTCCTTGCTTGCTTTGGTTCTGACATGAGGAATGATATCATTCTTAACTTCTTCCTCTGTACAACTCTTTATTTCGCAACCTTGTATTCTTCTGAAGTGGAAAGAGGCACAGAGAAGTTGAGATACTTGCCTTAGATGACACAGCTTGGCCGGAAGTAAAAAATGAGAACAATGTCATGGTAATAGGTATGATGGCCATGAAAACATTTCCCTCAGTTTAATTCAGAAAATATATTTTAAGCATTTTCTATACAAAATACACTAGATTGATGTTTCCATATGCTATCTTTTGTATCTCTCCCAATAATATTATTTTATTTAAGGCTATTTAACAGGACCTGGCAAGTTAATTGATATGCATAAAGTCATATTAATAAGTAGAAGAATTGGGAATTATATCGAATTTCATGTCTTTCACTTGTAATTCATCTAGGATGTTGGTATGGCCTTTCATATAGAGGATGTCCTTCTTCAGAAATCTAATCCTCTGATTAGAACTTCCTTCTATCCATCAGCCAAAAAGAAATTCCAAAATCAAAGATCCTGAGGTCATGTTTAGGCAGGTTTTCAGCAGGAGTATCAAAGATAAGAGTAAGTAAGGAGATGTTCTCTTCTCTCCACCCTCCTTCCTTTACAACTCCTGAACAATGGAACTGTCTGATGAGTAAACCAAATAGAACTTGGCAATAGAACCAAAGCTTCTAAACAATCCAGACTTGGTCTCAATCACTTCTTCTTCTACCATCCAGGGTGGACAATTCACAGCACTAGTTTCTGATGAGCAACAATAACATTATGAATAGGGCTCAAGATTAAAAATCAGATAACTCTGAACTTAAATTGGAGCACTACTAGTTATTAGATTTTGCCCATGGCCAAATTTGCTTTTACAGAATATGGAAATATCAAGAACTTCATCATGGTGATTATATGGATCTCAGATAGGACACCATTCTTAGAAAGTTCATTGATATATTAACTTGTTAATTTCATATTAGTTCAAATGATATTCACATTTCCTTTATCCCCTACAACCTTATCTGGGAATCTGAACTTCCCTGTTAGATATTTGAGAGTGAAGGTCAAATACTCCTAGAAAGATTTCAGAATTATTTCTACTTGTGAATAATTATTGACTATTTCTAAACTTCACCTTACTTTACTGCTAATTTCAGCATTTGCCCGCAATCCTACCATCTATAAGAGATATGACGAAAAGCTGCACATATGAGTTGAGAATATTTTTGCCAGGACCAGGCACTACTACACCATGAGCTCTCTGTGCCTATGCAGAACAGGAGAACAGTCAAAAAAGTTTGACTCTGTGCCAGATGTCATTCTAAGTATTACATGTATAATCTCCTATAACCTCACACAGATAGGTTCCTTCTCATCCTCTTTGTACAGTTGTGAAAATGAGTCATAAAGAAGATTAGGACCTTGCCAAGTTTGCATAGTAGTAAGTAGAAGAGCCCGCCCTAGGAGGTGCAGTTGATTGTATTCCAAGTTCTTCCTCATAAGCATGTCACAATTTTAATAATAGAGAGCAGTTTCTCTAGCCTGCATATGTCTATCCTCGGGGCAACAACACTGAAATCGAAGCCATTTTAATGGCTAGGTGTTTACACATTTTATTTTCCTTAATTCTCCATATAAGTTTGTGGGAGGGTAATAGAATTGTTTTATATACTCTGGTAAATTCTTGCACCCATTCTTCTATGACTAAATTAATCCATACCCTACTTCACAGGCTTTGCAATGACTTCCACACTGCAGACATAAGATGCTGTTTTCTTAATTCCAGTAGTTCTCTGTGCACCCCCAATGGTCACTGATGGTCACTGATGCCATAGCCAAAAGGGAGGACATGGTAAACTTGTTTGGCTGCCAACTTGGATGAAGCTGCTAATTCTACCCTTCAGAGAACAGAAAGTACAGAACATCCCTAACTCCTTTTTGTGCTTGTGCAATATTCTTTTAAATATATACCTTCAATCATACATGAAAATATTAATAAGGACAAACTTGGGGGATTACTGGGCATATGACACCACATGAAGAGCCACAAATTATAGATGCTGTTTGTTTCTAAATTGCCATCCAATTTGCACCAGACTCTAAGGGACCAAAGCAGTCATCTCCCATCTCAGCACAGGGTTTCTATAAAGAAAAGCCTGTAAAAAATTAACATCAGAGACCAATTACTCCAGAGCAACTTTCATTTGCTGCTGTGTTAGTTACCTGTAATCCCCAATTATTCTGCTTTAACACAGTTTGCTGTATTCTGGACTTTAAATATATTATAGCAACGATCAACAGGCTTAAAATGCTTTTTCTAGACACTAAGAAAACAAGACAGGCAAATGTGCGGTAGGGAGGTGAGGGAAGGAATATCTTTCAGATGTCCATGTAGCTTTTCCAAAACCTAAAGTTTTGGAAGTTCTGGTTCAAGAAATTCTTTTCTAAGCTGAGATGCTTGTGGCCCAAACTTGCCAGTTGGTGTGCACCTATAGAGCAAGAATATTCATACCCCACAAACTAAGATTTACTTAGGAAGTCTCCCTTAGCAATCATTTTCAAGTCATTAATTGATGTAAGAAGCACTATACTTAAAATAAATATAGCTGAACATGCAGAGTGATTGCTAAATCCCTAGAAAGTGTTCACTATTATGCCATGACTGGCATAGTAAGTAAGTGACATCATGCACCCAGATATGAGACAAGCAAGTACTATTTATTTTATTAAATAATCTTGCTGATTACTAAGACAATGTATTCTCTTTAAAGAAAAATCACATCAGAAAATTGATAAATGAAGAAAACAACAATCCTCCCTAATATCACATGTCCAGTAAGGACCATTAGTCTTTAGTTTATATTCTTTATATCTGTTTCTATGAATATGTATCTTTTTAGACTTAAGATCATAATATATATGCCATTATATGTCATTCCTTTTCTACTAAGTATTATATTAAAAGCTCTTTCCATGTCCTTTATCATCTTACAAATCTCTTTAATGTCCACCTGATTTTTCATAACCACATATCACAATTTATTTAAATGTACACCCCTATTTAGACATTTGGGTTGTCTTAATATTTTTTCCCTGTTATATAAAAAAATGTGAAACACAACCTTTATTCATCATTTTAGCCATATTCTTTTGTGTTTTGTAGATTCTAATAAATATTATTGAAAATTTTAGACCAATACAATTCACCAACACTGCATAATATAGCTCTCATTAATATTTGCTATTAATAATTTGCCAATTAAAAGTTAATTATTTTTAATTGCATATATTGATGACATGTGAAATCCAGTATTTTTTAGATGTCTAATTTTTTCCTGAGAATTACCTTCTCATTAATTTTGCCTTTTTTTATAAAGCCCTTTCATTATTTTTCAAAGCAATTTCTCTTATAATAATAATTGTCTTTGATACTTGTTGCTATTATTTTTCCAGTGTATTACATGATTTCATGCAGTTCAATCTACCATTTTTGCCCTTTTATGCTACTGTTTTTGCTTAACTCCAATGGTGTTCTACACCATTGAGAGATTAACTACATACCTATCTCTATGTTTTTTATTTTTGTACTAATTTATGGTGTATTTTAATATTTTAATGCACATGATTCCCTTTTTATTTAAGTCTTCAGGATGGCTTGAGGAAAAGACTTAATTTGTTCTGAAAAAAACATCATTTATTGAAAAAACTTTATTGCTTCCACCAAACTCTACATAATATTGTTTTAATATATTTAAAATTAAGGTTTTCTGAGGATTAGTCCATTCTTGCTTCTTATTGTGCTTATCTGTACTCAACAGTTTTATTAGTATTTTGTAAACCAATATACATTTGAAATTATTTCTTGTCTAATATTTTTTGACTGTTGTACTGATTACTGATTCAAACTGTTTTCTTAGTAATTGGCTCTTTTTCTAGCTTCTTAAATTGGGTACTTAGTTCATTTATTTTGTTTCTCAGTTCACTTGTTTATCCAATTCATTTAATACAAGGAAATATTTCAATGATAAAATTATTAAAGTGTGGTTTCTCCCCTTGCAATTTTACCAGTAATTTGGAAGTATGAGGAAAGCTATACTTTTTAGCTTTATCACAAATTTGGACCTAGGATAAAATATTCATCAATTCTTCGATGTCCTTTGTTCTTTTTCCTTTAAAAAAAAATATATATATATATAAACATGTATCATATATATGTATGTATATACATATGTATTAGGCTCAATAAGCTTAGTAGTCAACAAAAAACAAAACATAAAATTAGTATAAATAGTTTATCTATTCTAAATAACACAAACATCCCATAAATTGTGGTGCTTTTGTTTTCTTGCTTTAAGAAGTACCTGTTTTTTAAATAACAGATCCAGAGAAAGTTTCATAATTTCTTTAAATTCAGTTTTTATTTGCAAAAGTACCTGAAACAACATATGACAGAAGTCACCCAAATAGTGAATTCCAGAGTTTCAACTACATTTAAGGAATATTGCATTGCATCATGCTGCCTATTTTACTCTCCTTAATATCCTTTTCTCATAGATGGTTGAGAAAGAGTCTATGATATTCTTATAGAATTTTGATTCAATGAAGCATAAGTTAAAAATCTACCAGGATATATCTTATTGCAGCTTGAAATATTCACTTAATTTAGTTGATTTGGAAATATGACTACATCATCCCTAATTTCAAATTGAACTCACCAGATGTTTTAAAGACACCCTGAAACAAGTTTCAAATATAAAGTAAAACAAATTCTGCAACTTAGCCTCAGCAGCATGAGTGATTAGAGAAGAGACACAAGAGAATGGATTTACATGAATTCTAGCCTTTACTCCTTACAGGTACTTTTTTTTCTTTATTAGAGTTGTGAGTTTACTTAACAATCATGCCAAAAATACAGAAATCTCATATACTACCCTATTATTAACAGCTCCCGGTGGTGTGCAATATTTGTTACAATAAATGATAGCACATTATTATAATTGTACTATTGATTATTGTTCTTGATTTAACTTAGAATTTCCTGTGTAGTGTCGTTCTAGGGATTACATTTGTTAATTTTTTTCTGTGATAAAGGTGCTTTTTTATTCCTGGTTTGCATGGAAGAAAATACTCCAGTGGTGACTGGGAGAGTCAGTCATATATAATTCAGTAAAGGTGCATAAAATGGTAAAAGTCATAAAATCACATGTTTTTATGTAGAAGTGGCCTATGTATATAGCATGTGATTCAAAATTTACCTAACATTAGGTTTAGAATGTAACTACTCAACTGTTGGAGAACAGAAAGAAACAATATGTCTTTAAGAAGTTTCTGAAGCAGTGGGTTATAATAGGAGAAGAATCTATGACCTGCGTCTAAGCAGAAAACTCTCAAGGACAGTACTACAAACACTGGAGGTGACCCAGACGAGACACATTTGTTCCCATGACATGTTCTCGATAGTTACTAAGAGAAATAGTTATGTTAAAAATATAATCAGGTAATAAACAAACACATGTGCAGTAGTGAATTCTTTGTTTAACTTCTTGAAATAAAAGCCAGGATGGGAAGCAGTCCAGGGCTCTTCTCCTTTACGGTGGAGAATCCCCTGACCCCATCTTTCTTTCATATAAGTCTTTTGTTTTTCATCTGCGGCACCGTCTTCACAACTCCTGTTCCAGAATTCCAACAACTGGTGCGTGAACAGGGACCTGAAGGAGTATTTTCTTCTTCTCCGGAGCCAGTGTCAGCGTCGCAGTTCGGAAAGCGCAGAAAGCGCACCAAGGCACGGTAAGTTTCATCTCATCTTCGGAACATCAGGGTAATGGGGAATCAGCAGGCGAATTTTAATAATACATTTCAGTTTTGCGTATGCTTTTGAAAAGTACAGGAGTTACAGTTAAAATTTCCTCTTTTGAAGAACTCTATCTAATTAGAAAACTTTGTTACTGGTTTCAGCCTAAAGGGCATAATGTTCTTAATTTGAAACAACGGAAACTAGTTATAAAAGCCTTATGGCAAGCATATCAGAAGGGAGAGTACATTCCTTTGCATATTTGGTCTCTTTTCAATCTTATTACTCTGGCCCTTGAGCCTCTTCAAACAGAAGTTAGTGAACCATCCGAAAATGCAGAGGCAGAGGATTCTGTCCCTGATCAGCTTGAGGCTGATTTACATCTGTATGAAATGAATGTTCTGAAAATGACCATCCAGAGCCTCATAAAGAGGCTTGTATTGCAGTGGCTACCACAAGGGGTCACTAAGGCACTTTTCAAGCTATTAATAACCCCTCAGCTCCAGCTGTAGACTTTGATGTGCCTAAAAAGTCTTTCCTTAACCTGCCATTTGCCCCAGCATTTAAACCTCAGTCAAAAACAGCCCTCTCCAACAGCACCACCTGTTCAAAATTCACAATGGATTAATGTAATTCCACCCACAAAGTTTTCAGATTAGGCCCCCACCTAGGGAAGCGCAGGCCTGGACTTTGCCACTACCAAAAAATTAATACTTAAAAAACTAAATAGTCTGTGTAGCCAATTCAGGAGCGAAAGGGACTATTCCAGAAGATTTAGTGAGATTAATATTGGAAAAATCTAGCATTAGTTGCAGGGGTATCACTATTCTGCCAAAGAGTTAACTAAGATAAGGAAAACATTCCAGCAGCAACTTTGTAAATCTCCTACTGCCTACATAATGATAAAGCTGTAGGATAATAGAAGCTAATAAAATTAAACCACTGAAAAAGTAAGAAAACTTGGCAATACAATTTCCAGAAAAATTCTCAAAAAGCAGTAAAATCAAAGATGTTTCTATTGATGTGTTGTACCTTATTTTGTGTTTGTCTGTTCAGTGTCAGTGTATATATTGATACCTCCAGATAGTAACATTAAATTGATAAAGATTTTTATAAGAGCTCTATTCAAAAGGCCAAAAATTAAATAAGCCCTTATATTAATAAATATATATGGATATTAGTTTAAAATAATAAAAATAGTTATAATCAAATTAAATCATTATTCTGACTAGTTTGTTTAATGTTGATGGTAATTGTATATTGTCAGAAGTTGCTGTGAAACAGTTTCCAAAATCATTTTGGTAACTTAAGTATGGAAGGTATATAGAATGTGCTTTTGTTATTACGTAAAAGGAAAGTAATTTTGTCCTAAGATAAAATGACTAGTTATTAAAACAAAGTAAAATGTGGGACAAAACCTGAATGAATACAAAAAGTGAAGAAAACTTGTGGAAAAGGAATTTTTGTGGTCAAAGTTAAGTAAGATTTGATGAGTCTATATTTAAAAATTTAAAAGCTTTAATGTCAAACATTATAATACAAAGTTAAAGTTTTATTTTCTCTCAAAGTTTCTCAAGTCATTAATCTGTTTTAGTAAAAGTAAAAGTTTACAAAAAGTTTTTCTTCTAAATAATCAGTATGCAAAAAAGAAAGTCTGTTTTATCAAAGTAGTTTCTTATGCTTTAACCTTATCGTTTTCTTGGAAAAACAAGTTTCTCACTTTTAAAAGAACATAATATTTAAACCTGCTTTCTCAAACTCAAATCTTGAAAAGTAGATTTTTATTTCAAACTGTTACAAATAATTTGGTCTTTTACCTAAAAAAGGTAAAAGACTAAAAATAGTTAAGTGCATTTGATATAAGTTGAAGTATTTGAACCTGTTGTACAATTAAAATAAAATTTCTAACCTTATGATAATTAAAGTTGTATGAATAAAAAGTTCATATAAATACTTAAAAAATATATAAAATTCCTGAAAATTTAATAATGTTTCAGTATAATATTAGATAAAAGTATAATATTATTAATCATAATTGTAATTATTATTATTATTTTTTTATTGTGGGTAAAAATCAAAATTTTCACAATACATACCAACATTTGCAAAATGATATATAAATATATATGCATATATGTGCATTTGCTTACAAAAATGTTATTTATGTATATATATAAATATATTTTAAGAGGTGCTTAGATACCCAAATTGTAATTATTTTTTAAAAAATAATAATATATGTCACAAAAACTACCTCTCTGCCTAAAAATCAAAAGGCAGATACGTTAACTCAAATGTATCTAATTTACCCCACCTCTGCTGAAAAAAAAACAGGTCTATAGCTACAAAAAGAAAGCAGCCATTAGGGGCTGCCAGAGGTAGTGCATAACAGTAAATTATAATAAATTAAAATAATACCATTGCAACAGGCAGCAGTCCCAAATATTGCTAGTTTGTTGCAAAAAATTAATATCCAGTTATGTCCCTATCACTTTGTTTTAAAACTTATTAAGGCTTTCTTTAGTATCTTCTTAAACAAGTCAAGCCAGCCTACATTCCCCTTCCTGTAAAATAGCCAACAATAAATCAAGTTTGTATTCAACACTGTGAGCTACAGCCCCAGTTCCAATTATAATGTCAACAACAAAACCAATGCAGGTATTAAGATTACAAGTTAATGTACTGCCCCACAGCCCAAATAAGAAATAATAATTTGTTTTTACCTATGCTTCAATCTATACAAAATAAAAAACTTAAGGCCATTCTAATCATGCTAATAAGAATCTTAAATGCATAAGAAATAAATGTTTATTCATTGGATGCCTGCTAGTTAAAAGTCTATGAATTAGGTATAACATACTTAAATACTAATCAAAATTTTATTGCACTACATTGCATACTTAAGTAATTTAATAACTTGTATTTTACACATAAATGTATTTTATTATATGTATATGTAAATCTTTTCTTTTAAGTTTGGACAGTCCTGAAAATGAATATATTATGAAAAGGTTTGGCAAGTATTGTTCAAACCTAAAAGTAAAACATCATGCAGAAAACTTTGTTCATCAACAAACCAATGCCTTGTTACTTAACATTTTTCATATTTCAGGAAAAATAATGGAAACTAAATTAGTAAGCACATCAAGGATGTTTTGTAACAAATTAAAAGAGATAAAGTACATTTCAAAAGTTGTTGTATTCCTCCCTGGAGGAGCTGGCCACTCTCCCAGGAACTGATGCATAAACCTTAAAATGTACTGCCCAGGGAGTGTTGTGTTCTTTCCTGAGGAGGCTGGCCCTTTCCTCAGGAATTAGCAAAATACTCACAAGTTGGCATCTATAGTATCAAATTCATTAATCCTAAACACAGTCAACCAAAACTTTAATATCACTTGCTAATTCAACACTTCCCAGCTAAAAGCTAAATATTGGTAAGCATGTAAATGTATGTGTATATATCCTAAAAGATTAAAATATAACAGTTAACACAACTTTATAAACATGTCCAAAATTCTCTTACTCACACTAGTTTATATATCA
>JAKSZT010038088.1:0-26499 GCA_026826555.1 Tolypeutes matacus
AGGCCCTCTCCATTCCCTGGGATGGCCGTTGCCCATCGTTGTCTCCTCGCCAGGTGACTTGGATGAGTCCATTGAGCTGTAGGGTAGGAGTTGCAGCTCCACCGAGATTCCACACACACCTGGCACATAGGTAATGTAGGCCATTTTAAATCAGCACACACCATTCAGAACTTTTTTGGAGAGAGTGTGGTCTACGATGTGAACTGTGGTCTATTGTTGATGGCAAGGCCCCAGGATGTGTAAGTCCATTGAGGGTGATGAGCCACACTTGTGGGAGATGTTTGTGTGGGATGTGGTGGGAGGTGTGGGAGGTGGGGAACACGGGAATCCCAGTAGGTTCTGTGTAATATTTTAGGTAATCTAAGCACCTCTTAAAATATATATATATATATAACATTTTTGTAAGCAAATGCACATATATGCATATATATTTATATATCATTTTACAAATATTGGTATGTATTGTGAAATCTTTTATTTTTACCCACAATAAAAATAAATAAATTAAAAAAAAAAACAGTACAAAGATGACAGTGTTCTCTCATGAACTAAAACAAATGTACGGTACTAATATATGGTGTTAATAGTAGGGGCTGTATGGAAAAATAGACCAAATGTATGCCATGGACCATAGTTAGTGGTAACAGTCTGCTCATGTTCATTCATAATCTGTAACAAATGTAAAGTGTGGGTGGAGGGGTGATGTGTGGGGATTCTGTACACTATGCATGATTATTTTATGAGGTCACAACTTCTTTAATAAAATAAACAAAAAAGTAATGTGGTACCTTGGATGGAATCCTAAGACAGGAAAAGTTTATTAAGACTAAGGAGATGCAAATAAAGTATGGAATTTCTTTAATAATGCCATGGCAATATTTGCTCATTAAATGGTGACTACTGTACCATTTAAATGTAAGATGTTAAAAATCGGTTAAACTGGGGGTAGGATATACAGGAATTCTCTGGACTGTCTTTGCAACATTTCTGTAAATCTAAAACTGTTATAAAACAAAATACTGAAAAGAAAAAAAATAAACAACATGTGTGTGGGGGTAGCAGGAAGGGAAGAGAAGAACTCCAGAAGAAGACATACTGTAGAGTCATACAGACAAGAGGAGAACCAGAATCAAAAGCAAAATATTTCCATCTACACTAAGTCCCACAGTCAATCAAACTAAATGTTTCCATTTATATGAATTTAAATTAAGTCATATAAGTATTAAAAGAATTTTAGCTAGTATGTACTTTCCTTTTTGTGCTTTTCATTATTTTTCTTTTCATTTTAATCTAAAGAAAAAATGTATAGCAAAACTGCACTCATCTTCTACTCCACCCCTATTCTGTCCCCAGCACAGCCTCCTCTTTCTGTGCTCCATCCCAGGGAGGGCCAGAAACTGTGAAGTCATCCATGACTCTGAGTCCTTCCTCACCTCCTGTCCAGGCATCAGGACCCGCAGATTCAACCTATATTTATCATTACATTTATATTTATATTTATGTATGTATTTATATTTATATTTCCCACCTTCTCCATTTCCACTACTCAGGCATCGTTACTTCTAATTTCATCTGTCACCATAAAAGCATCCTAAGGAAAACTAAGGCACAATTAGTATAGGGATTCTGTTTGGGGAGAGGTGAAAGTTTTACTAATGGAATTTGGAGAGGATACTAAAATATTGTGAAGGTGATTTATCCCGTTGAATTGTATGCTTGGGAGTGGTTGAGATGGGAAGTTTATGTTGTAGGTATGTTCTCACAATTAAAAGGAAAAAAAGTGCAACTAATGAGACAATAACAATTAAACATAATACATGATCCTGGATGGGATCTAGCAAGGGAAGAAAAAGACTCAAAGGGACATTATTGGTAAATATGAAAAAATAGGATATAGACTTTGAACTTTATATCAATGTTAAATTTCTTGAATTTCATAGCTATTATTTCAGGTAGTTGCATAAGTGAATATCCTTCTTTTTACGAAATGTACTTTGGAGTATTGAGTGTTCAAGGAATATGGTGTATACAACCTACACTCAATCGGGAAGCGGTTGTGGCTCAATCAGTAGGGCTCCCATTTACCATATGGGAGGCCCCGGGTTCGGTTCCCGGGGCCTCCTGGTGAAGGCAAGCCCGCCCGCACGGCGGCGTGGTTAGCTGACCCAGCGAGCACAAGCAGCAAGGGGGGGAGAAATGAAAAAATAAATAAAATCTTTAAAAAATAAAAAAAAAATTTAAAGAAAATAAATAAATAAAAAAAATAAAAAGGAATGTAGTTCCAATAAGAGCTGAAACATGGATGAACAATGAAAATATTATGCTAATACTATTATGAACTAAGCATATTATGTAAACTCATGGAGTTAATAATTAGAATATAGGTCACCAGAAAATAGAATGAGGCTAAAGAATGGAGATCTGAGGTTTAATCTGTGCATAATTGGTAAAAAGGCTGTTTGTAAATCTTTGAAAATGAATAGAAATGGTATTATTCATCAGATGGTATTTGAGGGAAATATTTGAATCTCCCATGTGTTAAAGAATGACAGGGTCACATGAACTTTCATTTGCTCTCGTGCACACAACCAGCATTTACAGACATATATTTGCAACCAACTTTTAAGGTAGGGAACAATTACCCATAAGCTCCGTTAAGTAAAATGGCGGAATCCATTCTTCTCATTGTGAGACCTGTATTACAAAACATTGTACTGATTATTATTATGCTTTGGGTTTTGTCAATAAAAACTGATGCTTTTTAGTTTGAATTTTATGCAGTACATATGTTAACAAAATAAAATTTAAATTTTTTTAAAAATTGAGAAAGGAATAAGGAAAACATTCGTTTACTGGGATGATAACTGCACAACTCTGTGATGAAAGTGAGAGCCACTGAGTATACACTTTGGATGCGTGCTTCAAGGCAGGTAGGTTCTACTCAACACTTTTTTCCAGAAAACTCTGGTCTTATCACAGTTAATGACTTGGTGGGGAATAAAACCCGCAGCCTCTGTGTAGTCTTGAAATTCACTGGCGAATTCATCAGCAGCCTTTTTATTAGCACTAGCTGCCTTGTCCTCTTTTTAAAATTATCAAACCAGCTGTGCTGGCCTTAAAAACGTCAATGCTCTCATCTTTGGTTCTGGTTTGTTTTTCAAGAGATTGGCATGCAACACTTTCACTTTTTCACATATCATGACTTCAGATACATTTGCCCACTAACTGCTCCATATTTACCCAAATTAATAACAGCTTTTCTACTTCCTCAGTAGTTTGGGAAAGCTACTTTTACTGCTTTAACTCCTTTTGCAATATTAGCCCTTTTTTAAATCACTTCTTTATTCTTAATGATGGTGGAGACTGTTGTTCTAGGTACACCGTATTCCCAGCAAGATCAGTAATGTGAATATCGCTCACATATTTACTTATTATTTCTTTTTTTGCTCAGTGGTGGTGCAAAGTAATTTTCTTTTCTGCTCAGCGCTATTGCTTCTCATTTTCTTAAGACCCATGATGAGGAAAAAAACCCCAAAATACACAAAATGACCACAGAAGCTAAGAAAGGACCACAATGGGATGTGCACAAGGCAAGAGCTACCGCATGGCTAATGCGAGTCCCTTTGTTTTGGCTGGAAAGGGTAGCAAGTCACAAGGCAAATGACACTGACAAACTCTAGCTTGTGCGTAGAGTACCAAACAAACAACAAGTACAGGGACAAAATTTTCATGTTAAAATGCACCGAGTACTAAATTTGATGAGTATCAAAGCAGTCGACTACCAAGGTATGGCTATAGATGGGCAGTCTACTAAATTCCTACTTGATCTGTATAAGCAGAAGAGTTGTGGGAAGAGTCAACAAAAGTTCCCCATGCTTGCACAGTGCAATAAATATTTTCTCTTTTAGAAATCCTGATGTCTTGAGATTGTTCTTTGAGTACATCAGGCTGATTACCCTGGTGTTTTGTCCAGTAACAGAATCACAATGCAAACCCTTAGGATTTTGGAGCAAAGCCTTGCCATCATCTGCAGTAAACTACTCTCCTTCTGAGAAATGGCTTTTGACCTGCAACTGGCCCTTAACCTAAGTTAACACAGGCCACCAAGTTACCATGAGACCTGAGTTGCCAATCATGAGCTAGTGCTGTCTGATCCACCAAATCATAAAGTTGGGGATGCTCAGAAGCACTCCCTCATAAAATGGAAGTGGTAAATACAAGACAGGGCTTGAGCTGGTCCTGGAGGCACAAGTTACTGGAATGCCCATGGCCACCTCTCCTGCAATATTATCATCTCTTTCCCATCCCACAGCTATGGCCTCTTGGGGAATTACTTATGCATTAGTCAGCAAAAAGGGTGCTGATGCAAAGTACCAGAAATCGGTGGGTTTTATAAAAGATATTTATTTGGGGTAGAACCTTACAGTCACAAGGCCATAAAGCATAATTTACTTCCCTCACCAAAGTCTGTTACCATGTGTAACAAGAGAGCTGCTGGTCTCTACAAGGGTTCAGACTTCTTTTTCTTCCTAAGGCTCCATGGTCCCAGCTCCTTCCTTTCTCAGCTGTAGGCTAGCATAAGGCTTATCTCTCTCCCCAGGGCTCATTTCTCTCTGGGCTTAGCTGCTCTGCTCTCTCCACAAGGCCAGCTGTAAACTATCAGGCTCTGTCTCTTCCTGGGGCCTCTGTTGTGTCTATGGAGCTGTATCTACTCCTTTGTGTTCTTCTCCTTTGCATTTACTTCCTGGGGCTCCAGCATCAAAACTCCAACTCTCTCCTCTGCAGTGTGGTTTTCTCTGTGAGTCCCCACCCACCAAAGGGGTGGGGATTCAATGTCCTACTGGTGTGGCCAAATCAGAGCCCTAATCATAATTTAATCAAGTAAAAGTGAAAACTCTGAATTTAATAAAATCTAATACACCCAGAGGAACAAAACAGTTTACAAACACAATCCAATATCTATTTTTGGAATTCATAAACAATATCAAACTGCTACACCTTAAAATCAGTTGACTTGAAGAAGAGAAAAGTCAGGCCTGCTTTACAGATGGCTCTGCATGATATGCAGGTACCACCCAAAAGTGGACAACTGCAGCCCCTTTGTGGGATGTCCCTGAAGGACAGTGGTGAGAGGAAATACTCCCAGTTGCCAGGACCTGACTACAGCCACTGCTGAGTGCCCACTCTGCCTGTAGCAGAGACCCATACTCAGTCCCTGATTTGGCTCCATTCCTTGAGGTGATGAGCCTGCTACCTGGTGACAGGGTGATTACATTGTACCGTTTCCATCATGTAAGGGACAGAAATTTGTTCTAACTGGAATAGACACATACTATGGACATGGGTTTGACTTCCCAGCAAGTAATGCCAAAAATACTATCTGTGGACTTACAGAATGCGCCATCATGGTATTCCACACAGCATTGCTTCTGATCAGGGAACCCATTTCATAGCAAACAATGTGCAGGAATGGGCACATGCTCTTGGAATTTACTTGTCTTAGCATGGTCCCATCATCCTGAAGCAGCTGGATGGATAGAACTGTGGAATGGCCTTTTGAAGACTCAATGATGGCACCTAACAGGTGGCAATACCTTACAGGCCTGGGGCAGTGTTTTCTAGGGGGCCATGTCTGCTCTAAATCAGCATCCAGTCTATGGTGCAGTTTCTCTCATAACCAGGATTCACAGTCCAGGAATCAAGGGGTGGAAATGGGAGTGGCACCACTCACTATTATCCCTAGTGACCCACTAGAAAAAGTTTTGCTTCCTGTCCCTGCAATCTTAAACTCTGCTGGTCTACAGGTCTTAGTTCCAAAAGGAGGAGTGCTGCCACCAGGGAACACAACAATGATTCCATTGAACTGGAAGTTAAGGCTGCCACTTGCCACTTTGGGCTCCTCAAGCCTCTGAGAAGAGAATTATTGTACTGGCTGGGGTGATTGATGCTGACTATTAATGGGAAATAGGACTGCAACTATACAATAGAGATAAAGAAGAGTTTGCCAGGAACACAGGAGATCCCCTAGGGCGTCTCCTAGTACTACCATGACCTGTGATTAAAGTCAGAGGAAAGCTGCAACAACCCAATCCAGGCAGGACTAACAATGGCACAGAAACTTTAGGAATGAAAGTTGGGGTCACCCCACCAGGCAAAGAATCACAGCCACCTGAGGTGCTTGCTGAAGGTAAAGGGACCATGGCATGGGTAGTGGAAGAAGGTAGTGATAAATATGAACTTCAACCACATGACCAGTTACAGAAATGAGGACTATAATGATCATGAATATTTCTTCCTTGTTTTGAGTATATTTGTATATGTACATAAAAGAAGTATCTTTGTTTTCTTCCCTATCCTTTCTCCTTATCATGTGACATGTTATATTAGCTTAATGTTGTAGCATTTAAGTTATAAGATGTCAAATTTCAGAGTGAATATTACCCAAGCACTTGTACCTTATTCTAGAGAGATTTAGTGAATTCAAATTGTATGCAGAACAGTTGAATATTTTTAGGTGAAAAATATGTCTATTATTGTTTTTATTTAGAGATTAAGTATGGTTTAAGGTGATGTGTACAGCTGCCAAGATGATAAGGGGTTGGCTGTGATGGTCGGGCTAAAGTGTCAACTTGGTGAGGTCATAGTCCCTGGTTGTTTAGTTAAGCAAGCACTGGCCTAATTATTACTGTGAGGACATTTCATGGACTCAAATCATGAGTGAGCTGATTGCACCTGTGGCTGATTACATCTACAATCAACTGAGGAGCTTGCCTTCAGCAATGAGAGAGGTCTCATCCACTCAGTTGAAGGCCTTAAGGTGAAGATTTCAACAATCAGAAGAGAGAATTTCCATCTCTACTTCAGCCAGCCAGTTTCTCCTGGAGAATCCATAGGAAACTTTCATTGGAGTTCCCAGCTTGCAGCCAGTGCTACAGAATTTGGACACATGCCTCCCCACAGTCACATAAGACAATTTTAGAAAACCTCATAATATTTAAAGATATCTCTGTTTCCCTAGAGAACCCTGACTAATACAGTTATTAATAGGGCTGTTGTTTAAAAAAATAGGTGCGGTTGAGGGTGTGGTGAAATAGGAACCCTCATACATGGATGGTGGGAATGTAAAATGATGCACAATTTTATATTTCCTACTGAAAACGCTTAGGCTGTGAGGCCATAAACCAGAGACGCCAACATCTCTGCCCACAAACTGAGCCAATAACAATGACTTGGCCAATACCTGTGCAAACATCATGGCCAATAAATGGATGAGTCCAAGACCCATGTATTTGGCCTAAAAGTGCTTGTGCACAGGGTAGCACACTACAAAAGTGGCATGTTTATTTGCAACAATGCAGTTCTCTCCATACAAGCCCACTATCTGAAGAGTTACATAAATTATTGGTGTCAGTTACACATGTGGGGAATCTGAACTCCCATATACCATCTGTGCCAGTGATAAAGAAAAAAGCATCAATAATAGAGGGTGTGGGAGCTCCATTGGAGGATGCCTGGTCTACTGATGGTTACTGCTGAGGACACCCCCGCCCCTGATGCCATGCAATAATAGTTCACATAATTATGGGCACCATAAGGATGGATGAAAGAGAACGTCAGAGCAGCCAGAGCGCTGAGCTATGAGCTGTCTGGATGGTTAGAGTCCATGAGCCTATGCCGATCTCCATGTGCACCGACAGCTGGGCTGTGTATCCTGGTCTGGCTGTGGATGGAACAGCGGCAACAGGAGAAATGGACCATAGCCAGAAAAGACATGTGGGTTAGACCTGTGGGAAGATATCTGGGTTAGGGCACAAAGCCCTGATGCCAAGATAGCAACCTGACACCATCCAGCCCATACTTCACACTCGCCTCCAGGAAATCTGGAAGCTGACATCTTAGCTAAAATTAGATGGGTTGATGAAAACCATGACCAAGAAGATTGGTTACACCATAAATTAAGATACAAGGGTCCTAAGACTGTATGGGAATTATGTAAAAGGTTACATCTCCTATTGAAATATAGTAATGTGCTTAAGGCCTGTGAGTCTTCCCTGACCAACATGTGCTTGACAGAGGCGCCCCCTACCCCATAATATGGGATAACAGGGAATGTAGGATGGGCGACAATGGCAACTAGACTACACAGGACCCCTTCCTCTGTCAGATGGACAAAAGTACCCAATAACCTGTGCTTCAGGAATTCTGCAGGCTTCAGGATGTTGACAATTAAATCAAGCTTCAACAATATGAGGACTTGAGGCACTTTCCTGTATGTGTGGTACCCACAATGCACTGACAGTGACCAAGGCACCCACCTTACAGGTCACCAAGTCCAGGGCTGGGTGCAAGAAAGAGGAATTGCCTGGCATTCTCATCTGCCATACAATCCCCAAGCTGCTGGCCTGATAGGAAGAAGAACGGTATTTTACAACAATAGCTACAGAACTTATCTCCCAACCACTCATTGCATGGGTGGGCACCTCGTTTACAGGAAGCAATTAGGCTAAAAAATAGTGCACTGACAACTGGACAAACCTCAGCATATGAACGTTTTAGGACCCTGATGCCCGCTCCATCAGCTATAAAAATAGAAGTAACCTCAGGACAAGGTGATCCTCCAATTAGAACAGAACAGGGACTCGTATCAAGATTGCCACAGGCCACACCCAAACGCACCCACCAGATTTGGTGGGGTGTATGCTGGAAAACACCTCCCACGTGGAGAGGTATTCTTGTTCCTTGGGGACAGGAAAAGGGATCAGCAATAGCTCTGACTCCTGTTTTATATGTAGAGGGTTCCCATTGCTCTAGTTTACAGACAGCCTCCTCCATAGACGTCGCACTCCTGTTATGACATAACACACAGGCTCCTTTGTATAATGTTCTACCAGATGCCATGAAACCTTGGGGAGCTCTAGTTTGGTACACCTCACCAGGGAATAAACCACTGTGGGTAACTGTCTTGTCAGGAGTTGGGTCTGTAGCTTGTATAATACTGAATGGTCATAACCTCCCCATGTTAGTTCCTACTAAACATCTTGTACGTTGTTCCTAGGTTAATGTTTCTAATCTTTACAACAGAAGGAAATGAATTCCTCAAATGGGCAAGTGAAGTGGCTGCAAATCATAACCAGACTAACTTCTGGGTGTGGACAGTTGCCGACCTCCCCAGAGATGGAGAGCCTTGGAAGGTATCACCTTTTAACCTAACAGAGTGGGCTTTGGGGATCAACTTCACTAATTTCCCTCATTAATAGGCACAGGTATTCGTATATGTGTCTTATATTGTTATGGATTCTGCCTCCACATGTGCCCCTCAACTGCTGTTCAAGGATATTTGAGGAAGTGGGCCATGTAGATGGTAAGAGTGGTTTTTTTGAGGGGTGGAGTATGAGGCCATAAACCAAAGAAGCCATAGATTCCTAGCTAAGAGGACCCCACCCCCATAGATGCATCTTTTTTTTAAATTTTTAAAAAGATACTTAGATTACATAAATGTTACACAAAAAATAAAGGGACTTGAGAATCATCCTAAATGACATTGTATTGACAGATATAGGCCATTTTATATCATCACATAACATGCAGAACCGTGTGGGAGAGAGTGTAGACTACAATGTGAACTGTGGTCCACAGATGCATCTTAAAGTACACGTACGTATTCCTAAGCAAAATAGCTATCTGTACTAGAACCACTCTGGCTACATATCAGTAACTTCAAAGAGATAAGTTTACAGTGTTGCAAATCGTATAGCTCTGAGCCTTCCTTGATCTCACCTCATACAACCCCTGGGTGGCAGGAAGCACTATGCTGAGTGTCCTGCAGCCACCCAGGACCCGCTTGCTGGCCAGTAAGTTCCTAATAAACTGATACTCTTTTGCTATATGGAGTGGCTTGCTGCACTTTTCAGTCTTAAGGGCTATCGAACTTCAGTGGAACCTATTCTGTATGTTCACAGCCAGACATATAGTTTTTCAGTAAGTTAAACATAGAATTACCGTATGAGCTGGCAATTCCTTTTCTAGGTATCTACCCCAAAGAATTGAAAGCAGGAACTAGGACAGATATTTGTACAATGATATTCATGACAGCATTATTCAGAAGACCCAAAAGGTGAAAGCAACCCAACAGTCCATCAACAAGACTGGATAAACAAGTGGTATATCTATAGAATGGAATATTATTCAGCTCTAAAAAGAAATGAAGTGCTGTTACATGCTAAAACTGGATAAACCTTGAAGACATGTTAAATAAAACAATCTAGACAGAGAAGGACAAAAATTGTATGATTTCTATGATACAAAAATACCTAGAATAAGTAAACTCACAGAGAGAAGAAGCAGAATAGAGGTTACCAGGGTTGAGGGGAGGGAGGAATTGGGAGTTATTGCTAAATGGGCATGAGTTCTAGTTTGGGATGATGCAAATATTCTGGAAACAGATAGTAGTGAAAATTACACAATGTTGTCAATATACTTAATGTCAAAATATTGCCTAATTAAAATGATTTTTATACTATACATATTTTACAATTGGAAATAAATCGAAAAGTCAACCAATGTATTAAGCACATTAATAGCATGAAGGACAGGAACCACATTATCATCTCAGTCGACTTAGAAAAAACATTTGAAAATTTCTAACACACAATCATGATAAAAAAAAAACATGCAGAAAGCTAGGAATAGAAGAAAACTTCCACAACATGATAAAGGGAATTTCTGAAAAAAAAAAAAAAAAAAAACCAAAGCTAAAATTAGACTTGATGAAAGTCTGAAAGATTTCCCCCTAAGTTTAGGAACAAGAGTTCATCAAATTACAAACTTTTGTGAGAAAGTTTTAAGAAAGTAAAATCTTGAAAATTGCACACACACACAAAAAACCCACTCATAAATCATTTATCTGATAAGTGTTTAATATACAGGATTTATAAAGAACTACTAAAAGTCAACAACAAAAATATAAACATTGCAATAAAAAATGGTCAACTGAAAAGACATTTCTCTAAATAAGATATGTAAATGGAAGACAAGCACATGAAAAGATGTTAAACATCATTAGCCATTAGAGAAATGCAAATAAAAATGAAGAGATATCACTCCATACCCACCAAGATGATATAAAAAGTGTAAAATGCGTTTTGGAGAGGATATGGAGTAATAAAAACCATCATACATTCCTGGTGGGAATATAAAATAGTAAAGCCACTGTGGAATACACTTAGGTGACACCTCAGTTAAGCATAGCAATTCCATACCTACTGACACACTGAAAAGAACTGAAAACAGGTATCCAAACAAAAAGTTGTACAAAAATGTGCTTACCATAATTACTTGCAGTAGCCAAAGGTGGAAGCAATTAAAATGTCCACCAAGTGGATGAAGAAACAAAATGGTATAGACATACAATGGAATGTTATTCAGCTGTTAAAAAAAAAAAAAAAAAAAAGAATGAAGTTCTGATACAAGCTGCAACATGCATAAACCTTGAAAACATTATTCTCAGTAAAATAAGGAAGTCACAAAATATTGCATAATTCCACTTATATGAAGTACACAGAATAAGGAAATACACAGAGACAGAAAGTAGAGTACAGGTTACCAGAGGCTGGGGTGGGTGATAGGGCATCATTGCTTACTGAGTAAAGAGTTTCTGTTTTGTGTGATGAGAATGCTTTGGTAATGGAGGGAGGAGATAGTAACACACCATTGTGAATGTAAACAAGACCATTGAATTGTACACTTACAAATGGTTAAATGGAGGAAAAAGTAGACAAGACCAAATACTAGAAGTGGTTTTCATTGGCTCTTGATGAATCCACAAGAGCTACTGAGACTGCTCAGTTGTGGAGTCAGTGCCAAGTTGGAAGTGACTAAACAATTGCCTTCTCTATACGTCTGTATGGACAAACTAACCACAGGTGAGAATATTTTCAAAGAAGTTGATAAAACACTAACAGTTTAACTAAAGGGGAATCTATTAACTTGTATTACAACTGATTGGTGGTAAAAATATGTGTGGACCAGGAAAAAGCTTATTTGGACATATTCATAAAACTCATAAAAATATAAGACATTTAAAAGCCAATGGTGTGCTCGCTTCGGCAGCACATATACTAAAATTGGAACGATACAGAGAAGATTAGCATGGCCCCTGTGCAAGGATGACACGCAAATTCGTGAAGCGTTCCATAATTTTTCCAGGAGCCATCCGCACAATTTACCACTTAACCTGGAAATATTTCCCCTCTAAATACACGAAATCATGTTGGTGTATCATGTTGGGATTTACACTGATAAATAAATATTTGAAACTTGAAAAAAAAAAAAAAGCCAATGGTGTAATGATTTCAGTGGTGGATGAAGATTGTGGTTAATAGTATAAATATGAGAATATTTTTCTTTTACAAGGTGTTAAGAATATGGTGATACATGAGAAAATTACAACTAATATAACTTATGGATGATAGTTCACAGTAATATTGTAATATTTTTGCAGCAATGGCACAGAAGATACATCAATTCTAAGGGACAAAAATAGGAGGTATAAGGGGGTATGGGATTTTTCATTTTGGAATAATGAGAACATTCTAAAATTGACTGAGGTGATGACAGAACAACTCTGTGATGAAAATGAGACCACTGAATGTACACTTTGAATGGACTGTATAAAGTATAGGACTGTATAACAGGGAATCCAGTGGTGGAAGAAGGACTGTGGTTAAGAGAACAAATATGAGAACATTCTCTCATGAACTATAACAGATACATAATACTAATACAGGGTGTTAATAATCAGGTAGGTTGAGGGAAAAGACATGAAATGTAAGATATGGGCTCTAGTTAGTAATATTTTGACAATGCTCTTTCGTAGTTTGTTAACAAATGGTTCACAATAATGCAAGGTAATGATGGTGGTGGAGTGATGTATGGGAGCTTGGTATGATGACATGCATGTTTGTTTTATAAGTTCACAACTTTTACTATACACTTATTGTTCATGTATGTGCATGTATGTATGATACATTTCAATAAAATTTTGTTTTAAAAAAAGCCAGTGGTGAACCGGGACATCATCAACATGGCAATGCAAGACATCCATGAAAAACTCTCCCAAGAGATTCAATGACTATAAGGACAAATTCCACTTGCTTAGAACTCTGGGGCATGGTAGAGACTGTAGAAAGACTCCACAAACACTGAATTGAAGGGAGAAAAATATCAGGTAGGAAACTTCCATCCTGGACCAGCCAGTCCTCTTCCCCTCCCCATCACTTGTTTCTGCACAAAGCTTGGGAGTTATCCAGAGGATGCACAACAGAGACACAGACTACAGAGGAATTCACAGCAGAGAGGTAGACTCTCACGCATATCCAGGCCCAGGGACCCAAGTCCATAGAGACCCAGGGCAGAACACAAGCGGCTGACAATTGCTGTATACAAGAAGGCTCCCAGGGGGGTGGGGAGGGGAAAAGAAAAACCATGGCAGAACGGTGTCGGCCAAGTGCACTCAGTGCAGTTACTGTCAGTGGGACTCCCTAAACACAAAATGGACTTTTCTGGAGTAACCCATTGTATTAGTCAGGGTTCTCTCAGGAAACAGAATCAAAAGGAGATATCTGTCAACAATATGAGATTTTATGAGTCTCTCACACGACCGTGGGGATGCACAAGTCCAGGTTCCACAGGCAGGCTGCAAACCAGGGGCTCTGATGAAAGACCGATGAAAGGTCCTTGAGTTTCTGGGAGAAGTTGGCCGTCCAACAACGAGCTGGGATATTCTCTCTGAATGTTGAAATCACTGCCCTTTTTAAGGCACTCAACTGATTGGATAAAAGTGTCACCCATTGATGATGCAATCTCCTTGATTGATGCAGATGTATTCAGCCATCCATGCAGTAAACTCACTGGTGACCAAAGTCCATAAATGCTCTTGTATTACAATTAGCCCAGTGCTTGCTGGACCAAACACCTGGACACAATTACCTGGTCAAGTTGACACATTAGCCTAACCATCACAGTCCACCCCTTGTCAACTTGGCAACCATACACATTATCCTAAACCATATTTAGTCTCTAAGTAAAAACAATAACAGACAAGCATACATACATATTTCCGCCTAACAATGTTCAACTCCTCTGCGTACAACTGGAAACACATTAATGCCCCACAGAATAGGGTGCAAGTCCTTGGGTGATATTCACTCTTAAATTTGACATCCTTAAATATTATGATGTAGAATTAATACAACTTTTCATATGATAGGGGAAAAGGTTGGGGAAGAAAACAAGAAATTCATTTTGTGTACATATACAATCATACTCATAACGAAACAAGGAAGAAAGGTTCATGACTATTATGGTCCTCATTTCTGTAACTGATCACATGGCCAAAGTTCATATTTATCACTACCTTCTTCCACTACCCATTCCATGTTCCTGTTACCTTTAGCAAGCACTTCAGCTGGCCGTGATTCTTTGCCTGGTGGGGTGACCCAAACTTACATTCCTGAAGATTCTGGGCCATTGTTAGTCCTTCTTGAATTGGTTTGCTGCAATTTTCATTGATTTTAATCACAGGGCATGGCAGTACTAGGAGATGCCCTAGAGGATCCGGCATTCCAGGTAAACTCTTCTTTAACCCCCTTATGTAGATGTAGTCCTATTTCCCTTTGATAGTCAGAATCAATCACCCCAGCCAGTACAGTAATTCCCTTCTTTGCCTGTTGATTCACAGGTAAGAGGGGCCTAAAGTGGCCAGGTGGCAGTCTTAATTTCCAGTTCAATGGAATCATTGTTGTGTTCCCTGGTAACAAAACTCCTCCTTTGGGGACTAAAACCTGTAGACCAGCAGAGCTTAACGTTACAGGGACGTATGTTAGCAAAAATTTTCCTAATGGGTTACTAGGGGTAATAGTGAGTGGTGCCACTCCCATTTCCACCCCTTGATTCCTGGACCCATGAATCCTGGTTATGGAAGAAACAGCTCCATAGAGAGGACACTGATTCAGAGCATACACAGCCTCCTGGAGAACATTGCCCCAGCCCTGCAAGGTATTGCCTCCTAGTTGGCACTGTAATTGGGTCTTCAAAAGGCCATTTCACCATTCTATTAATCCAGCTGCTTCAGGGTGATGGGGAACATGGTAAGACCAGTGAATTCCATGGGCATGTGCCCATTCCCACACATATTTGCTGTGAAACAGATTCCTTGGCCAGAAGCAATGCTGTGTGGAATGCCATGGCGGTAGGTAAGACATTCAGTAAGTCTACGGATTGTAGTTTTGGAAGAAGCATTGCATGCCAGAAATGCAAACCCATGGCCAGAGTATGTGTCTATTCCAGTTAAAACAAATTGCTGCCCCTTCCATAGTGGAAGTGGCCCAATGTAGTTAACCTGCCACCAAGTAGGAGGTTGGTCACCTCGAGGAATGGCTCCATATCAGGGGCTGAGTGTGGGTCTCTGCTACTGGCAGATTGGGCATTCAGCAGTGGCTGTAGCCAAGTCAGCCTTGGTGAGGGGAAGTCCATGTTGCTGAGCCCATGTATAACCTCCATCCCTACCTCCATGGCCAAGTTGTTCATTAGCCCATTGGGCAATGACAGGAGTGGCTAGGGAAAGCGGCTGAGCATTAGCCACAGAATGGGTCATCTTATCCACTTGAATATTAAACTCTTCCTCTGCTGAAGTCACCCTCTGGTGAGCATTCACATGGGACACAAATATGTTCATGTTTTTTTGCCCACTCAGAAAGGTCTATCCACATAGCTCTTCCCCAGACCTCCTTGTCAACAATTTTCCAATCATGTTCCTTCCAAGTCCCTGACCATCCAGCCAAACCATTGGCAACAGCCCAAGAATCAGTGTACAAATGCACATCTGACCATTTCTTCTTCCAAGCAAAATGAACAACTAGGTGCACTGCACAAAGTTCTGCCCACTGGGAGGATTTGTCCTCACCGCTATCCTTCAAGGATGTCCCAGAAAAGGGCTGCAGTGCCTCAGCTGTCTACTTTTGGGTGGTACCTGCATATCGTGCAGAACCATCTGTAAACCAGGCCCGAGTTTTCTCATCCTCAGTCAACTGATTGTAAGGGACTCCCCAAGAGGCCAAACCTGTGGGCTGAGAAAGAGAAGGTAACATGGCAGGGGTGGTGACAATGGGTATTTGGGCTACTTCCTCATGTAACTTACTTGTGCCTTCAGGACCTGCTTGAGCCCTATCTTGTATATACCACTTCCACTTTATTATGGAGTGCTGCTGTGCACGGCCAACTTTATGGTTTGGTAGGTCAGACGATGCCCAGCTCATGATAGGCAACTCAGGTCTCATGGTAACTTGATGGCCCATGGTTAAGTGTTCAGTCTCTATTAAGGCCCAGTAGCAAGCTGAAAGCTGCTTCTCAAAGGGGGAGTAGTTATCTGCAGAGGATGGCAAAGTTTTGTCAAATATCCTAAGGGTCTGCATTGTGATTCCCCTATAGGGACCTGCCAAAGGCTCCAGACAGCATCTCTATTTGCCACTGAAACTTCCAGCACCATTAGATCTGCTGGATCATATGGTCCAAGTGGCAGTGCAACTTGAACAGCAGCCTGGACCTGTTGCAGGGCCTCCTCTTGTTCCAGTCCCCAATCAAAACTAGCAGCTTTTCCAGTCACTCGGTAAAAGGGCCAGAGTAGCACACCCAAATGAGGAATGTGTTGTCTCCAAAATCCAAAGAGACCAACTAAGGGTTGTGCCTCTTTTTTGGTCATAGGAGGGGCCAGATGCAGCAGCTTACCCTTCACTTTAGAAGGGAAATCTTGACAGGCCCCACACCACTGGACACCTAGAAATTTCACTGAGGTGGAAGGACCCTGTATTTTTGTTGGATTTATCTCCCATCCTCTCTCACACAAATGCCTTACCAACAAATCTAGAGTCTTTGCTACTTCTTGCTCAGTAGGTCCTATCAACATGATATCATCAATATATTGGGCCAGTGTGAGGTCTCGTGGGAGGGAGAGACGATCAAGGTCCCTGCGGACAATATTATGACACATGGCTGGAGAGTTGATATACCCCTGAGGCAGGACAGTGAAGGTATACTGCTGGCCTTGTCAGCTGAAAGCAAACTGTTTCTGGTTGTCCTTACTAACGGCAATTGAGCAAAAAGCATTTGCCAGATCAACAGCTGTAAATCAGATACCAGGGGATGTGTTGATTCGCTTAAGCAATGATACCACATCTGGGACAGCAGCTGCAACTGGAGTCACCACCTGGTTAAGTTTACAAAAATCTACATTCATCCTCCAAGATCCATCTGTTTTCTTCACAGGCCAAATAGGAGAGTTGAATGGGGATGTGGTGGGAATAACCACCCCTGCATCCTTCAAATCCTTGATGGTGGCACTAATCTCTGTAATCCCTCCCGGAATCCATTATTGCCTTTGACTTACTATTTTGCTAGGCAGAGGCAGTGCTAGAGGCCTCCACTTGGCCTTTCCAACCATAATAGCCCTCACTCCATGAGTCAGGGATCCAATGTGGGGATTCTGCCAGTTACTGAGTATGTCTATTCCAATTATGCATTCTGGAACTGGGGAAATAACTACAAAATGGGTCCAGGGACCCACTGGACCCACTGTGAGACGGACCTGAGCTAAAACTCCATCAATCACCTGACCTCCATAAGCCCCTACTCTGACTGGTGGACCACAGTGACGTTTTGGGTCTCCTGGAATTAATGTGACTTCTGAGCCAGTGTCTAATAATCCCCGAAATGTCTGATTATTTCCTTTTCCCCAAAGCACAGTTACTCTGGCAAAAGGTTGTAGGTCTCCCTGGGGAAAGGTGGGAGGAAGATTAACAGTATAAATTTTTGGCAGTTTAATAGGATCTTTCCCCAAGGGGACCTGGCCTTCTCATTCAAGGGGCTCTGGGTCTGTAAACTGTCTCAAGTCTGGGAATTGACTAAAGGGCTGTGATTCTCTGCGTCTGTAATTTGAGTTAGGGTTTTGTTCACTCGACCTAGAACACTTCTGCTTACACAGATCCAGAAGAAATTAAGTAGAATGCCCATATACTTCACTTCTAGGTACCCCATGATCTATTAGCTAATGCCACAACTCTATCTGTGTGCTGCTTTGAATCTGTCTGTCATTGCAGTAGCCATACCCACCTTGCCTTTGGCGATTAACTGCCGATACTTGACTTTTACCTTTTACCGGACCGAGATCCGATCATCCCCATAATGTTTAAGGATTCCAATTCCATTACAGCCCTCCCTACAGTAATATCTGGACTGCAGAGAAGAGTAACCATAGAGCTCTTCAGAGAAGATGGAGTTAGTCTTACAAATTTATTCCTCACAGCCCTGGTTAAAGGTGTGTCCTCTGGACATTCTTGGGGTGGGTAGGCAGGTCTCAAATGGTAAATCCATTCTAGCATTCCAATCTCTCTAAGCATTTGAATCCCCTCATCTACTGCATACCAGGGCAAATCGGGCATCTCAACATCAGACATGCTAGGCCATGCTTCAGTCAGCCACCCAAACAAACTGTTAGAGCGCTTTCTAACCCCTCGAGCTACAGTGTTGAATCCAGAATTTCTGCTTAGTGGGCCCATATCAATAAATTCAGCCTGATCCAACTTTAAATTTCTTCCACCATTATCCCATACCCTTAGTATCCATTCCCACACATATTCCCCTGATTTCTGTCTATATAAGTTGGAAAACTCATGCAGTTCTTTCAGAGTATAGCATACGTCCTCATGGGTCACACTTTGTATTTCACCTTTGGGGGCTTGTGATTTTAGTCTAGTAATGGGTCTCAAAGACAAGAGGGGTGGGGGGGGGAGGTAAGGAGAAGGATTAGGGATGTCTTGCAGGCTACTGACCTGAGGGCATTCCTTTGCATTTTCTTCTGGTGAGACAGGATTAATCTCTTCAGGCAGGTGTTGGAAGACAGATTCCTTAGGGCAGACTGGAAGTTGAGCAGTGCAGGCTGGAGTTTGGCTGGTACCTGCCTCCTGGCTGGGAGGAGGCCCAGACTCTCTGGGGCAAGCTGGAGGCTGGGCAGTGCAGGCTTCCATTTGGCTGGTACCCACCTCAGGGCTGGAAAGAGGTCTGGACTCCCTGGGGCAGGCTGGAGGCTGGATAATACAAGGTTGACAAGGTGTGGTATCCACAGGGCAGGCCATCACAGGTTTATCTGGTAAAGTCTCAGCAGAATTTAGGGTTCCAATGTCCCCACCAATATTATCATTATCCCATATGTCTCTGTCCCAATCCTCGGGGATCCACTCCTTTCCAATCAGAGCCTTCACTTTAATTGCAGAAACCCTGCAAGGCCAAAATTTTAGTTTCCTCTGTAATTCTGCTACTCATACAATAAGAGTCTGGGTTTGATTCTCAGATATCTCAAGTCTGTGGCTACAGGAGACAAGATTTTCTTTCAAGGCACACATAGAAACTTTCATATCATTCATGTGGCATTTAAGTTTCAAATTTGAAGATTTTAGCTCATCTCTTTCTTTTGTAATTGTATCCAGAGTATCTAGGAGGAGCCAGTCAACATCATTATATTTTTTGACTCCACGAAATTCTCTTAAGGTTTTGAAAACACTCTCACCCAGATTCTTGCTTCTTAAAAGCATGGAAGTAGGGGAGTCCAGTGATGATATTTTGCGTATCTCTATTGCCAGCTCATGCCATGGACTGTTAGCAACCTCTTCATTATTGGAAAGGGAGTCACTAGTACCCCTGAGTCCAATTAGAGTAGAGAGCCAATTACAAAACTCCCTGAACCACCTCAGACATCACATGTTTAAGACTCTGTTCCTCAAGAACCACTCTGGGTACCAAGCTGTATTAGTCAGGGTTCTCTCAGGAAACAGAATCAACAGGAGATATCTGTCAACAATACGAAATTTTATAAGAGTCTGTCATGCGACCATGGGGATGCAAAAGTCCAAGTTCCACAGGCAGGCTGCAAACCTGGGGCTCCAATGAAAGTCTGATGAAAGGTCCTTGATGAGCTTCTGGGACAAGTTGGCTGTCCAGCGACGAGCTGGGACATTCTCTCTGAATGTTGAAATCACTTCCCCTTTTAAGGCATTCAACTGATTGGATAAAAGTGTCACCCATTGATGATGCAATCTCCCTGATTGATGCAGATGTAATCAGCCATCCATGCAGTAAACTCACTGGTGATCGAAGTCCATAAATGCTCTTGTATTACAAATAGCCCTGGACAAAATTACCTGGCCGAGTTTACACATTAGCCTAACCATCACACCCATCTTTCTGGTTTGACCCCATTAGACTCCCCAGGGTGGGATACACTAACAGGGAAGACTGGAGGTAGAAAAGCCACGCAGAGGAAAGAGAGAGGAGGGGATTAAACTGACCTTCTGTAAGACTGTAGGGTCCCAGAAATGAAAAGTTTAAGAAAAATGGGGCACTGAGTGAGGGATAGAATTTAAATAAGTCATAGGAGTTGTGGTAAACATTATGCACAAAAACGGATCAGACCAAGATTCCTGGAGAAGGAACAGGAAAGGAAGCTTTCTTCTGGAGGTGAAACAGTTACACAAAAAATGAAGTCTTAAAAATTTTACTGCATACTCAGGCCAAGAATCAGATGAAGAAGAGCTGGGAAAATCTGATAGTTAAACTTTAGCTATTCTAGAGATCTAGAATAAGTTGGATCAAGCATCAAGGATCAGCCTTAACACAAAGCCAATCAATAATAAAACCCTATATAAGAGGAAGAAGCTGACCTTCAGAGTTAAAGATAATCAGATGCCCAGACATCAGCAAAAAATTAAAAGCCATATCAAGAAACAGGAAGCTATGTCTCAGTCAAAGGAGCAAATTGAAAAGTCAGAGGAGATACAGAATATGGAACAACTAATCAAAGATGTTCAAACAAATGTCCTAAATCATTTCAAGGAGATGGCTAAATAACTAAAGGATATCAAGAAGACATTGGGGGAGCATAAAGAAGAATTTTAAAACATGCAAAGAAAAATAACAGCTCTTATGGGAATGAAAATCACAATAGATGAAATTAAAAATACACTAGCAGCTTACAACAGTAGGCTTGAAGAGGCAGAACAAAGGATCAGTAAGTGAGAAGATGGGGCATTCAAAATCAGACAGAAGAACAGATAGAGAAAAGAATGGGGAAAAAATGAGCAGGGTCTTGGGGATCTGAATGACAGCATGAAGCAACAAACATGTGTGTCAGGGGTGTCCCAGAAAGAGAAAAGAAAGGAAAGGGGCAGAAAGAATATTTGAGGAAATAATGGTTGAAATTTTTCAAACTCTTATGAAAGACATAGATATCCATAACCAAGAGTCACAACATACTCCAAACCAAATAAATCTGAATAGAACTACTCCACGAGAAATGTTATTCAGAATGTCAAATGCATAGGATAAAGAGAATTCTGAAAGCATCAAGAGAAAAGTGGTTCATTACATACAAGGGGCGACTGTTAAGACTAAATGTTAAATTTTCATCAGAAACCATGGAGGCAAGAAGGCAGTGGTATGATAAATTTAAGATACTGAGAAAGAAAAACTGCTAGCCAAGAATTCTCTATCTGGCAAAACTCTTCTCAAAAATGAGGGCGAGTTTAAGATATTCACAGATAAACAGAAGCTGAGAGAGTTTGTTAACAAGAGGCCTACCCTACCAGAAATACTAAAGGGAGTCCTGCAGGCTGAAAGGAAAAGACAGGAGAGAGAGGCTTGGAGGAGAGTAGAGAAATGAAGACTATAATAAAGATAACTAAAAGAGTTTAAAAAGACAAAAATAAGATAAAACATATAAAAGACAAAGGATAAAATGGTTGAAGTAAGTACTGCCTTTACAGTAACAACATTGAATGTTAATAGACTAAACTCCTCAATCAAAAGACACAGATTGGCATAATGAATAAAAAGTATGATCTATCTATATGCTGTCTGCAAAACACTCACAGACCTAAGGATATAAATAGGTTGGAAGTGAAAGGCTAGAAATTGATATTCCATGCAAACTGTAACAACAACAACAACAAAAAAAACTGGAGTAGCTATATTATATAGGACAAAATAGAATTTAAAAGCAAACCTATTATAAGAGACAAACAAGGTCATCATATATTACTAAAAGGGGCAATCAACTAAGAAGAAATAACAATCATAAATATTTATGTACCTAACTAAAGTGCCCCAAAATACATGAGGCAAACACTGGCAAAACTGAAGGGAGAAATAGATATCACTACATTAACAATTAGAGACTCCAATACAATACACTCATCAAAAGATGAAACATAGAGAGAATATCAATAAGGAAACATAGAAATTGAATAATTTGATAAATGTACTAGACCTAACAGACATATACAAAACAATTCACCCCCAAAGAGCAGGATATGCATTCTCTCAAGTGCTCATGGATCATTCTCCAGGATAGACCAAATGTTGGGTCACAAAACAGGTCTCAATAAATTTTAAAAGGCTGAAATTATACAAAGCACTTTCTTATATCATAATAGAATGAAGCTGGGAATCAATAACAAGCAGAGGTCTGGGAAATTCACAAATTTATGAAGGTTAAACAATACATTAAAACAATCAGTGGGTCAAGGAAGAAGTTCTAAGAGAAATCAGTAACTCTCTTGAGAAGAATGAAAATCAGCACAACATACCTAAACTTATGGGATGTAGCAAAGGCAGAACTAAGAGGGAAATTTGTAGCCCTAAACACCTACATTTAAAAATAAGAAAGATCTAAAATCATAGCCCTAATGGCACACTTGGAGGAACTAGGAAAAGAAAAGCAAACTAAACCCAAAGCAAGCAGAAGGAAAGAAATAAAGAGATTAGAGCAGAAATAAATGAAATTGAGAATGACAAAACAAGAGAGATAATTAATAAAACCAAAAGTGCTCCTTGACATTCCATGGGTCAGGATAGGGTGGTATCATGGGCCCTGGGGGGCTGGGGGGAAGGGAACAGTAAAGATCTAATGGGGTGTTTGGTGGTCATGGGTAAGGTTTTTCATTACCTTACAGTAATGGACACAGGACATGGTAAATATCATCAAAATTATTAAACTATCATCTAAATTGTAAACTATACTGTAAATCATAGACAATGTTTAGTTGCTATATTTTGCTTTCTGTATAACAGTTATAACAATGCTAACATCCAAAAAAAAGGGGGGGGTTTAATATGGGGTGGGGAAGGGGGGGGGTTGGTATCTGGGAGTCTCCGGCACTCCATGTGTGACTTTGCTGTGACCTAAAACTTCTTTGAAAATTAAATGAAAAATTGGGAGACAACGGGGATTGAGAGGGGGAAGATGTCAAGGCACACTGGAAATCCGATAACACAGTGATAAAAGGAAGGCAAACTGATAAGAACAGATACTACACTTGATCTTAGCCAAAAGGCCATTTTTGTAAGCAAATACACATATATGCATATATATTTATATATCATTTTGCAAATGTTTTATGTATTGTGAGAATTTTGATTTTTACCCATAATAAAAAAAAAAAAATTCTAATGTAGAAAAAAAAAAAATAAATAAATAAATTGAATGGGAAAAAAAAAAAAGGAAGGCAAAAAATGAAAAGAGAAAGGGGGAAAAAAAAGAATAAATAAATAAATAAATATATATATATATATATTTAAGGTATTTCCTTTGCTTTTTTGCCCATTTTTTTGAATGTCCCAATCCGCTACTTATATTTTGTTTTGTTTTGTTTGTTCGTTTGATTATTTGTTTTTTGTTTTTTTTTCCCTGAGTTTCCTTATGTTTGTCTCTTGCATGTAAGCTTATCATAGTTGTTTCTTTTTCCTAGTAAATGTATTTGATTATTTTATGGACTACATGTTAATGGAGGATTTGGATCACAGAAGAGTTACAATGGGTACTGCAGGGGATTATTGGTGGGGGGTGTCTGGGAGGGGGGATTCATGGGAATTAGTTCATCCGCATATACATGAAGATATACAAAATTGTTCTAAAGATCAAAAGATGGGGCATGGTCACGATGGGTGGACAATCACACAATAAATGAGGGAATCTGAATTCCTAGCCTGGAGAGCTCTGCCACAGTCTCCAAGGGAGCAGCAATAGTCCTCTGAGCACAGGGACAGTGTCTGTCAAAAGAGGATGACCCACTGATGTGTTCTTTTTATTGATGACTACTCTTGTGAGTCTTTGCTCTTGTAACTGAGACTTAGCCTGCAGTTGTGGGGTGCCTAAGGGTTGCCACCTGAGAGCCTCCTTGTTGCTCAAATGTGGCCTCACTCTAAGCCAAACTCAGCATATGATTGCACTACCTTCCCCCCAACGTGGGACATGACTCCCGGGGATGAGCCTCCCTGGCAATGAGGGATTAATACCAAGTGCCAACTGGCAACACAACTGGAAAAAGACCTTGAATAAAAGGGGGAAAAGGTAAAGACAAATGAGTTCAAGTGGCTAAGAGACTTCAAAGACAGTTGAGAGGTCATCCCAGAGGTAACTCTTACGCACACCTCAGTAGGAGCTCATAGAATATCTAAGTGCCTATCACCCCACACAGAGGGGCTCCTGAGAGCTCTGGAGACACCCAGGTCCTATATAAGTGGGGATAGCCCCAGAGACTGATACCTTATCAGTGGGCTCTACTTTGGAATCTGTGCTCCTGAGAGTGACAGAATTGGACTCAAATAAGTCCTCCCTGCACAGGGTTCATCAGTCCCTTCTATTCAAACCTATATGTGATGCAGAAGTTTTTAGGTATACTTCCAGAGACTGGAGCCTCTGGCCTACCTATGTGCCAGGTGTGTGTGGAATCTCGGTGGAGCTGCAACTCCTACCCTACAGCTCAATGGACTCATCCAAGTCACCCGGTGAGGAGACAATGATGGGCAATGGCCATCCCAGGGAATGGAGAGGGCCTGCATCTGCAGGCAGGATCATCCCACCCACCATATCCATGGGATATAAGCCCTCTCTCACTTGGAGGTGGAGTGGACATCACCATCCCAGTCCTCTCAGGATTGGGGGAAGAACTATGGGCTAGAGTGGACTTGATGGTATTCTGTTGTACACATATGGTGATTCTAGCAATGGAAGAAATTATAACAATGAGGTGGAGTCAGTGAACACTTGACACTTTTGGGGCAGGGAGGGGACGAGTAGTTGAAATACAGGGCTTCTTTGGGATTTGGAGGTTGTCCTGTGTACTGTTGTGGCAACGGATGTAGGCCATTTTAAATCAGCACACACCACTCAGAACTGTGTGGGAGAGAGTGTGGTCTACGATGTGAACTGTGGTCTAGGGTTGGTGGCAAGGCCCCAGGATGTGTAAGTCCATTGAGGGTGGTGGGCCACACTTGTGGGAGATGTTTGTGTGGGACATGGCGGGAGGTGTGGGGGGTGGGCAACATGGGAATCCCAGGGGGTTCTGTGTAGTATTTTCAGTAATCTAAGCACCTCTTAAAATATATTTATATATATATATAAATAAATATATATTAAAAAAAAAAGTGGAAACAGAGAGATGGAGAGGTGAGGAATTTTCTTGTTTATTGTTTGTCATTTTTTGTTTACTATTATTGTTGAAATAATGAAAATACTCTAATAATGATTGAAATGATGAATGCACAACTATGAGATTATACCAAATACTATTATTGTACACATTGAATGAATTGTATGCTTTGTTAATATGTACCAATAAAACAGATTTGTTTAAAAAAAAAAAAAGTGGTCCTTCGAGAAGATCAGAAAAATTGACAAACCTTTTGCCAGACTGAAAAAGGAAAAAAGAGAGGATGCAAATAAACTTAGAAATGAGAGGGGAAACATTACTACTGACCCCACAAACATAAAAAAAGATAAGAGGATACTATGAACAACTGTACACCAACAAACTAGACAACTTAGATGAAATGGACAATTTCCTAGAAATACATGAACAACTTACACTCATGCTAGAAGAAAGAGATTTCAATAAACCAATCACAAATGATAGCTGGAAAATGTGCTTATTGAAATTTCATCATTTAAGCAGCTTTGAAAGTTCTAAAACTGATCTGGTTTTCTATTAATCTAATTTTAATCTAAGTTTACTCTTTGCACTTAATTCCCTGAAGGACCTTCTCAGTTTTGCTTACAGGAATAAGATAACGTCTCAAAGCAAAATCAGACAGAATGGTGTAAATCTGTAACTTTTCCCAGAGACAAAAACTTTGATATCCTTGAGTGGTTGAGAAAGGAGCCAGGAAAGACTTGCACCTGCATAACTATATCTAAACTGTGATTTATTAGCCACTGAAATCAAGGACAAGTTGAATGCACTTGAGACAACACAGGACTGAGATTTTGCATATACCTTCCTCACAATACCCCTGGCATCACTTTTTTTTTTTTTTTACTTGTTTTTCTTCTCAACTACCGCCCCCCGCCGCTTTTTTTTTTTTTTTTCCTTTCTTCCCCCTATAAAATCCCTAGCTCCC
>JAKSZT010038098.1:0-50067 GCA_026826555.1 Tolypeutes matacus
AGTACTAATGAACCTTGCTCTTGTGAAATAGAAACTTAGGCTAATAATATAAATTGCTTAAGAGTTATTTCCTCAAATCTTCCTTGTTGTTCAAATGAGTCCTCTTTCTAAGCCAAACAGCATATAAACACACTACCTTCCCCCAGCTTATGAACTGACTCTTGGAGATGAGCCTCCCTGGCACAGAGGTATTATTATGAAGCATCAACAAGCAATGTATTAGGAAAAAAAATCTTGACCGAAAGAAGGAGATATTAAATCAACTATGAGTTTTTATGAATAAGAGATGTCATAGTGATTTGGAATGTCATTCTAGAGGTTACAATCATGCCCTTCTCAGGAGGATCTCACAGACTACCAGAGTAAACAGTGCCTCAAGCAGGGTGGATCCAATGGGCTCTAGAGACATTTAAAAAATATATGCAGGGCAAACAGCCCCAGGAAACTTGCACCCCATCACTGAGAATTATCTTGGAATATATGACAACATTTCTCCCTAATGTATCAGTTACCATTTCTCACACATGGTTTTTCTGCCCCTTTATTATGCTTTAGTTATCACTATACCCATTAAATATATGTCACCAAGTATTAAATCTTCCTGCTCATCATTTGCTAGTTGTTCCTTGAATTTCAGCAGAGTTGCCACCAACACCTACATGCCAGTTCATCAGACTCATTCACGACAGCTAAAAAAAGGGTGATGATGGCCAATACATATCGACCCTCTCCCCCAAATAGAAAAACAGAATATCTACAACTGCAAGCAAGACTGTTCCATCCATTAGCCCCATGGGATCTAAGCCTCCTCTCAATTGGAAGCAGAGTAGGCATCACCATTCTCAAATCATCAAGATTGAGGAATGGACTAAAATAGACTTATTATTGTTTTAGCAATGGAATAACTTTTAACATTGGAAAAAGACAGTGGTCACTAGAGATTCTGAGGGGAAGGAGAGGGAAGAATAGGTGTTACAGGAGACATTTATTTAGACATTGGAATTGTTCTTCATGATCTTGCAATAGGACATTATGCATTTTGCCAAAATTTATAAAATTATGCATTGCAAATGGTAAACCATAATGTAAGCTATAGAACATGGCTAGTAGCAATGATTCAATATGTGTTCATCAATTGTAAAAAATGTACTACATTAATGAAAGATAGAGTTAATGGGGGAAAATGTGGGAGGGGAGGGTTCGGGTATATAGGAATCCCCTATATTTTTATGTAGCATTTTTGTAATCTGAAGCTTCAGTAAAAATAAAATTTTAAAAAGGAAGACACTGGGTGAGCAAAAACAATCTGAAAGTCTGCAAAGAAAAGAAACAGAACTTATGATAAGTAAAAAAATGGGAAGTTAAAAATACATTAAAGGTACATAATAACAGATTTGAATTATTCAAAGACTTTGAGGACAGAGCATCTGAAGTGGAAAAGACAGGAGAACAGAAAGAGAAAAGAATGGAAAACATGGAAAAGTGTCTCAGGGAGTTGAATGACAATGAAAATGCACAAACATATGTGTTGTCACATATGTTTTTAAACCATAATATAAACCATTGACCATGAGAAGAGAATGCAAAAGGGCAAGAAAGAATATTTGAGGAAATAAAGACTGAAAACTTCCCAACCCTTATGAAAGACATAAATATCAGTATTCAAGTACAATGCACCTGAAACAGAATAAATCAGAATAGAATTACTTTGAGACACATTGTATTAGAAATAACAAATATAAGATATAAAGAGAAGATATGGAAAGCAATAGGAGAAAAACAAAGCCTCACATACAAGAAATCTCAAAGATTAAGTGCCAAATTCTTATCAGAAACCATAGAGGCAAGAAGAAAATAGTATGATATATTTAAGCTATTGAAAGAGAAAAACTGCCAGCCAGGAATTTTGTTTTCATCAAACTGTCCTTCAAAAATGAGGGTGAATTTAAAGACTTCACAGACAAACAAAAGCTGAGAGAGCATGTTACCAAAAGATCAGAATTACAAGAGATACTAAAAGGATGCTGCAGTCTGAAAGAAATAAACAAGGGCAAGAGACTTGGAGAATAGTGTAGGAATGAAGATTATTAAGAAGGGTAAATTAATGGGTAAAAAGACAGACAAGAGTAATATGTAAAACTGGAAAGCCACAGGATAAAATGGATGAAGTAAGTAATGCCTTTAGAGTAATAACATTGAATGTTAATGGCTTCAGTTCCCCAATCAAAAGACATAGACTGATAGAATGGATAAAAAATAATATGAGCCATCTATATACTGTCTAGAACAGACTCACCTCAGATATAAGGACACAACCAGATTGAATGTGAAAGTTTGGAATGAAATATTCCATGATAATAGTAAGAAAAAATTCTGGATTAACATTATTAACATCAACAAAATATATTTTATATGCAAAACTGTTTTAAGGGACAATGAAGTTCATTTTATATTAATAAAAGGAGGCAATTCACCAAGAAGATATAAATTTAATAAATATTTTTGCGCCAACCCTGGGTGACCCAAGATACATGAGGCACACACTGGCAAAACTGGAGGGGGAAAAAGATATCTCTACAATAATAGTTGAAGACTTCATTACATCACTATCAATATTGAATAGAATATCTAGACAGAGGATAAATAAACAGAGATCCTGAATACTATGATAAATAAACTAGACCTAACTGATATCTATAGGGCATTGTACCCCAAAGCAGCAGAATATACATTCTTTTCAAGCATTCTTGTAATCTTCTCCAAGAAAGACCATATATTGGGTCACAAGACATGCCTCAGTAAATTTAAAAACATTGTAATTATACAAAACATTTTCTCTGATTATAATGCAACGATGCTGGAAAATAATAATTAATGGAAAAAGTAAAAATTCATAAATATGTGGAGATTAAAAAACACACCCTTAAATAATCAGTGGGTCAAAGAAGAAATTGCAAGAGAATTTAGTAAATATCTTGAGGTGAATGAAAATAAGAACACAATATATCAAAAACTATGGACACTACAAAGGCAGTGCTGAGAGGGAACTATATAAACTACAATGCTTACTTTAAAAAGGAAGAAAGAACTAAAATTGAAGATCTAACTACACACCTAGAGGAACTAGAAGAACAGCAAGCTAATCCCAAACCAAGACGAGGAAAAGAAATAGCACAGATCAGAGCAGAATTAAATGAAATTGAGAACAACAACAACAAAAAAATAGAATCAACAAAAGCAAAATTTGTTTCTTTGAGAAGATCAACAAAATAGACAAACCCTTAGATAGACTGACAAAGAAAAAATGAGAGAAGATACAAATAAATAAAACCAGAAATCAGGGGGGGTACATTACAACTGACCTCAGAAAATAAGAGAGATTATAAGAGGATAGTATGAACCACTGTTCACTGTTATAACCCAGGAGATTGACCATACTCAGACTTTAACCACTTTTATGAAGTTTATTGATCTAAGCCCGTGGGTGTCTGCAGCACCTCTCATGCAGGAGAGAACTGCAGGCCCCAGGTTCTAAAATGGCTCCCTTTTATAGGTGGTTGCTGATGCAGTTTGCAAGCAAGCAGGATGTACAGAAGCGGATTTTGGCAGTTAGCTAGCATTTGCGCAGAACACCCTGATAGCCTGGGGCATAGCTGCAGGGTTGAGATGTCCTGGCAGGATTGTTCAAGGGAGGGGAGGTTGTGTGCTTTTCAGAAAGGACACTTAGGGGTCAGCGGAAAATTTTCTTTTCTACGTTACTCTGGTTGCCATGAAGGCCTATGGGTAGGCTAATTTAGGGTTCAACATTCCCCACTTCTCTTCTTAGTGGGTCAAATCATTGACTCATCATAGTAGTGGTCTCCAGTCATTGGCAGGTGTTGGTAGGGTTGGGCTAATACCATTAGTTTGACGGATTGGACTCTGTCCTTGACAAAAGCTACAAGCCTATTAATAATGATAGGTCCGCAAGTGAGACCCAAAAGTAACAGTATGAGAGGGCCTACTAGGGCTGAAATAAAAGTAGTCAGCCATGGAGACCAATTGAAAAGGTTCTAAAACCAAGACTCGGAGGATAGTTCTTCTAGATCTCTCTCTCTCTGAGTCTCTTTTGTAGTTCTTGCATTGATTGTTTAATAATTTTTGAATGGTTTACATAAAAACAGCAGGCTTTTCCGAGGGTGGCACATAAGCCACCCTGTTTCAGAAACAGTAAATCTAGTCCTCTTCTGTTCTGTATAGCTACTTTTGCTAAGGAGTTAACTTGTTTTTCAAGATATTGTACTTGGGTTTGAATGAGAGCGATATCAGCAGAGAAAGTAGCTGAAAGTTTTCTAATACCAATATCAGAGGTAATCATGGCCACAGCTCCTATGGCTGCTGAACCTGCAATCCCTAAGTTGGCTAATATAGGGATTAGAATTGGAGTCCTTTTATGCAGTTTAATATGTTGATCCTGAGCTAGGAAGTGGGCAGTACCTGAGGGTCCAGCATATAGGTAAACCTGGGGAATTATATAAACACTAATACATAGGTCAGAAGCATTACTAGGGGCAATACAGCGGGTGATACCAGATGAGCAGGCAAACCAGGTACCGTTGGGGGTGATTAAAGTCTAAGTGGATCCTGAAGCAGTAAGGGGGACAGTGTTCAGGCTATTGTCCTTATAAGATGAGTTGTCTATGGAGTAGCTGCCGCTGGTGCATTAGTGGCTATATACTTTCCATCTCTGGTTTGAATTAGGACCCACTGGTACTTGGTGGGAATGGAGGAAGCAAAAGCAGCAGGTAGTCTAAGGCTTAGGAGGAAATAAATCTGAGTCAGAGTGGGTCCTTGCCATCTGGTCTGACCTCCCATTTCTTTGGGATCTGGTCCGGGTGTGCCTTTTTTATCTGAGTATGGTGCAACCAATGGCGTTTCTCTGTTACTTTAACAGCTGTTGGGGTTGAGAGGATTACAAGGAAGGGTCCTTCCCAGGTGGGTTCTAAAGTCTCTTGGTTAAATTTCTTAGTCCAAATCCAGTCCCCAGGCTCTATGTTAAGTGTTGGAAGCTGAGTGTCTTCTGGTTGTCTCTTTTGCTGGGCTAGAAGGCCTGCTTCTTTCCGGATGAGGTTGATAAGCTGTAAGGACTTGAGAAACTCTTGGTTAGTTAAGTCACCCAGGTGGTCCAAGTGTAATTTGGGGATTATGGGAGGTGGTCTTCCATAGATTATTTCAAAAGGGGTTAAATGTTTCAAATAAGGGGTATATCTGGTTCTTAGTAAGGCAAAAGGGAGAAGACTTACCCAACTTTCTCCAGTCTCTAATTTTAATTTAGTTAAAGTTTCCTTTAAAGTCCTATTCATCCTCTTTACCTGTCCTGAGCTCTGAGGCCTGTAAATGCAATGTAACTTTTAGTTTATTTTAAGTGCCTCAGCTAGACTTTTGGATATTTTGGCTATGAAAGCCGGGCCATTGTTGGACCCCAATGCCAAGGGTAAGCCAAATCGTGGGAGGATTCCTGTCAGGAGGTGTCTGGTGACTATATTGGCAGTCTCATGCTTGGTGGAAAAAGCTTCAGTCCATCCGGAGTAAGTATCTATAAAGACCAGGAGATATTTATAGCCATATTTGCTTTTTCCAATTTCAGTAAAATCTAATTCCCAATGTTCCCCTGGTTCATGGCCTCTGATTCGGACCCCTACACTGTGAGAGATTGGAGGCCCTGGGTTAACCTGAGCGCATGCTGAGCAACGGGTTACCTCTGAGTTGGCGATAGTTTTCAAATCTGGAACATAGAAATGTTTATTAATTAGAGCAATTAATTTTGAGGTACCAAAGTGAGTGCTATAATGGAGGTCCCGGACTAGGGCAATACCCAATGCTTTTGGCAGCAGCAGGCGCCCGTCGGGCAATCATTGCCAAAGTCCAGCCTCAGTGGTGCAATTAAGTTTTTGTCCTAATTCTTGTTCTTCTTGGTTATAGCTAGGAGAAGTAGGTAGGGCTCGTTGGGGAAGAAGTGGCAATATTTCGAGTGGTTTCACTTCTCCCAACGCTACCTGCTTCACAGTCAGGTTTGCAAGATCATTTCCTTTCTTGGTGCGACTTGGTTGGGTCTCATGCCCTTTGCAATGGATAATGGCTACCTCCTTAGGTTTCTATATAGTTGCTAAAAGGGCTAAAATCTCTTGCTTATTTTTAATTTTTTTTCCAGCTGATGTCAAAAGTCCTCTTTCCTGGTAGAGGGTTCTATGTACCAGGGCAGTTGCAAATGCATACCGGTTGTCAGTATAGATATTGACTTTCTTACCTTTTGCCCAGTGAAGCGCCTGGGTCAGAGCAATTAGTTCTGTTTTCTGGATGGAGGTTCCTTGGGGCAAGGCCTGTGACCAGAGTACTTGATTTTCTGTGGTCACCGCTGCGCCTGCATATCTCAGTCCATCTTTCAGATAACTGCTTCCATCAGTATAAAGCTTGTAGTCTGGGTTTTCTAGGGGAGTGTCCCGGAGGTCATGTCTAGATCCAGTGATAGTTTCTAAACTGTCCAGGCAATCATGGACAATTTTTTCATATTTAGAATCTGGCAACAGAGTAGCTGGGTTGAGAGCCATGAACTTAGAGAAAGTGACTGGAGGGGGATTTAGTAGCAGCACCTGATATTGAGTAAGACGCGCATTCGAAATCCAACGGTCAGGTGGGGATCTAAGGAGGGCCTCAGTGGTGTGGCCCCCGATAATCTGCAAGTCCTGGCCCAAGGTCAATTTCTGTGCCCCCTTGACAAGAAGGGCGGTCGCAGCTACCGCTCTTATGCATGATGGCCATCCTGAGGCTACAGGGTCTAGTTGCTTGGAGAGATAGGCCACTGGGTGTTTCCAAGGCCCTAAGGTTTGAGTGAGGACCCCTTTTGCAATCCCCTTCTTTTCAGCTACAAACAGTTGAAAAGGTTTCGTGATGTCGGGTAGGGCTAAGGCAGGGGCTGAGGCTAAGGCTTGCTTGAGGGCTATAAAGGCCTGTTCTTCTTCTCGAGTTTAATGAAAGTTAGGGTCCTTTCTGCCTGCGCAGGCATATAAGGGTTTTGCAATTTTAGCAAACCTGAGTATCCAGAGCCTGCAGTAGCCTACCGCCCCATGGAATTCCCGTACCTGGTGCTTAGTGGTTGGAGTTGGGATATTCAGGGTAGCTTCTATCCATCCTAGAGATAGGGTCCTCTTCCCTCCTTCCAGATGGTAGCCCAAATATGTGGCTTTTCGCACGCAGATCTGAGCCTTTTTCATGGACACCTGGTAGCCAAGGCATGCTAGTTCAGAGAGCAATTCCTTGGTGGCGATTAGGCAAACCTCTTCTGATGCTGCTGCAAGAAGAAGGTCATCTACGTATTGCAAAAGAGTTACCTGAGGGTGGGATTCCCTGAATCCCAGGAGGTCTCAGCTCAGGGCTTCATCAAAGATGGTTTGTGAATTCCTGAATCCTTGCGGGAGTCTAGTCCAGGTTAGCTGGCCTGAAAATCCCCCTTCGGGGTCCATCCACTCAAAGGCGAAGATGGGTTGGCTCTGAGGTGCCAATGGTAAGGTGAAGAAGGCATCTTTCAGGTCTGGTACAGAATAGAAAGTCCATTCTGGAGGCAGAGAGCTCAGAAGGGTATAAAGGTTAGGTACAGTGGGGTGAATGGTTTCAACCCTCCTATTGACTTCTCTTAGGTCCTGTACTGTTCTATAATCTTCGGTCCCTGGCTTTTTTACTGGTAAAAGGGGGGTATTCCAGGGTGATTGGCAGGGAGTCAGTATCCCTGCTTCTCCTAATCTCTTGATATGTTTCGCTATGCCTTCCCTTGCCTTCTTGAGGTATAGGGTATTGCTTGACTTGGATGGGGAGAGCAGTACTCATGAGTTTCACAATGATAGGAGGTTGATGCAAAGCCAATCCTGGTGGGTTGCTCTCTGCCCAGACCCCAGGGATTTTAGTAAGTAGTTCTTGGATATAGCTTTCTCCTATAGCCCCCTTGGGCTCTTGTTCAAATAGAATATATTCTTCGGAGATAGGGACAGTTAACATAATTGATTGAGGGAGCTGATCTCCCAGTTGCAAAATTGTTTCCCCATCTTTAAAAGAAATGGTTGCCTTTAATTTCTGCAGCAAGTCTGGGCCTAAGAGGGGGTATGGGCATTCTGGCATTACTAAGAAGGAATGGGTAACAGTACCCTTTCCTAAGTCAGTAATTTGGGCTTGAGTCCAGGGGTAAGATTTAGGTTTTCCTGTTGCCCTTATGATAGAAGTCTTCTGGGATGAAAGTTCCCTGGTTGTCTCTTGGAGAACTGAAAAGGTGGCCCCCGTGTCTACTAGGAATTCAGTTGGCTTCCCTTCGACTGCTAACTTTATCATGGGTTCCTGGGGGCCAAGCTCGAAGGAACCCTGACCCCCTCAATTTTCAATTTCTACTAAGAGGCGGGCCGGTTCCTTAGGTTCCTGAGCCCTTCTGCCTATCAACTTAGGACAATCCTTTTTCAGTGCCCCATCCCCTTGCAAAAGGCACATTGGTTCTTCTTTAGGTCTCCTCTCTCTGGCCGTCCCTTGGAGGAATGGGGTTTCCGGGTTGGTGCTGCCAGCAAGATTCGTGAGAGCTGCTTGGTCTGCTCCCGAATAGGATCTTCTCTATTTTGGAAAACTTTCTGAGCTATTTCTACCAATTTACTTCTAGCTTTTCCTTCAAACCTTTCTTGCTTTTGCAGTTTTTTTTTCTAATATCTGGGGCCGACTGAGAGATGAACGCCATGTTTACCATTCATCTGTTATTTTCATCTTCTGGGTCTAAGGGGGTGTACATTCGATATGCCTCCAATAATCTCTCTAAGAAAGCAGCCGGGGACTCGTCCTTACCCTGCATGACTGCACTAACCTTAGTTAAATTAGTAGGCTTTTTAGTTGCATCCCTTAGACCCCTAAGTAGAGACTGGTGATAGTGGCGCAAGGCTGTCATCCCTACATCAGTGTTAGGGTTCCAACGAGGAGGACTCGAAGGGAGTGATTCCTCTAATTCATCCCTCCTAGTCTGGGAGTCCCCCTCATTGTCCCCCAAGATAATGTTAGCAGCCTCCCGATGGATTCTCTCTCTCTCTTCAGAAGTGAACAAAGTCTGTAAAATCTGTTGACGATCATCCCAGGTAGGCTGATGAGTGCGGAAAATAGTTTCCAAAAGCAAAATCAGCCTCTGGGGGTCTTCTGAAAAAGGAGGGTTCTGGTGTTTCCAATTATAGAGATCAGAGGTGGAAAATGGGACATAAATCATTCGAGTATGGCCCGGATGCGCCCCTGGTTGAGGAGGAAGTTCCCTGAGCGGCAACAGGGGCACTGAAGAATCAGGCCCTGGTGGAGGGGGCTGATAGGGAGTTCCCCCTCTCATGTGGGGAGGACTCTGGACTTCCCCTTGGGGTGAGCACCCTGGGGCCTGTTGCTGCGAGGGAGTTCTTGGGTAAGGCAGGGGGTCAAATAAGCTTTCAGCTATATCATCAGTTTCCCCCGGCAGAATAGGATATAAATGGGGTTTCTGTTTCTCTGGTTTCTCATCTTTCTTTTCTTTCAGGGGATCCTGTGCCCCTAGAGGTTTCGGGGCAGTTACTAAAATGTTTTTTCCGCCTACCCTTGCAAACATATCCCCCTTCCTTGGTTTCTGGCATTTCTGGATATAATCTACTTTATCATACACAATGTCAATTCAAACATCTATATAAACCCTTTGGTCGGGGTGGGGAACCCCATAAACAACAGACCGTAGAGCAAACAACAGAGATAAATCAAATGAGCTTTCCGAAGGCCAATCTATTTGGAAGGCTGGCCATTCAAGTTCACAGAGGGTTCATAGGAAGCCTGGATCTGCTGGCTTCCCATAGTCACAGGACCTTTTAAAGAAATCAGAAAAATTAGCAAGAATGCATTCAAGAGGAGTCCGCAGAGTGGATTTTCCTTGTCCCATCCTGTTAGGGTTGAAACAGTTAAAACACCAAGAAACACTGAACATAGACAGACAAACGAACAAAACACTGGAGACTAGTCTCACTCCCACTCACACAGGCAAATACCAAAGTGAAACCTAACGGTTTCCAAAATCAGGAGAGGTCGTCCCATCCCTGATTCGGGGTGTGTAGTACCGCGGCGTCCCGCCTGCAACAGCCCCCACAAATGCTCCGGAGCCAACACAAAAGGGAGAATCCCTTACCAGATTCCTCATGGCCACTGTCCTAGTCTGAATCTGATCACGAATCGAAAGCAAAGGCGAGGAAGTGGAGGCACTTCCCACTTAGTCTGAGGAGGTCGACCCCAATTAAAGGGGACCTCGTGGTTGATCTCGGTGGGGCCTCCAAATGTTATAACCCAGGAGATCAACCACACTCAGACTTTCACCACTTTTATGAAGTTTATTGAGCTAAGCCCGAGGGTGTCTGCAGCACTTCTCATGCAGGAGAGAACTGCAGCCCCCAGGTTCTAAAATGGCTCCCTTTTATAGGGGGTTGCTGATGCAGTTTGCAAGCAAGCAGGATGTGCAGAAGCAGATTTTGGCAGTTAGCTAGCATTTGCACAGAACGCCCTGATAACCTGGGGCTTAGCTGCAGGGTTGAGATGTCCTTGCAGGATTGTTCAAGGGAGGGGAGGTTGTGTGCTTGTCTGTCCTTGCAAGATTGTTCAAGGGAGGGGAGGTTGTGTGCTTTTCAGATAGGACACTTAGGGGTCAGTGGAAAATTTTCTTTTCTACGTTACTCTGGTTGCCATGAAGCCCTATGGGTAGGCTAATTTAGGGTTCAACATTCACCACAAAACAAGATAATGTAGATGAAATGAACTAATTCCTGGAATCACACAAAAAACCTCCACTGACACAAGAAGACATAGAAGACCTCAACAAACAAATCACAAATAAAGGGATTAAAATAGTCACCAAAAATCTCCCAAAGATGAAAAGCCCAGGACCATAGGAATTCACAGGTGAATTCTACCAATCAATCAAAGGTGATCTAATACTAATCTTGTTCAAGATTCTCCAAAAAATTGAATGAGGAAGAATGCTACCAAACTCACTCTATGAAGCCAACAACACACTAACACCAAAAACAGATAAAGATACTATGAAAAAAGAAATTTACAAACCAATAACTCTAGTAAATATAGTTGCAAATCAAAACTAGAATGAGATACCTTTTCGCACCTACTAGAATGGCCTTCATTAAAAAGTTGGAAAACTTCAAGTGTTGGAGAGGATGTGGAGAAATAGGAAAACTTATCTACTGTTGGTGGGAATGTAGACTGGTACAATCACTGTGGTGCACTGTTTAACAGCTCCTAAGGAATTTGAATATAAACTTGTCTTGTGACCTGGCAATACCACTACTAGGTATATACTCAGAAGAATTGAGAAACAGGAACAGCCATTTGCAAACTAATGTTCATAGAAATGTTACTCACAATTGCCAAAAGATGGAAACAGCTCTGTTGTCCATTAACCAATGAATGGATAAACAAATTGTGGTGTATACAAATGGTGGAATACTATGCAGTTAAAAGAAGAAATGAAGTCATGAAATATATGTCAACAGGGAGAAACATGGAGGACATTATGTTGAATGAATCAAGCCAGATCCAAAAGGATAAGTACAGTGTGGTTGTTCTATTATGAACTAAATATATTGTGCAAACTAATGGAGTTAATAATTATAATATAGGTCACCAGAAAATAGAATGAAGGTAGAGAATGAAAAGCTGAGGGCTAATCTGTGCAAAATTGGTAAAAAGGTGTTTTGTAAATCTTTGGAATAAATAGAAATGGTAGAAGCACCTCATAGAGTTATTATATGGATATGACAGTGGTTATAAAAGAATATTAAAGGATATGTATATTACTAGAAGGAAAGCTAAAAAATGTACCACAGGATTATATAACATAGTGAAACCTCATGTGAAATATGAATATGGGTGATATTGCATATATAAGTTGTTTTTTACAAAATATAAAGATTAATAAACTAAAGAGATGGAAATAGAATATGAGCAGCATATTATGTACAGCAGGGAAAGCACAGAGAGATTGAGAGGTGATGAGTTTCTTTGTTTTTTGTTTCCTTTTTATTATAATTGGAATAGTGAAAATGCTCTAATAATTATTGAAGTGATGAATGTACAACTATGTGATTATACCAAATACCATTGATTATACAGTTTGGATGGATTTATGCTTTTAAATATGTATCAATAAAATTGATTTGTTAAAAAATATTGAAAACCAGTGTGTGTAATACACTGGTCACATTACACATAATAGAATCATAATTTATAAGCAACCTAATATAAGTAGAGTGGTTTGGTCACTGATGGTAAGACAGAGGAAAGAAAGTGACACAACTGGATCCTGCACCTAAGTGAGGGCCCAGCTTTCCTGCTTCCTTCTCTTTCCCTGAGGACTTGGGGCATTTCAGATGGCAGGGGGTGGCATTTGGCCCTGGTTTTCTCAGAAAAGAAACTTAATTTGACAGAAATAACTTCACAAACTGGTTAATGCAAGTCTTGTTCATGCTTTCAGGTAAACTGAGAAGGTGACAAATAATCCTGACATTTTAAAATATATTTCATATACAAGTGTTTGCCTGCATTTACACAAACTCACTCAGAATAGCAATAAAAATGCACTCTGCATTTGAATATTGGATACAACATAGCACTGCACAGAAAAGATGAAATGGCTGTTCTCTGAAGGTTACAGATTGTGAAGCAAGGAGAACCCCAGGCAAGGCCAGGAAACTCCTCCCCAGTCCATCCACACCGTTGAATGAGATACCTTGAATGAGATGGCCATTGAGCACTCCCTGGTGGCCCTGTGCAACCCCTGCAAACCAGCCTCCTGTTCCCTGCAGGAGAGGTTTGTGTCTGGATTCTCTCTGACTTTCTCTCAGAGTGTATTGCACACTAATATGTGGCCATGTCCTCAGCTGTCATGGTGTTGAGCTTTAAGTAAACTTCTTTCTTGTTGGTGTCCCTGGTGATGTCAACTTGGCACCGAAGATTTGGCTTATAGTCTGTGCTTCCATCACTCCATATTATACCGACCCATTCCAGCCCTTTTTCTGGAGACTGGTGGATCCAGTTTACACTATAGTCAGCTAAGGAATATCCAGAGACAGTGCAAGTGAGGGACAGGTTCTGCAAGGGCTTCACCAGGCCATGTTCTGACTATTGCAGCTGCACCTGGGACAGGACACCTGAGGACAAGGAGAACCACAGTTAATAAACAAGGTGCAGCAGTTTGGCAGTTTGATATAGTTATCAATCCCAAAAATACATATTGGATTATGCTTGTAAACTGGTCTGTTCATCTGGGCATGATTAACATGATTGGGGATTTGATTGGGCCACGTCAGTAGGGTGTTGAGCCCTGCCCCTTGGTGAGTGGGATCTCAAAGATACAAGACACGGCAAAGGACAGAATTGGTGTTTTTTTTGAGTTAGAGTTCTGATGTGGAGTCCTGAGCTGGAACCCTGAGAAGCAAGCATGCAGAGGAGCTTGGTCATGAGGAAGGAGAGAAGGCCCCAGGAAAAGAGATGAACTGATCACGTGACTATTCACAGCTAGCCTTGTGGAGAGAGGCAAAGGTTAGAGAGCCACATTGTCTGCAGCTGACCTTGTGGAGGAAACAGTGAAACTGAGCCCAGAAAGAAATGGATCCCTGGGAAGAGAGGAACCCAAGAAGCCTGAACCCTGGCAAACACCAGCATCTATCTTGCTCCAACATGTGGCAACAGACTTTGATGAAGGAAGAAACTTATGCTTTATGGCCTGGTAACTGTAAGCTTCTATCCCAAATAAATACCCTTTATAAAAACCAACCAATTATTGGTATTTTGCATCAGCACCCCTTTGGCTGACTAATACACATGGTCAGATGAAACATCCCCATTACCTTCATGCCTGAATTCTGATACACTCACATCTGGGAGCTGCCATCAGAAAGAGGAAGAACCAAAGGACTTTCACGTTCTTGTGGATGAGGTCCATGATGCCCAGGAAATGTATCCACTAGAAGGAACCTAAATTTAAATAAATGTATGCTCTAATTTCATCTGTCTACCAAGGTTGTGATTTGCATTTAGGAGGTGACTATGTAAAATGAAATGGGGATTAGGCAAGTACATTATTTCAGGTGCACTCTTAGATGAGGTTTCTGGCTGAGCCATTGTTGAACACATTTCTCTCCCTGGGGTGCCCCCTCATAAAACTTGATCCTTCTACTCTACATCCAGGCAGGCAATGTTTTAAATCAGCTGGTCACTGTATCAGATGCAGCCAAGAATCAAGGATGCCTTTGGAGGCTTTGGGTATAAGGTCATTGTGTTGCTATTTCCAGGAAAAATATAATTGTTCACATATATATATGCACCCACATAATCACACACACACACACATATATATATGTAAATCCCTGATAACATTTTTTTTTTTTTAATTTCCTGCTTGCTTTTAAAATTCCATTGAGGGATGGACATTTGGATCTGCCTTCTTACACTTTTGTTGATTTCACTATGCATTAGTCACATTATTTTGAATTCATTTTATGTTGTCAATGCTGTTAGATATTTTCACCACTTTTATTCTATTATTTTCCCCTCTCAGGGGCCAGATGAAACCCATGTGAGGCCTCATCTCTGACCACTAAAATTGCATGATGAACACCTGAACTGCCCCTGCCACTAATATATGGCCCTTGTGAGAATTTGACATATGAACCAACCTCAGTCTCAGTGTCTTGACCAGCCCATTGACTGATTTAGAGCCACCTGTTGTAAAGGTCCCTTCCATTTTGTCATATAATGAACTGACCTTGGATCTAGTGGATTGCAACTGGCTATTCAATAATTAGTGATATGAATAAAAAATCAAAACACAGTACAGAATCACTAGCATAGGGAGAAGTTCTGGAGGCAGTGATGAGAGGAAATCAGTGTTAAATATGGACACAGAAGTCTCCAAATTCAATGGCAGGATTTTGAAATGAAGAACAATATCTCTAACCTGGCACTAAGTCTTTTCAAGGTCATGGAAGGCTGGGAAAGATGGTGATGAGCGAGAAGGAGAGTGACAGAGGGATAGAGCTGCATGAGGTAAGCAAGGAGCTCAAAAAATAATCAGTGGGGTGTAGGATAAATATTGTGTTGCTGCCTTGAGGAACAATGAAGTAATTAACTCCTATTTCCTTCTGTAGCTTTGCTTAGGAAAGCATAATTTCCTTGGAGGAATTGGATAAGAATCTCAGTAAAGTCTTGAAGGATATATGAAGGTTCTGAATCATGGAAATATTATCCAGAATTACAAATAAATGCTCTTGATGATGGAATAACATTGAGTACACTCTTGGATTGGGGAAGAGAAAGGACAGAGAACTGTGAGAGGAGGCAGGACTGGAAAGTTGACCCTAGAGCATGCCACAAGGATAATTCCCTGGCTGTGGAGGGCTGAGTAATCAATGTTACCAATAGAGTTAAGACCTATTATGGATACCTACCAGCTCAGACCATGGCATCATGATTGATTAAACTCATGTACTCTACTGGGAACTCAAAGACAGAGGTTCAGATTTCCCTGGTAAAAGGAGGGAGAAGCAAATTTCACCAAAAATTAAGAATCTTGGTTCTGTCCTTTGAGAAAAGAATCATGTTTTCATCCAGGATGTCTCAAAAAATGAAGCTACAGTGTAACAGTCACTTTCAAGATGAACCAGAACTGTGCTGACACTCCAGTATATAATTTGTATCTCACTTTTCTTTTCCCCTCTTTCATATTGAGATACCAGAAATAGATGGGAAAGGTCTCGTATGATGTTGTATCCCTGAGCCCGCCCCAGGGCCTTCCAGCCCAGTGCCATTTACTTCACCCCCCAGGGTTTGTCTGTTAATTCAATGGTCCATTTTCCCCCAATGAGTTGACATCAATAAGGAGGTGTTTCCCAGAATTGATCACAGCAGAACTAACTTGTCCCATGTCCCATGGGACAAATTCCGCTGCCCACTGTCTTTATGCCAGCTATGAATTGGTTGCATAATGTCTGAATAGTGTTTAGTAAAACCAGTGGTCTATAAATTAATTCTCTCACTTTTATTGAAACTGTAGCATTAGGAAGATAACAAGTGTGACAGATAACACCATAGCAAATAATAAAATGGTTGTGTGAAGTCAAACTACTTTCTGAAGAAAAATGTGTAAATATTTATCAAAAGATTTCAAATATGTTATAGGATTTGAACAACTAACACTACCAGAAATCATGGCAATATGACTGGATATATGAAGTCAAGGAATACAATATGCACTTCATTAAGCTCTTCCTCATTTTTAATGTTACCCAGTCGTTATTTGAAATATTGACCAGGCAGAGTATTTCTTTTCTTTATATCTTTGTTTCTCTTTTGAAATATTACTACTCTATTAAATTCCAAAATATCTCTTCAAATTGACCAGGCAGGGTTTTTTCCCTCATAATATCATTTCTTTTTTTGAAATATTATAAATTTATTCAATTCTAAAATATCTCCTCAAATTGTTGGATTTTTAGATGTACCAGACTACAAATCATAATAGACAATACAGTAAACAATGAAGATCTTTTGAGGCAATCGGCTGTGATACACAATCCAACCTCATTTCATTGTGCATTCATTTTGCCCCCCTTTCTGTGTAGGAATGTGATGTTTTATTATGAAGAAATTGTCAACAAATTAAAGCTTATTCTGTCCAACAGCATATCATCTTATTTGAATGCTGGGGTTGTGTTGCTAATATTTAGTCTCTCTTAGCATTGTGAGAGTTAAGTTTCAAATATATAGCTTCTTCCAGGCCTTTGGAAAAGTATTTCATTATAATAAAAAGTGACCTGGTTATGTTTTCATACTCTGAACCAATCTTTACATAATATTGTGCTCTGTGATAGCAGAGTGCATCATACTTCGTTCTGGAGCTGGAGAGGTGGATAAAGCGCAGTCCTTCCAAGAAGGTCAGCATCAAATTTAGGTGATAAAAATGGAGTGTCATAGACTATCAGAGAGGAATGTCTGCAAGATTCATTGGAATCCTAAACAAATAGTTTGCATACCAGAAGAGAACAGTATGCATTAAGATATTGTGAATAATGTGAAAATATGGGGAATGTATAAGAAGCCTCAGGGAAAATGTAGTCAGACAATAGTAAGACTTTGATGATTATACCTGGTAGCCAGAATTTGCAGAAATTTTTGGAAAAATGTCCATGCATTGACCAGGGTCATTCTTACACAGAAACTTAAGTAAAATGTCTCAGGCTAAATCCAGGCTAGAGGAGTTAGTCCTGAGAATGCCAGAAGTACAAGAGAGCTATCATCTTAGTGAATAATGCCTCCCTTTGTCAGAACTAAACTACAGTGTAAAATGTATTGAAAGTCTATACTTTTAATAGGGAATATGTTAATGAAAAATTTAAAAACAGGGATAAATTATAGCTCATTTTGAAGTTTAATTAACTTATAATAATTTCACATATGAAAATGTACAATTTTATAAATATATATATATATATATATGTATATATTTATGTAACCTTTACTACAAACCAGATAGTGAACTCCCCAAATTTTTCTCTAGTCCTGCATTTCCTGTTCCCTGTCACTTCCCTTTTCCCCAGGCAATAGTTCTCTTTTTAAATAGTTTTATTCAATTATAAATCATATACCATAAAGTTCATATACTTAAAGTGCATAATTCAATGATTTTTATTTTATTCAGAGATATGTGCCACCACCACCAGCGTCAAATTTGGAGTGTGTTCATGACTGCAAAAAGAAACAACACACTCTAATTTATCACCCTTCCTTACTTCCACCTCCCATCTGCCCTAAGCAACCAGAAATGTACTTTCCCTCTCTATGGGTTTCCCTGTTCTGATTTTTTGTGCTATGATCACCACCAAACATTTCCAAAATGTTTTCTGTACCTCAAACAGAAACTCTGTATACATTAAGCACTAACTCCTCATTTGCTCCCTCTGAAACTGGTAACCTCTAATCATCTTCCACTCTAAGATTTTGATTATTGTATACATTTCATATATATGAAATCATACTATTTTTTCATTTTGTATTTGGTGTATTTAAATCAACATCTGTTCTCAGTTCAGCAATGTTGCAGCATGCATCAGAACTTCATCCCTCCTTACCACTGAAATATATTTCAATGTGTGTATATAGCATATATTGTTTATCCATTTATCTGTTGCTTGAAACTTGGATTGCCTCTAACTTCTGGCTATTGTGAATAATGTTTCTATCAACATTGGTGTACATATATAGGTTTGAATCCCTGTTTTCAATAATTTGGATATACACCTAGAAGTAGATATATAAGGTACATAACTTTCATTTTATTGTGTGTGGTGCCACAGCATTTATCTTTGACTAAGCCACATGTCTCAACACTGAACTTTGGACCTGTTAATAAGCAGCCCTCGAGCCCTGGGGCATAAACTGCACAGAGCCAAACCTGCATCTGAGACCACCACAAATCCACATACCCCCCTCTCCCCAAATGCACAGCATGTCCTAAATGATTAGCTAACCATCCAAAATGCTCTTTACCACCCAGTCCCCTTTCATGCACTTTCTTTAAACTAACAATTCCTGGACTCCCGCAGAAGATCTAACCTCCATCCCTGTGTCCCAATAAAGGAATACACTTTTATCCTGGTCCCCCTTGTCCTGTTTGTGTGACCTACCTGTTGGTTGAGCCCCCTGAGCTGGTTGAGTTTCCTGGTGACACCTCATGGCAGCCCTGTGTCTCTGGGACCTGTGAGTAACAAACTACTATTCTCATGCATTAGGGGCTGCATTTATCTTTGTTCTGACATCCAGCCACACCCAGGTTCAAAATCCACCCTAATTTGAACCAAGAATGAAAGAGTACTGTGTGTAGGTCAAAACCATGGGAATTGAAGCATAATGCCTTTTGGTTGCTCTCAGCTTACAAAGTGGCTCTTTCAGAGACCTAACACTACCTGGGTATGTAGGGCCCAAGGCTTGCTGAGTACATCAATTCTATTTTGTTCTGCTGCCTGTTTCTTCTGTGGGGCGTTGTGTAGAGTTCTCACCCCAAATCATTGGTCCTATAAAACTCTGTTTCACCTAGCATCTGCTAAGAGCCAACCCTAAAATGGCAAGAGAATAAAAACCCTGTGGTTACTAATGTTCCCTCAATGGAAACAATTGGCATTGTGTGACACCAACACTGTAGCATTGAACAACTTTTGTTACATAAGGCAGGAGATTGGCATCCCTCACCAGAAGCTGTGACTAATGAGTGATTTGGCTATGTTCAAAAGCATATGTGACAAAAGGGGGAGTGCTGGACCTCTCAGCACCCAGTCCATAGCAGCTGAGATACCGCCCCAGGAAACTGAAACTAGTGAGTCTGTGGACCATGCTTATGGGTCTTAACACACTACTAGTTTGGGACACCATGACAACAGGAGGCATGATGGCACCCTGCAATCAAGAGTCTATAATCCTTATTTTGCTACCTTCTCCACTGCTCTTGCTCTTTGTTCCCTGACCCCATGGGATAGAGAATCTCTAACTCCTGGTGTGAGATAGCTAAAGAACTATTTTGCAACAAAAAAGGTCCTGAGTATATTGCACCAGCACCCTCTAATACACCAGAGTATGTTCCTAAGTTCCTTAAGAAATGAAAGACCCCAATGAAATGTTCATGGGCACTACTCAGTGCCGCTGATTATCAACATGACAAAGATCCAATGTTGGACTCCTACCATGTGGGGCTAAGACCAATGATCTCACCAGCATCACACTAATTAAAACAAACTCCAACCCAAATGAGATTGATTGGGAATCCCTAGAGGGAAAGAGTTGCCTATGTGTTCATTCTCCAGGAACCAAAGATGTTTCACATTACCACATATAACAGCAAACAGGACCCCAACTAGGGATCCCAAATTGAAAAGTAAAACTGAAAATTTTATTTGATTCAAGATTCAAAACACTTTAAAATATTTTATTCAAGGGAAATAGGCAAAAAAGCAGATTGGTTGCTGAGAGTTTTAAGTTCGGATCATAGTTGGCACTCTACATTCAAGAAACAAAACTATTGACTGATATCACTAAAGGCTATGAACCCTTCCCCTATCTTCTGAATTTTTTATAATATAAGAAAGAAAGAAAAAAGACACACCTGCCATAGTGGATGTACCTGCCAAGGCAGATGCTTTAATGTGGACCAATTTTTATTTTAAAATATTGAGATGATGCAATGAGTACATTTCTTTGAGCATTCAGATAAAAGAGACCCAGAGTTCATCTCCAAGCCTTAGGAGGCCTTCCTTTGAAAACAGGTAGTAAACATTTTTCTTACAGGGAGACCCACTCCCTAACTTACTGGAAGCTTTGCTCAACATTTCCAGCAAAAGTCAAAGTATCCATAAGGGTATAGTCAGAGTGGAGCTATTGACAGGAAAAGAGTGGGATTTACATGAAAGTCACAGATAATGGCTTATCAGGCCTAGAGTTCCACCCTACAGGGGACCATATGTCCCCTCCCCTAGAGGTCCTGGTCTCCTTCCCTTGTATATCCAAGACCTAGTCTCAGGCCCCCCTAGGAGGTGTGAGAAATGGAACAATTCTTATTGAACACCTACCCCTAATGGTGCTTTATTCCATTACCTACAATAAAATCAAACTCTTGGATCCATGTCTAATGGAACCCATATGGAACTACCCCTGCCAATCCAGGCAATAACACTACAATATTGCATGAAACAAGCTGCTATGGGAATCTTCACTATAATCCAAGAACTGCTCAAAGAAGGAATCACTATACCTACCATCTGCCCAAACAATAGTCCTATTCTTCCAGGTTTTACAGACTTTACAAATGAAGAACAATTAATGATCAGTTATAACAAGCTTAATGCACAAATCATGGCCATGAAAACTCTTATTCCTGCAATTATCTAATTAATAAAATATATACACGGGAGCAAAAGTAATTGCTTTCCTGTGACTTACTTGGCCAACATGTGTTATTCAGTACCAATAACAAGAAAAAATAAAATAAAAATTAAAAAATTCATAGCCATGACTGCCAAGACTTTACCAACTGGTCTTTAAAAACTATTTAAAAATTTCACAGTTCTGTTGATATTCAGTGTCCAACTGGCACACGGTCAGCCCAAAGATTTAAGCTTTTTGGACATATACCTGTGTTATTTTTTAGTTAAAAAAATTTTTAAGTATTTTTTAAAAACCCACAAACTTGATACTGGCACAAAATAAGTGCCATCTGATTAAAGGGTGACTTTGAAGGGGACCTCTTAGAGAACATCACCACACTTACTCATCATTTACAGGAATAAGGTTGGGCAATAGCAACCCATAAAATACAAGGGCCTTCAAACTGTGTCAAATCATGGACACCACATGGTCCTCTGCAGGAAGAAAGATTCCTATCATCTTCAAACACAAGCCTCGCACAAAGATAAAGACACACACCCTATTCTACCCATTCATGTGCTAGAGGTAACACACCCAACATCTCACACTCTTTACATCCCAGATACAAAATCATATGTATATCTGTTTTCCTAAGAGAATCCCCAATAATTTCCTTAACACTGGCACAATGAGCAATTTCCCAAAACAATGCTTGTCCCAATGGAGATGGATTTTAGATTAGAGGTCTTGGATAACACTGGTTAGGGCTCTTGGAATTTTTGTACTAACCAATGCAAATAATGTCTCCTTATTTATTTATTTATTTTTAATTAACAGATTTCCCATATGGTTGGAAAATGGCAAAGTAGGGAGTTCCAAAGTCTCAGTCCTCCCACCAGAAAAAAAGTTAAACAAGCAAGAACTGTCTGAAAAATATATTTTGAAGCTACAGAGGAAAGAAAATCAGTGTCCAGATTCCAGGGAAGAATGGGAGGAAGAATATGATAAATTACAGTAAAGAATAGTAAGTTGCTCTTGGTTAGCAGGGGCTACAAACCCACATACTGAACTCTTGTGGCATGCTTCCATGGGATCCAGCCCCTGGATATCTTGCTGGTGAATGAAGGGGACATACAATTCCTCTTCCCCAAGAAAAGGGATAGGCATGGCCAATAATTAACCGTAAGTTTTTAATAATGACTTCAGATTACTGGAGGCCCAGATGTTACGGTGGTCATTTTCTCAATATGACACTACTAAAGGCTGCAGCAGTGAAGAATTAAAGATGTGAAGCTTCCTTAGGGCTAGAGGGGACAGTAGCTGATTCTTTCCCCAGGAAATTTTGGAGCCAGCCTGTACCTCATTCATAGGTCTCTGGACCTGTTTCACCTGGGAAAGACTGAATAGGTGTATTGAAGACACCAACTAATATTGTAGAGACATCTACTTCTCCCTTTAGTTTTGCCAGTGTGTGCCTCCTGTATCTTGGGGCAATCAGGTTAGTTGCATAAATATTTTCTTCATGAATTGCCCATTTTTTAAATATAGAATTATCTTCATCCCTTATAGCAGTTTTGCAGTTAAAATCTATTTTGCCCAATATTAGTATCATGATTCAAACTCTATTTTTTTTGGTTATCATGCACATGTAATATCTAATTCCAAACTTTAACTTTCAAACTGGTTGTGACCTTATATCTGAGGTGAGTCTCTTGTAGACAACATATAGATGGGTCATATTTTTTACCCATTCTATCAGTCTATGTCTTTTGATTGGGGTGTTCAAACCATTAACATTCAATATTTTTACTGTAAAGGCATAACCTACTTTGTCCCTTTTGTACTTTGGCTTTCTGTTGTCATATCTTATTATTGTCTGTCTTTTTTTCCCTTTAAAGGATTATTACCCTTTTTAATAATCTTCATTTCTACCCTTTCCCCCAATCCTCTCATCCTTGTTTTTTCCTTTCACCCTGCAGCTCTCCCTTTAGTATCTCTTGTGATACTGATCTTTGGGTAACATACACCCTTAGTTTTTTCTTTGTGAAGACATTAAACTCACTCTCATTTTTGAAAGACAGTTTTGCCAGATACAAAATTCTTGGCTGTCTGTTTTTCTCTTTCAGTATCTTAAATACATCATACCACTTTCTTCTCACCTCAATAGTTTCAGATGAGAGATAAGCATATAATCTTATTGAGGTTCCCCTGTATGTGGTGCTTTGCATTTCCCTTGTTGCTTTCTGAATATTCTCTTTCTCTGATATTTGTTATTCTGAATTGTAGGTGTCTCACAGTATGTCAATTAGGATTTATTCTGTTTGGGGAAAGTTGTCCTTCTTTGATATTGATATTTTTATCTTTCATAATATCTGAGAAGTTTTTGGTCATTATTTCCTCAAATAGTCTTTTTGCCCCTTCTCCATTCTCTTCTCCTTTTGGAACACCTATAACATGTATGTTTATGCATTTCACTTTGTCATTCAATTCCCTGTTCCACTTCTCCCATTCTTTTCTCTTTCTCTTCTCCTGTCTTTTCCAGTTTGGATGTTCTGTTCTCAAATAACTAATTCTGTCTTTCAGCATTTCAAATCTGCTATGTGCCTTTAATGTGTTTTAAATCTCATCCATTGTGTCTTTCATTCCCATAAGCTCTGTTACTTTTATTTACAGGCTTTCAAATTGTTCTTTATGTTCACACAGTGTCTTCTTAATATCCTTTCTCTCTTTAGTCATGTTTTCTTTCAATTATTTAAATTGATTTAGAATGTTTGTGTGATTATCTTTGTTTAGTTGTCTTAATTCCTCTATCTCTTCAGGATATTTAGATTGTTCCTTTGTCTGGGCCACCCCTTCCTGTTTTTAGTATGGCTTGTAAATTTTGCTGATGTATAGCATTTGAGTATGTTGGTGAATGTACTCTGATTCTCAATTTCTCTCTCTTGCTAAGTTTTTTTTTTTTCACAACTTTAATTTTTGGTTCAAATTATTCTAAGTCTTGAAAATTACCCAGATTAAGTTACCAAAATCCAGCCAGGGACTCTTTAATGTGCAGAATTTATCTCAGTGGCCTAAAGGGAGACTAAAAATTAGTTTTTCTCCTTGTAATTTCCTAACAAGCCAGCAGATGGTATGCATTGACAATCCTTTCCTTGGAGGTGTTTCTTTCAACCCCTGTTTTCCAGTGTTTCTTGTCCTTCCAGAGCTTAAATTTAAAGTGGGCTCTGCTGGCCAAATTCACCAAAAGAAAGCACTCTGACTCATTCTCCTTCTTCCCTTTTTAAAGCTGACAGGGAGGAAGTGGTCTGTTCCTGGACACTCTGGGGGTTTGGAAACTCATGTTTTTTGTTTCAGATTCATCATTTGCCTGTTCCTCACCCTTCTGGGAGTTCTACAGCACTGTCCTTGTCTGCTGACCCTCAAAGCAGGTACCTTGGACAGATTTTGGCCCTTTCTCCATTGTTTTTGTGAGAGAGTTGAGCCTTGCCTGCCTGATTTGATGACATCTTCCTAGAATTCCCTGGGAAAGTCTCACTTGGGAAAGTACTCTCCACCATGCCCTTCATCCCATAATTTGCCATACAGTAAAATGCATCTTGAGAAAATGAAAGGAGTATAAAACTACAGAGGTGGGCAGTAATGGGCAATGACTTGCTTGCTTTAAAAACCTGGGAGAGGGAGTTTGGTGTCCTGGAAAACAGAGGGGACAACCAAACTCCTAGAAATATAGGAAATACAAAACAACTAACAGGCAAAATCTCAAGACAACACACAGAGCCAGAAAAACAGAGAAACAGGATTTGCCTTGGGAAAACCTTCCTGACTGGATTGTTGAAGCTTAAGAAAATATTTGTCTAAAAATCTAGAAACAGATCTCTCAGGGAACAAATTCCCAATTAATATATTAAAATGTAAAGTGTGTACTAATTGAAGATGTTGTTAATGGGAGAAATTGTGGGAGGGGGAAGGATGTATGTTTGAATCCCCTATATTTTGATGTAATATTTTTATAATCTAAGGCTTCTTTATGAGTAAAGTAAAAGTATAGAAAATGTACAGTGTGCAACAAAAAAATAAAGACAAACAAATAAATAGGAAATGAAAGCCCATCCAACGTAAAAATCCAGCTAACACCAAAAAAGAAGGTCAGACTGTGGACATACTGAATAAAGCCTTTAAAAAAATCTTAAAATGCTCTAAGAGATGAAGGAGAAGGAAATTAAACAGAGAAAGAACTACAGGATATCATGAAAACAATGAATGAAAAATATGAGAATCTTATTTAAGAGAGAAATTTTTAAAAAGGAACTACTAGAGTCAGAGACCACAATAAATGAAATTAAAAATTCCCAGGGGGGGTTAACAACTGATTGGAAGTGGCAGAAGAAAGAATCAGTGAACTCAAAGACAAGAAACCTGAATTAAGTGAGGATGTGGAGAAGAAAAAAATTACAAAAAGTGAAAATAGCCCAAGCTATATTTGAGACACCATCAAGCATACCAATATATGCATTATGGGTTTCCCAGGAGAATATAAAAAACAGAAAGTTTAAGAAGGAATATTGAAATAAACAATGACAAAAAACTTCCCCCAAATAGCAAAAGACATGAAACCCAGAACAGAAAACAGGATAAACATGAGGAAAAACTCACCCAAATTTATACTGATCACACTATCGAATGTAAAGGACAAGGAGACTGTTTTGCAAGCTGAAGGAAAAAAGAATCTGTGACATACAAGGCAGTCCTAATTAGATTGAGTGCTGATTTCTCATCAAAACACAAACAAAATAAAACATGGAGGCCAGAAAGCAATGTGTTTAAACACTTAAAGTCTGAAAAGAAAACAGCTGTCAGCCAATAATTTTATATTTTTGGGAATTTCTTTCAAAAATGAGGGAAAAAATACAGACATTCCCAGATAAGCCAAAGCTGACCTTCCTTAGAAACAATGCTAAAGTGAGTTCTTCAGATGACAGGAAAGACAGAAGAGAGTGTATCAAAGTGACATATAGAAATGAAGACCTGCATTAAAGCTAATCTTTTGGGTAATTATAAATGTCAGTATTATCATAGAATATTATGTGGTATGTAACTTAGTTCTTACTTCCTACAAGTGCTAAAATTCAAATGTATAAGAATTAATGATAAATCTATGGTTTTGTTCATACAATGTACAAAGATATATGGGGTAACAAGTACAAAAAAAGGTGGCAGAACAGAGGGGTATAGGGAATGTATGAGTATATGATATTGATGTTATGTTGCTGTCAAACCAAATATGATAGTTATATATTTAGGATGTTAAATTTTAAGCCCATTGTAACCACAAGGGAATTATGTGATAAATATATCCAGATAGAAAAAAGAAGGGACACAATATGGGACAAAACAAGTATTCAAATAAGTATAAATGTAGACATTAACAGAAGAATTGAGGGACCCAAAAATAAGATATACAATGTTTAATAGCAATATTGCTGAAGAAATTCATTCATTATAAGTAGTGAGTTTGAATGTAAATGCATTAAACGTTCCAGTCAAAAGGCAGAGATTGGCAAAATGGATAAAGAAGCATGATCCAAATATATACATTCTGCAAGAGACACACCTTAAATACAAAGATGCAAATAGGTTGAAAGTTAAAGGATGGAAAAAATATACAATGCTAGTGGTAAAAATGAGAGAGTTGGAGGAACTAAACCAATATCAGATTAAATTAATTCTAGGTCAAAATCAGTTATAAGGGACAAAGATGGTCAGTATACATTGATAAAGGGACAATTATTAAAAAAACATACACATCTAAAAGCACAGCCACCAAAATATATGAAGCAAATACTGACAGATCTGAGGGGAGAAATTGATGGGTATATATTAGTAGTTGGTAACTTCAGTACACCACTTTCAATAATGGATAGAACATTTAGTCAGAAGATTAATATGGAAATACAAAATTTAAATGATACTCTAAACCAACTAGACCTAAAAGACATATATAGAACACTTCACCCAACAAAATCTGAATATCCATTCTTCTTGAGTTCACATGGATCTTTATCCAGGATAGACCATGTTAGTTCTCAAAACAAATATCAATGTTGCAAAAATATTTAAATCACATAATGTATATTCCCCAGCCACTACAAAATGAAGTTAGATATAAATGATAGAGAGAGAAATGTGAAATTCATAAATATGTGGACATTAAACATTAATTTTCATCCACTAACTCAACATTCTACAGATGGTAATCTCAGATACACACTTGAGATGGTTAATTATAAAACAGCAATGGTCCATCATGTTAACATATGGGTCTGGGCACTTTGGTTCATTGCAGCACAACTATTACTTACAGGACCCCTTATATTGACTTCCAAGGGCTATTGACAAAAATTACCACAAACTTGATAGGTTTGAAAAACATAAATAGATGACCTCACATTTCTGGAAGTTAGAATTCTGAAACAAAGGTGTTGACAAGGTAATACTCCCTCTGAAATCTATGGGAGAGGAAAGTTCCTTGCTCTTCCTAGCTCCTGATGGTTTGTCAGAAATCCTTGATGTTCCATGATTTGTAGCTACAGCACTTCTATCACAACCTCTGTCCATACATAGCTTTTTTCTCCCTCTTTTCCACATGGGTGTCTGTGTACCCTCTCTTATTTTTATAAGGTCACCAGTAATATGGGGTTTAAGGGAAAACATATACCAGTATGACCTCATTTTAACTTAATTAATTTCATGTGCAATGATGCAATTTTCAAATAATACCTCATATTGATTCTTGGAGTATAGGACTTAAATATGTCAATTTTAGAGGATATAATAATACCAATAGCATTTTTTTTTGGTGGGGTCCTGCAGAGTTGTGCAATGAGACAAATATTTGAGATCCACTAATTTATTTTGGATAAATTGAGGAGTTACTGGTTAAGTGTGTGAAAAAGAGAAGACCATTGAAGGAAGTGAATTCACCATGTGGTAATAAGCAGACTAACATTTAGAACATCCCTAAATTCAACTTGTTAGAGGACTCCAGAGACAATTTGCAACCTGCATCAACATATTGGTCATCAAGATAAGGGAACTGAGAAATTCACTTCCAACATGAATCTTTCCTTAATTTTAGTTCTGCAGTCAATATTCCTTCATTCTGCCTGCTACAGCACATGGGAAAGACATATAAATGACTAAAAGTTCTGGCCTCAGTCAAAACTGCCTGCCTGAGGGAGCCCTTGTTGGGAGTTAACATGAGGAAATCCTTGGATCTAGCAAGTGTTCACTCTCATAGTCCAATATGATTTAAACAAAGAATCTCCAGAAGCCTGAAGCCTCAGCTGTTACACTCAGAACAGCTTTTTTTTTGAAAGGTTTATGTGATGTAGCTGGTAATATTTCCTAAGGAGGGCTTTAGTTTGAGGTTTTAGGCTTATCACTGCTGATTTCTCCCTAGAGCCATCCAATATCTCTGTTAATCTCAAGCATATTACCTTGACTTAATATTATAGTTAATAAATGTTTTGGAGCCTTCTTTGGCCAGGAAATTTTGATTGATTGTGAATCAGCAGTGAAAAGAATGACAAGCATGTTTACTCTCAAAATATTACAGTTGTCTGGTTAAAGCCATACAGGGCAGCATGAAATTGTTGGTGCATGGAAATGAGTGTGTTGTCTCTTATCTTGGGAAATTCATAGGGATTAACAGGTGAAGGGAGATATATTTGACCAGACCCAAGAAGTGTCAGAGCTTTGGCTTTGAGCAAAGTGACCCAGGCCCACTCACATGCAGGCAAATGTCCCAATAAATCTGGTGGAGATATCATAAGCTATTCCAAAGTTGAGATGCCTTGTAGTGTTGCTGTGAGATATTCAGCTCAATATACATTTTCAATTACAATGTATCAATGTATTAAAATATGCATGATATTAAAAGGAAATATTAATGTAATTTTAAGTAAAACAAAAATTAGATGAAGCATTTCACCTTCAGCAAAAATAAATAAGATTGAAGGGAATGCATGTTTTTAGCTGAGGTTGTCTTGTTGGAGTTTAAGAGATAAGGTTGGTTAACAATATTCAAGTCAATTACATTTTCAATGATTTTTCTGCTATTTTTCTATTGAAAACAGAACAGTGCTGAAAATGTCTATGTGTGAACATTTGAATAATTCTGTGGCACTGGAACTTTATGTTTTTGTATACGTCAAAGCACCATTATTTGGTTATTACAAATTTTGTACTGTTATGTCTTTCTGGTGAACTGTCAGGTCAGGAGTGGGGAAATGTGTCTCTCTTAATTGTAATACCTGGGAAATTTAGGAATAATTCTGGATCCATATATAGACATATCATCATTGTGGATTCTCCACCACCCTGTGGCCACTCATCCCAGTGATGTGATTAGAAGAGATTTGGGGTTTGAGTTCATGGTGTCATTAGTTGATATTTTGGGGATGTTGAGATGAGGTGAATTTATGTGGCACATGTTCAGAGGTTTCAAAAAATTTCACTGAGGAAGGCTTTTTGCATGTGTGATTTACTGTGATTTTCAGTTATCATGTGCCAGCAGCAAGCAATGGAATCAGCATGGAGGTTGTTTTAATTTTCCAAGACATATACACAAATCCTTCTAACTCTCTGTGGAGGGGTCAATGTTGTCATGAATAACATGACTTACTTTCCATCATGGAATCAACTAATGTGGTGAGAGAGCAGGTGGGGAATTGACACATATTAACATGCAATAAGCATTGTATTTTTTAAAAAATGACTGCTGTAACAAATAGCCACAATAGAATAGAGTACACATTTATTCTGTTACATTTCTGGAACTCAGAATTCTAAAGTAGTTTCACTGTAGCAAAAGCAAGGGGTCCACAGGAAGACTTGCTCTTCTGGGGTAACTAGGGGAAAATATCTTTTCTTGTCCTTGCCCACTTCCAGAGATCCATTCTTTGGCTCATGTTCCTTTTCTCCATTTTCAAAGCCAGCAAGGTAAGATCATGCTTCAGTCATCAACTTATATCTTATTCTGAATTAATATCTTTCCATGCTCCCGCACCCTCCTCATGAGGGAAATTGTGATTACATTAAGGGCTCATCTCGAAAATCTGGGATTATCTTCCCATGCCAAGGTCCTTAAATAAATCACATCTTCCATGTCCCCTTTCACATGTGCATCTCACAAACAAAATAAATCCAGCTCATCTCAAAACTTTCAAAATTCTTAAATCATTGCAGTCTCAACTCAAATCCATAGTTCTATCTAAATATTATCTGCACAAAAGTTACCAGTCTCCCCATCTAAATCATCTTATCATGTATTGACAAATCATTCTGGGGATAATTTGTCCTAAGATGAAATTTCCTTCCATATGTAGATGTCAGAAACTAGAAAGCAAGTGTTCTGCTTCCAAAATACAATGGTGGCCCAGGCATCACTCCAGTTCAGAGAAGCTGTCAGTCCAAAGAGAGGGATCTTTGTTGGTACAAATTAATTCTGGATGTCATGTGAACCCCACCATGATAAGGGAAGCACCAGTCTTCTCTTCCCTCCCCTCTCAAAAGAGCACATTCTTTGATGAGCTTACATCTTTCTTCATTCTAACATCCTGCTCCAGACAAGATGAGAGGACATTAAGCAGCACATGTTGTACAGAATGTGTGGTCCCATTGACTCCTCATCTGGGCTGACATCCAGGCTCAGCCCTTAGGATGTGCCTGAATTTGGATTTTTCACTGGAACCTTTCCAGGTGGTTTTACACTGTGATATCCATGTGATTTTCTACACCTGGCCATGAAAGGAACGTGATTGGATGATGTAGCTCAGAGCAGAATTTGTACAGTTTGTTTCTATGTTGGTAAATTATCATTTCTAACTATGAAGAAAGTTTTTTTTACCTTACATTTTCCGTACTCACAGTATAGATTTGAGCAGCTTCTTCATGCATCTGAATCTTCCCTGGAAACTGGGATTTGGAGGAGGTCATGTGGGCCTTCAACTCTCCCAGAACCTCTTCCACAATTGCATTCCCAGTGCTCACATTGCATGTGGTTCTTAAATCACACATCCTTGTGGGCATCGGGACTCTTATGCTTAACCAATTAAATTAATACAACTATGTGAAACCCATAGGGAAGAAGAACATATTAAAAGGAATATGTACTGTTATGGACCTAGTTAGTGGCAATAATCTGATGCTTTTCTTTCCTAATCTGTAACAAATACTCCAAGACAATGTAAAGTATTGGTGGAAGAGTGATGCATGGGAATTCTACACATTCTGTATGATTTTTTTGTAAGCGCACAACTTCTCTAATAAAAATAAATAATTAGGATCAGAAGTAGCTCAGTTTGTTGCGCTTCTGTTTCCCATATTTAAGCTCCCAGGTTCAATCCCCAGTACCTCCTAAAAACATAAATAAATAAATAAATAAATAAATAAATAAATAAACAAACAAATAAATATTTAAAAAGAATGTAGATTATCCTGGGACCAAAAGAAAGTATACAGTACTCATATTAACAGCAGTTGTGTGGCTGTTCGTTATTACACAGCATATCTGAAACTCATATCCTCAGATTTTGCAAAGAAAAGGGATCCTAAGGTCACAGCTGAAACTCAGTGAGGAGAGGGCTGAATCTATCAGTCTTTCTGAAACCTTTATGATGATGCCTCACAAATCATATTAGTACAATCTCATGTTTATTACATTTTGATATTCATGTCTCCACCTCCCCTAACACAATCCAGAATGACCTACAATACCTCCTTGGAAACCATCCACCTGATGTATGTCATGAGATTCCTGGATCTCACCCAATGGAAAGGATATAAGGTCCCTTCCATACGGTATGGAGGATGCTGGAAAATGACCACAGGCCCTGCCTGTCCTATCTCTTGCTGTCTTACTTAATTCCTGTCCAGGTGTCATCCTGTAGGGCTGGTACCTCCTAAGTCTGTATCCACCTTAGAGCCACAAGGTTCCCCAGGGGACTGCATATGTGCAGCTTTCAATCAGATCCACCTCCAGGGAACAAGTGAGGCAAGTGTGCCTGAGCCCTCCTGATGCAGAGGCCAGACTGTCAGCAAAGAAGCAAAGGTTCTGACAAACCCTGTCACATTTTTTTCTCATTTCTCATACCTTCCCCACAGCTGATAGCTCAGGAAGAACTTCCAGGGCTCCTGACAACAAATGAGGCTCTGAGGGATCTGCCAGCAGTGAGAATTGAGAAGTTTTTCAAGTCCATCAGGCTAGCTGACCTCTCACAGCTTGGTTTTCATTTGGATCATATACAGCCATAATAAGCCCTGCCTATGATGGAGAAAATAGAAGACACATGGGCAATCCACATAGGCCCAGGCCAGCATGTATCCTCTTTCTGTTTCTTTTCCCTGAGGTAATGGGGCTCTATGTGGTGGTGGGGAGCTGAGCCGGGGAACCAATGTACTGAATAGCCTGGGGGAGAAAGAATACACACACACAACACAGAGTCTGGGAAAGAAAGCAGAGTCTTTAATTTTCAATTCAGGTAAAATTGTTCTAGTATAAAATATTCTGTCCCAATGTAGACTAAACAAACATGCAAATTCAAAACTATTATCACTATTATTATCATTATATTTTGCATGGGCACAGTCAGGACAGAGAATTAGTAACTGAGAATCAATTGCACAATGTCAGAGTGTTAGTTGGAAAAAAAAAATGTTTTTTCATACTTCCAGACTAATCCAGAAGAACAAAAAGAAGAAAACTACTTTATATGTGTGTATAAAATATCATATAATATACAATAGCATTGCAAATATATTTTCTGTGTTTGAAACTTGGAAACATAATGGCATTACTTACAATAGATGTAGTGAAGGATCCCTAGAGATTCAGAGTTTTAAGCAAGAAAGAGAAACCTTATATTATTACAGGAACTTGTGGTTTCTGCAAATTTTCTTTGCAACTGAGTCTATGCTGCGTGTGGGCCACTAGTGCCCCCAGCTGTCAGCTCCCTCCTTCATGGTAAGGTTTGTGTCTGTGCTCATACCAACTCCCCCTCACTGTGTTTCTTTTTTAAATTGAATTTTTCTTTAATGCATTTTTTCATAACTTTAAAAGAATATTTAAGTTACACAAATGTTACATAGAAAATATAGGGGATTCACATATACCCATCCCCACCACTTCCACACTTTCCCCCATTAACTACATTCTCCATTAGTGTGGTACATTTGTTACAATTGACGAACACATTGAAACATTGCTACCAACCCTGTGTTACATTATAGTTTACACTTTGCACTGCACGTTTTTATAGGTTTTGACAAAATGTGTCTGTGAAGTTAGGTTTTTGACTTTAGCTCTTTCTTCTTTTTTTTTTTTTTTTTTTTTTTTTACAGAATGGAAAACTTTTGTTTTAATCTCTTCATCATCCATCATATATTATTATATTAAATCAATAGCATTTGATATAAGGAAATATAGCTGATGCAGTTCATGTTGACCATAGCTTCTGTTAACTTAGTTATATATATATATTTTTTTTAAAAGATGCTTAGATTGCATAAATGTTACATAAAAATTACAGGGATTTCCATGTTCCCCAACTCCCATACCTCCCGTAACCTCCCTCATAAACATCTTTCATTAGTGTGGCTCATCACCTGCAATGGATATACGCATCCTGGGCTTTGCCAATAAGCATGGGCCATAGTTCACATTGTAGACCACACTCTCTCTCACAGATCTGCATGGTATATGCTGATGTAAAATGGCCTATATCTGTCATTGTAATGTCACTCAGGATAATTCCCAAGTCCTGAAAAAGCACCTGTATTACAACTGCTTTTCCCTTCCCTGCCCCAAAACAGTGGCCACTGTTTCTTGCACAGTAACACACAGCTCTGCCCTCAGCAGTCATGGAGCTAAGCTGCACAAAGAACTGGTTCTTGGATGTGTCTCTTGTGGTGGAGAATAGACTCTTAGGAATGGATTGTAGTAAGTGCTACCACTACAGCATCTATCTGACAACCACTGCAGCCCATTCCCTGGGGTCTGACAGATCCAATCCCAGCAGTAATCACTGGTTGTGATGGAGAAGCCAGAGACAGAGCAGGTGAGGGGCAGGGTCTGGGAGGGCTTCACTAGTCCTGGGCTTGAGTCCTGCAGCTGCACTTCGAACAGGGTACCTGAAGAAAAGGAGAAAATTGGGTCATGTGCTCAGAGGCAGCATACCCATTACCTTCATGGCTAAATCCTGAGACACTCACATCTGGGAGCTGCCACTAGAAAGAAAAAGATCCACAAGGGTTTCATGTTCCTTTGTACAAGGCCCATAACTTACAGACAATATTTCCCTGTGTCACAGCATCCTGAATTTAAGTTCATGTGTGCTGAGCCTTCATCATTTGACCAAATTGGTCATTAGGATGTTGGAGGAACTTTTGTATGTAAAGGTCAAAGGGGCCAGGGGAGTTCCCTGTCTCTGGGGCTCCTCTGGAAGGAGGATGCTGGCTGATCCCTAGGAGAACACAGTCCACTTCCTGGGTCCCACTTCACTAAGTAAAGGGGATTTCTTTATCCAGGCCATGAATACTTCCTGAAGAAGCTGGTTAGGGAGATGGATGCAGGTAAGGAACAAGGGAACAAGGATGTCTTTAGAAATACTGTCAGTGTGCCTCTTCTCTAATGGATATACATAATTATCCAACACCCATCATAAATACATGGCCTGTAGCCTGCTCAATAAATCTTCTGATCTATTTATTTCCTCTTTTTAGCTGATTTTATTGGATATTCTAAAGTTTGAAGCAGCAGCTAAATGTATCTAACACACTGAACTTAGGTGAACTTTGTACAATCCAATCAATGCCACAATTCAGAATGACTGTTTGATTCAAGGTGTGTGAACACTTCTTCTTAGTATAGAACTTCATAAAATGTATACTCAATAATTACTGCAGAATTGAATTTGCTCCAGACAATCTCATGTGCATTTTATTTTTATCACTCTTAGCAGTTCCTAAACCTGTTTATTCCCTTTACTTAGCTGAGTGTGCAGGGATGCCCTGCACATCAGGACTCTCTCCTTAGGTAAAATTTTAAGGAACATAAACCCTCCTCTGATTTAAAAATAGAGTCAGTGGAGGGTCATCCACACACCAATATGTTAGGTCATTGTTATTGGTTGAATTTTGTCTCCCCAAAACACATGGTTAAGTCCTAATGCTAGTTCTGAGAATGTGACCTTGTTTGGAAATAGGTTCTTTGGAGATGTTGCTAGTTAAAATGAGGCCAAACTGGATTACATTGGACCCTAATCCAACTTGACTGGTGTCCTTGTAAGAAGGACTGAACTGGACACAGAGAGACAGACTCAAGGAGGGCACCAAGTGATGACTGGTTTAGAAACTGAATTTCGGGAGAAATACCAGTGGCTAGGATGAGGATGGGAGGGGTTGTCCTCTACAGACTTCAGATTTATAGTCTCCAGAACCACAAGACAATACATTTATATTATATTAAGCCTTCCAAGTTATGATTCTTTGTTATAGCAATCTTAAAAATCCATTCATGGATCTCAGAAAAGCCATTTCCGGCTTTCTCTGACAATACCAGTGAAGTTGAATACAGTGAAAATATTTCCCAATACATCTGGGGAAATAACATGTAAATTCTTGTCACTATAGCAGCACAGTGAATGGTTTGCAGGAGGGATGTGGTCACAATGGCTACATGGCAACTCCCTGCCCAGGAATCAGGACCCTTGAAAACTGACCTGGGAGCTGCCCTGCTAGGGCCTGTTGCACTGAATCTGGGCTAATGGCTGAGATTCTAGAAGTCAGTAGTGCAGAGAGTCCAGCACAGCTCCCTCCCCTGCTGCCTGTGGTCCTGAGGATGTGACTGCACCATTATGAAATTCAGTCTGATAAGTTGAACATTGGGGATCAAAGCATAAACTTTATTTATGAATTTTAGAGTAGGAATTCAGAGCTATTTGCTGTTATTCACATTGTTACTAACATCACCCCAAGAAGCACAATGTAGGAACCCATATGAGCCTCACTTCTGACCACAGCAATTACACAAGGGGCACCTGCTCTTGTCCTGCCCTTAACTAGTCACACCTGGGTGACTGGAGCAGTGGAACCCATTCAGCTGTAGTGACTTCACCTGAACATTGATTTAAATACCATTGTTTCTGAAAATCCTTTTTTACTTTATCATTTCAGGAGCCCAGTCTTGAAAGTAGCATACTGCAACCTGGCTCTTCCATATTAGACAAATGAATTGTATAACAAATAACCTCAATGCCTGAATGTAGTTAATAGGAAAGTTAACAGAAGTAGGATGAGCCAGATTAACAGGGCATGTCTAAAGCTTCTGTTTAAGAGCTGCAAATGTGGGCTGATCTGATGTGAGAAAGGGGAGGGAAAGAGAAGGCACCCAACACCCATGACTAGGTGTGCCCTCTACTCACCAGGTGTTCACATAAGTTTTCACAGATGCAGAAGTGAGTGCTCTGGCCTTTGGGGGCTCTTGGACTTAGAGGGAGACTGGTGTGACTTCTTGCTCTCAGAACAGGAAAGCCAATAGACATGCATATGCTTCTGTGGGGAAGGATGAATTGCTAAATTCTTCTCACCCCCAGGCAAGGAAAATACATAAAAGGAAAAATAGCTTCTGGCACTTAAAGAGATTATTAAATAAAGCTGTGGCTGGATACCATCACTAGATTTTAAAAGTTGTATAGTGAAAATCCAACTGAAATGACTAATTAGCAATAGAAAGCAAAAAAGAGGTTAATATTGAAATGAGATACCATTGGCAGTTTCCAGTGATAAAGATGCTAGAGCAAGTAAGTATAATAACCCGAGTAAGAAGGACAAGAAGTTGGTGGGGTTCATGTTGAGGAGACAAGAAAGGTCCATTTGATAATGGATTTTTACTCTTACTATAAAATGTAGAGAGTATTAATTAAGCATGAAATATAAACTTACAGAGAGTTGAGTACAGATAATTGAGGAGAATGGAGGGTTATTACAAATGTCAGTGTGAAAAATGAAGCATAAACTGTAAAGAGAAACACAGCATTGGATAACCAGTGGGCTTCCAAAATTCTGTGCCCCACTGAATTAATAAACCAACCCTGTCTTTTAGGTCCTCACTATTAATGCAAATAAAAAGCCTAGCAATGTCCCTTGAAAATGTGATCCCATTTTCCTTAATGAGTTAGACAAATGTTCCCAAAGGAGTGGAATATTATTAGACATATCCAAAGTCCTAGTTAAATTCTTATTTTAGATGATGTTAGAAAAGGGAATCCCAGACCCTGAGAGGAAGGGAGGAAACCCCTCCCATTTGCCCCCTGCTCCTACCCTGGGGCTGGTCCCTGTGCTAGCTGGGACTTCACAGGAAAGTTTCCTCTCAGCATCTCTGCCCAGTGTTTCTTAGCACTGCCCTTGTTATCAGAATGCTCTTTACAGATACAATACACTGCTGATACCAACTCTTTTTAAATTGAATTGTCACTTGTCTCCCACAGTAATATGTGGCCATGTTCTCATTAGCCTCAACATTCAGCTTCAAAGAGAACTGTTTATTGTGTCTCTGGAGTCAGAATCAGCTACAGTGGGAAAGGTTATATGCTATAACAACACCACCATGGATGTGCCTCATCTTTTATAGCTCCTCCCCAGGGGCAGCAGAATCCAGCTCCACCAATAATCACTGACTGTAATGGAAGGGAAAAGACCTGTGAAGGCTTCAGGAGTCCTGATCCTCATTCCTGGAGCTGCAGCTGGGACAGGACACCTGGAAACAGGAAATTCTCAGAGTAACCCACTTCATAGACCTCATCCTATCACACTATTTCTAAAACTAGGAGATGCTTACAGATGAGGACTATAAGAGAAGGAAGGAATGAATGGATTCCATGTTATTTTGGATAAATCCCATGAATATCAGAGAAATATGTCCAGAATGATGAGAAACTTTACTGTGAGTAGCAGAGAAGTTGAGTTGTCTCAAAGGAACCAGGGCATGGTTTGCATCTGGAAGGCACAATTTTTATGTGAAGATGGGAAGATTGATGGGTATCAATTAATTGGGCAGTCCTGGCTGCTTTGAGGGAGCTTCTGTGTTCACAGACTGCAGGTTATAGAGCAAGGTTTTGTGGCAATAACATAGAATTTATGTCTTTATATAGTGTATTTTCTATAGCCATAGGAATTCACTTCTTGTGAACATAATTTTTCCCTAATCATGATGATCTGATCAGGGCATATAGAAAGCTGTAAATAAATACATGCTAAAAGTGTTAATATATTAATGAATAAAATGGAGAGCAATGGATTGCATAACCAGACACTGAATTAACATGTAAAGTAAATGTTCTACATGAATTTTGTAATGGCCATCTCTCATAGTCTCACGTCTGTCACCTGTAGAAGAGGAAGTAGGTGGAGGAGCAGTAGGTGCTGACATCACCTGGTGTGAGAAGGAGACATGGGGTGACAGGGCACCTCACTCTGCAAAATTCAAGGTCACAGCTGCCTCTGTCCTGGGTGCCTGTGAATGCCAAATATTCATTGGCAAAAATTCTATACCCTCTATCTTGAAGCTCTGAGTAAAATAAGGAAAACAGAACAGTGAAAAGGAGACAGATCTGGGGGAATCTGCTTGGAGGGAGGGGAGTTTAGAGGCTCAAGCAGGAAGCTCCTCACCCTCCCTCTTCAGGGACTGGCCCCTGGGTTCTGTGGATAGGAGTGACCTCTTAGCCCACCCACTCTGTGCTTCTCAGCAGGGGGAGGATGTGTTTCCTTCCCTGCCTGGGGCCCCTGGTGTTGCCCAGCACAGCAGTATGCACACCTGGATCCTCAGGCTCAGAGGCTCACCTGTAAATGCACCTGGCTCTGGACAGTCCTGGTGAAGCTGTTGTGAGCCCCAGTGGCTGTTGTGTGCATGACACCACCACTGCTGATCCTAACCACATATCCCAGCCTCTCCCATGTAACTGGAATTCATAAAATACAATGGACAAGGAGCCAGTCCTCACACAGGTGATGCTGGTGTTCTGGATGTATCCCCACACCTGGACTGAAACCTCACAGGTGCATGTGGGCACTCACAACCATGAACAGGGACCCTCATTCCTTAAACACTCTTCCTTCCGAGGAAAAATTTATTTCCTTGTCATAAGTGCTGGGTGGGATGGAAGCACATAGAGAAGTCCTTGGCTTTCTAGGATGTGCTGGAATGTGAGGTTCAAATGCACATGCCAAAGACACTGCTCTACCTGGGAGGACGTCACATCAGCTCTACATGCAGAAGCCTGTGGTTGGCCAGGTAGGATTAAGTGTGTGGATTAATTCTTCTTGACCCTGACTGCTTCACAGAAAACTCTACACATGGAGCTTAACATTTTATTTCCATGGAAACCCTTGATACCTTTAGGGTAAAATAATGCACAGATAAATAATTCATTAATAGAGTTAAGAACAATTAAAAGAAAGAGGCCTGTGCAGCGTTGCTGCCTTTTGGTGAGAGTTCCTGCAACTATCCCCGCCTGGCGTGAGCCTCCTGTCTCCTGCACATTCTCCTCTGGGGCAAAAAGTTAAGAAAGGGAAGAGTGAGCCCTGTGAAAATAATGTCTGGTGTTCTGAATCAGGAAAGATCCTTAGAGTAGCTTTGCAAGAAGGTCCCAGTCTTTGCAGAGGAACCACAGCTTCTGAGACAAAAATCCTTCCTCAGCCTCACCTACACATGCTACTGAGCTGGGAAACTGTTCTTGGTAGTTCTTTCTTGACTCATGCATCCAATTCCTGCCTTCCTCCCTTTTGGTGAGGTTTGTGTCTGGGTTCCAACTGCCTTCCTTTAACTGTGTTTCCTAAGAGGATGGCAGTGGCAAGACCACATCTTTGAAATCAGAACTCAGCTGCAGGGAGAACTGGTGATGGAGATGTGGCCCAGTGTGTGGGGAACATTATCTGTATTTCAAGATGATCTACTACAATAACCATGACACAGCCACTGCAGCCCCTTCCCTGGTTGCTGAATGTCTTGTTTCTAATTAGAGCCAATGGAGAAGGAATAAGTAGAGATACACAGGGACTCCACCATTCCTGGACTAATTTCCTGCAGCTGAACCTGGGAAAGAGCACCTGGATTAATTACGTACACATTGAGTCATATGCTCAGATATATCATTTCCATACCTTCATGTCTGGAATTCTTAGGGCACTCACATCTTCAATTACGACATGAATTTCAGTTAATGAATTTCTGAAAAGAAAAAGTAGCTGGTGTTTTGGTAGGATTATGTTGAATCTGTAGGACAGTTGGGTGATATTGCCATAGTAATAATATTATGCCTTCCGATACATGAACACTAGGTAACTATCCAATTATTTAGGTCTTCTTTAATTTCTTTCAACAATATTTTTAATAGTTTATTTAAAAAATAATTGTGAAGTATTGCACTTCCCTTCTTTTGTTAAATGTATTCCCTGCTCTTTTATTCTTTGTGTTGCTATTAAATTGTATTATTGTTTAACTTAACTCCATGAGTGTTCATTGCAAATTTGTAAAATTGCATTTGACTTCATATTTTGATCTTGTGTAGTTCTATTTTGCTGAAATTGTCCATTTGATCTGATCTTAGTTTTCTGTTTTTAGCATGTGTGTATGTGTTCCTTAAGATTTTCATTTACATGATTATGTCATCTGTGTAAAGAGACAGATTTCCTTCTTCTTTTCCATGACCTATATCTTTTGTTTTATTTCCTTAGTGATTTAACTAGAATTCCCATTGCAATGTTGAATACAAGTGGTATTAGCAGACATCTTTTTGTTGTTGTTGTTATTTTTCTTGTTTGTGTTATTCCTGATCTTAATGGGAAGGCTAGCTGCTTTCACAATGATGCATCATGGTATCTGTAGGTTTTTTATAGATTATTTATAGAAGGCTGAGGAACTTCTCTTCTATCCCTACTTTGATGAGTGTTTAAATGATAGAAGGGTGTTGGACTTTGTTAAATGGTTTTTCTATGCCTGTTGAGATGATCATGTGTTTTTTCCCATTATTTCATATAATTCATCTCCTTGGTTGGTTTCCTTATGCTGAGCTAAACCTGAATTCCTTGGAAAAATTGCACTTGTTTATGTTACATAATCTTTTTTGCACACTGCTTCTTCTGGTTACTTTCTTTTTTTATTTATTTTTTATTTTTTTAAAGATTTTATTTATTTATTCATTTATCCCCCCCTTGCTGCTTGTGCTCGCTGGGTCAGCTAACCATGCCATGTGGGTGGGCTTGCCTTCACCAGGAGGCCCCGGGAACCAAACCCGGGGCCTCCCATATGGTAAACGGGAGCCCTACTGATTGAGCCACAGCCGCTTCCCATATCATTCTTTTTTTTTTTTTTTTTTTATTTACCGGGAGGTTCCAGGGATCAAACCCAGGTCCCTCCATATGGGAGACGGACGCCCAACCAGTTGAGCCACATCCGACCCCCTGGTTACTTTATATTTTTCTTGAGGATTTGACTATTTTTAGAAAACTCTTCCTGCATGGTATTTAATAGTTTTCTGTCATTATCACATTTAAGTGATACTTTTTATCGTTCCAAAGATTTTTTCTCTTTTGGTCTGGTCATTTTTTTTAGAGCAATTATAGGTTTACAGAAAAGTCATGCATAACGTACAAGGTTAACCCTCACACACACAAATTTCCCTATTTTTCTGTTATTTTGTATGCCCAGTTGCCTAGCACATAGTCAATACTCACATAAAATTACATGCTAATGAAAAATATTTAAATTTTTTTGACACTTTGCCTTTATCACTGTAATATCTGTTGTCCTGCATGTACAGTGACGTTTTCTTTGTTTTCTTCACCATTGTCTTACTTTTTTTCTTTTTGTTTTCAAAGAAGTTTTAGGTCACAGTAAAGTCACATACAGAATGCAGGGGACTCCCATATACCCAACATCCTCCCCCATTTCCCCTTTCCCATATTAATACCTTTTTTATATGTGGATGGTATATTTATTACAACTGATATAAAAACAGTGAAACATAGCTAGTAACTATGGTTACATTTCAGACCATACATTTTAATAAATTTTGATCATTTTTAACATGGCCTGAGACTATCATTGCAAGCTCGTGTAAAACACTTCCACCACCCACTAAATATTCCCTGTTCCAGATTCTATTCCTTCATCCCCCTCCCTGCAGGGTCCATGGTGACCACCTGTCTATACTCCTTGGATGACAAGATTCATAGTTACTTACAACAACACTAAGGTCTTGACACATTGGTTTGTCCTCCCCTATTAGGACCACCCATGCTCTTGAGAGAACCCCACCCCTCTGTTTGAGAACATATTGGTCCCCCTCAGGATGGGAATCCAGCTCCTTCCCACTCATTATGTGGGTACTCACACTGATACAACACATTATGAGAAAATGATCAGTTGCACACTTCCTAGAAGACTGATCCAGGTGTTCCTTGTCCCAAATATCCCCCCATCCAACACCTTAAACAAGTAAACTTTCCTTATCATATTGCCATAAGAGCATTCCCAATTTTGTACTTTCAACCACGTACCTGGGAATCCCCAGTGTTCACCTGGTCCCTCTCTCAACTCATCCCCCAGTTCCATTGACTGACCAAACCCCCTCCCCACTCAACCCACCTGTCAAACCTGCACCACTCAACCCAATAGTATCACTACCTTCCTGTCATATCCCTTCAATGCCCTACTACATACTTCCACCATATCATAGATTACACCCTTATGGGCATTGGCTCACAAACTTCTTTTCCCTTTCTACTTCCTGTAAACCTATCTTCCAGACAGTAGCTCTGTGAATCTGCTCAATTTGCTTAATTCATATCAGTGTTGTCATGTAATATTTTTCCTTCAATGACTGGCTTCCTTCACTCAACATACAGTCCTCAAGATTCATCCATGTTATCCCAAATATTAGAATGGTATTCCTTCTTACAATTGAGTAATATTCCATTGTATGTATGTACCACATTTTGTTTATCCATTCATCTGTTGATGGGCATTTGGGTTGATTCCAACTTTTGGCAAGAGTGAATAATGCCACTATGAATATTGGTGTGCATATAACTCTTCGCGTCTTTGTTTTCAATTCTTCTGCATATATACCCAGCAGTGGAATTGCTGGATCATATGGAAGTTCTATAGTTAGTTTTTTGAGGAATTGCCAAACAATCCTCCACAATGGCGGGATCATTCTACATTCCCACCAGCAGTGGTTGAGGATTTCCATTCCTCCAACACTTGTAGTCCTCTGCTTTTTAATAGTTGCCAGTCTAGTGGGTCTGAAATGGAATCTCATTGTAGTTTTGATTTACATTTCCCTAATAGTTAGTGAAGTTGAGCATCTTTGAATTTACTACTTAGTCATTTTTTTTCCTTCCTGGGAGAAGTGTCTTTCCAAGTGGCTGACCATTTTTTAATGGGGTGTTTGTGTATTTATTTTTGAGCTGTAGAATTTCTTTATATATGTTGGATATTAGGCTCCTATGGGATACATGGTTGCCAAATACTTTCTCTCATTGGGTAGACTGCCTTTGTCGTTTCTTGATATCCTCCTTTGAGATGCAAATGTTTTTAATTTTAAGGCCATCCCATTTATCTATTTTTTCTTTCACTGCTCGTACTTTCAGTGTGAAATTCATGAAACCATTTCCCATAACAAGTTACTGTAGATGTTTCCCTATATTATCTTCCAAAGTCTTTATGGTCTTGGCTCTTATATTTAGATCTTTGATCCATTTTGAGTTGATTTTTGTATAAGATGTGAGATGGTATTCCTCTTTCATTATTTTGGTTATGGATATACAGTTTTCCAAGCACTGTAGGAATCCATCCTGCAAAGTCTTGGGGGAATCTGTCCAGCAGGGCCTGTGACAGTGCAAAGAATTACTCTGAACACTGACATTGAGAAACTTGAGGGGGAGAACAGCTAAAGAAGCTATCTTCCTTTGCTGATTCCCATCAGAGTTTTTATTCTCTTTTTCACATAGAAAAAAGTTAGTGTGTATGTGCAGGAGCTCAGGTAGGCATGGCACATTTGAAGGGTCATAAATAACATCACAAGAATTCCAGACTGATAAAGGGTTAGCAAGATTACAGAAATATTTAGTAATTTAGTAGGGGATAGGGTAGTGGCCAAGGTCTAAGATAACTGATTAACAGAGCAAAGCAAGAATGTTCCTGTTTATGACAGAGAGTAATAGTGCTGGTTTCTTTCTGTGGATAGAGAAGCAGGCCTCTAAACTATTTCTTAGATGTAAGGATCAGAGGTTTCTCACAAGGCAACTTTTGTTGAAAAGGCCAATCTATCCCAGTTGAGTGGCCTTGGTGGCCTTGTCAAATATCAGATGACTGTATATGTGAGGATCTATACCATAACTCTCAATTCAGTTCCATTAGTCCTTGTTCCAGTACCATGCAGTTTTGAACACTGTAGCTTTGTAATATGTTTTAACATCAGGTAGTGTGATTCCACCAATTTCATTTTTCTTTTTCAATATGTCTTTGGCTATTCAAGGCCTCTTCCCCTTCCAAATAAATTTCATAGTTAGTTTTTCCAATTCAGTAAAAAATGCTCTGTTGATTTTTATTGGAAGTGGATTAAATCTGTAGATTAGTTTGGGTAGGATAGACATCCTAATGATGTTTAGTCTTCCTATCCATGAAAAGGGGATAGTTTTCCAAATATTTAAGTCTTCTTTGATTTCCTTTAACAATGCTGTGTAGTTTTCTGTGTATAAATCATTTATATCTTTAGTTAAATTTATTCCTAGATATTTGATTCTTTTAGGCACTATTATAAATGGTAATTTTTTCTCGATTTTTTCCTTAGAGAGCTCATTATTGGTGTACAGAAATGGTACTAATATTTCACATTGATCATATTAGCTGCAACTTTACTGAACTCACTTATAAGTTCTAGAAGCTTAGTTGTAGATTTTTCAGGGCTTTCTATGTACAGGATCATGTAATCTGCAAATACTGAACTTTTTACTTCTTCCTCTCCAATTTGGATGCCTTTAATATCATTTTCTTGCCTCAGTGTTTGAGAAAGTACTTCTAACACAATGTTAAATTAGAGTGGTGATAGTGGGCATCCTTGTCTTTTTCCCTATCTTAGAGGAAAAGCTTTTAGGATTTCATATTTAATTATGATGTTAGCTGTTTGTTTTTCATATATACCTTTTATCATGTACCAAAAGTTTTCTTTCTTTGGGTTTGTTTGTTGTTGTTTTCCTAATTCCTCCAAGTGTGCATTTAGGTCTTTGATTTTGGCTCCTTCTCTTTTTTTGATACATGCATTTATGGCTATGAATTTCTCTCTCAGTACAGCTTTTGCTGAATCCCATGAGTTTTGACATGTTGTGTTATCATTTTCATTCATTTCAGGGTAGTTACTGATTTCATTTGAGATTTCTTCCTTGATCCACAGTTTTTCTAAGAGTGTTTTGCTTAACTTCAATATCTTTGTGCCTAATCTGGTTCTCTGGCCCTTACTGATTTCCAGTTTCATTCCATTGTGTTATGAAACATTTTATTGTATATTTTCAAATTTTCTGAAATCATTGGGGATTTTTCTATGGCCTAACATATGGTTTATCTTGGAAAATGTGCACTAGAGAAGATGTATATCCCTCTGCATTTGGGTGTAGTGTTCTGTATATGTATATTAGGTCCAGATCTTCTAATGTATTATCAAAGTCTTTGTTTCTATATTAATTCTCTATTGAGATGCTCTGTCTAATGGTGATAATGGTGTATTAAAGTCCCCCACTATAATTGTAGAGGCATATATTTCTCCATTTATCTTTTCCAATGTTTGCCTCATGTATTTTGAGGCAACTTGGTTATGTACATAAATGTTTATGGATGTTCTGCTTAAAAGATTACCCCTTTTACTAATACATAGTGTCCATCTTTCTTTCTTACAATGGTTTTACATCTTGTCCAATATTTGTATACCTACTTCTTCCTTTTTTGGGTTATTGTTTGCTTGTAAGATTGTTTTCCAGCCCTTCATTTTTTTTTTTTTTTAGATTTTTTTTTTATTGGTGGTAAAAATCAAATTTTTCACAATACATACCAATATTTGTAAAATGATATATAAATATATATGAATATATGTGCATTTGCTTACAAAAATGTTATATATATTTTTTTAAAAGGTGCTTAGATTACCTAAATATTACACAGAAACTACAGGGATTCCCATGTTCCCCACTTCCCACACCTCCCACAACATCCCACACAAACATCTCCCACAAGTGTGGTCCATCACCCTCAATGGACCTACACATACTGCGACCTTGCCATTAACCAAAGGCCACAGTTCAGATCATAGACCACACTCTCTCCCACACAGTTCTGAATAGTGTGTGCTGATTTAAAATGGCCTACATCCGTCACCACAACGGCACTCAGAAAAGCCCCCAAGTCCCAAAAAAACCCTGAATTTCAACTGTATATCCCCTCCCTGCCCCGAAAGTGTCCAGTGGCCACCAGCTCCACCTCACTGTTATAATTTCTTCCATTGCTAGAATCACAATATGTGTACAACAGAATACCATTAAGTCCTCTCTAGTCCATAGTTCTTCCCCGAATCCTGAGGGGACGGGGATGGTGATGTCCACTCCACCTCCAAGTGAGAGAGGGCTTATATCCCATGGATATGGTGGGTGGGACGATCCTGTCTGCAGATGCAGGCCATCTCCATTCCCTGGGATGACCGTTACCCATCGTTGTCTCCTCCCCAGGTAACTTGGATGAGTCCATTGAGCTGTAGGGTAGGAGCTGCAGCTCCACTGAGATTCCATGCACACCTGGCACATAGGTAGGCCAGAGGCCCCAGTCTCTGGAAGTACACCTAAAACCTCCAGCATCACATATAGGTTTGAATAGAAACTGATGAACCATGTGCAGGGAGGGCTAATTTGAGTCCAATGCTGTAACTCTCAGGAACACAGATTCCAAAATAGAGCCAACTGATAAGGTGTCAGTCTCTGGGCCTATCTCCCATTTTATAGGACCTGGGTGTCTCCAGAGCCCTCAGGAGCCCCTCTGTGTGGGGTGATATGCACTTTGGTGTTCTTTGAGATCCTACTGAGGTGTGCGTAAGCGTTACCTCTGGGATGACCTCTCGACTCTCTTTGAAGTCTCTTAGCCTCTTGAACTCATTTGTCTTTACCTTTTCCCCCTTTTATTCAAGGTCTTTTTCCAGTCGTGTTGCCAGTTGGCACTTAGTATTAATCCCTTGTTACCAGGGAGGCTCATCCCCGGGAGTCATGTCTCATGTTGGGGGAAGGTAATGCATTCATATGCTGAGTTTGGCTTAGAGAGAGGCCACATTTGAGCAACAAGGAGGCTCTCAGGTGGCAACCCTTAGGCACCCCATAACAGTAGGCAAGTTTCAGTTACAAGAGCAAAGACTCATAAGGGTAGCTGTCAATAACAGGAACACATGAGTGGGCCATCCTCTTTTGACAGACACTGTCCCTGCACTCAGAAGACTGTTGCTGCTCCCTTGGAGAATGTGGCAGAGCTCTCCAGGCTGGGAATTCAGATTCTTTCATTTATTGAGTGATTGTCCACGCACCATGACCGTGGCCTTTCCTTTGATCATTTGAACAATTTTGTATAACTTTCATGTATATTCAGATGAACTTACTCCCATGAATACCCCCTCCCAGACACCCCCCACCAATAATCCTCTGCAGCACCCATTGTAACCCTTCTGTGATCTAAATTTTCCCCAAACATGTAGCCCATATAATAATCAAATACACTTAATAGGAAAAAGAAACAACAATGATAAGCTTAAATGCAAAAGATAAACAAAAGGAAACCCAGGGAAAAAAACAAGCAATTAAGCAAAAATCAAAACAAAACAAAATATAATTAGCAGATTGGGACATTCAAAAAATGGGGAAAAAAAAGAAATGCCTTTTTTTAAAAAAAATTCTTTTTTCCTTTTATCACTGTATTATGGGATGTCCGGTGTACCTTGACACCTTCCCCCTTTCAATCCCCAGTGTCTCCCAAATTTTCATTTAATTTTCAAAGAAGTTTTAGATCACAGCAAAGTCACACACGGAATACCAGAGACTCCCAGATACCAAACCACTCCCCCTTCCCCACCCTGTATTAAAACATTTTTTTTTGGATGTTAGTATTGTTATAACTGTTATAAAGATAGCAAAATATAGCAACTAAACATTGTCAATGGTTTACAGTATATTTTACAATTTAGATGATACAGTTTAATAAGTTTTGATGATATTTACCATGTCCTTTGTCCATTACTGTAAGGTAATGAAAATCCTTTCCCATTACCACTAAATACCACCTGTTTGTTCTTTTCTGTTCCTTCCTCCCCCTCCCTCTGGGGCATATGACAATCCCCTGTCTTGACTCATGGAATGACAATATTCATATTTACATACCTTGGGTATTCCAACCTGCCCTTCCTAATCTACCCACCTGTGAACCCTGCACCACCACACACAGTAATATCACTACCCATCTGTGCTGTCCTTCAATATGCAACTATACTCTATCCCTTTAGTATAGATTATGTCCATATGGGTGATGGCTCACAGCCTATTCTTCTCTTTCTCTCCCTTGTTAACCTATGTTTCAGACAGTGGTTCTCAGAGACTGCTCACTTTCCTCAGTTCAAATCAGTGAGGGTATATACTGTTCATCCTCCAGTGCCTGGCTTGCTTCACTCAACATAAGGTCTTCAAGATTCATCAACATTATTCCATGTGTTAGCACTTTATTCCTTCTTACAGCTGAGTAATATTCCATTGTATGTATGTATCACATTTTGCTTATCCATTCATCTGTTGGTGGGCACCGGGGCTGGTTCCAACTTTTGGCAATGTTGAACAATGCCTCTATGAACATTGGTGTGAATATGTCTGTTTGTGTCTTTGCTTTCAGTTCTTCTGGGTATATACCCAGCAGGGGACTTGCTTAATCATACAGAAGATCTATTGTTAGTTTTCTGAGGAACTGCCAACTGTCCTCCACAGTGGCTGGACGTTACCACAGTCCCAACAGCAGTGGATGAGGATTGCTATTCCTCCACATCCTTTCCAACATTTAGTGTCTGCTGTTTTTTTTAATAGCTGTAATTCTGATTGGTGTAAGATGGTATCTCATTGTAGTTTTGATTTGCATTTCCCTGATAGCAAGTGATGTTGAGCATTTTTTCATGTGCTTTTTAACGATTTGTATTTCTTCCTTAGAGAAGTGCCTTTTCAGGGCACTTGCCCAGTTTTTTAAATGGGTTGTTTATCTTTTTATTTTCAAGGTGTAGGATTTCTTTATATATTCAGGATATTAGGCTCCTATCCGATATATGGTTGCCAACTATTTTCTCCCATTGGGTAGACAGCCTTTTTATTTTCTTTCTTGCTCCTTTGAGGTGCAGAAGTTTTTCATTTTGATGAGATCCCATTTACCTATTTTTTTCTCTTGCTGCTCATACTTTGGCTGTGAAATTCATGAATCCATTTCCTATTACAAGGTCCTGTAGATGGTTCCCTACATTATCTTCCAAGATCTTTATGGTTTTGGCTCTTATATTTAGATCTTTGATCTATCTTGAGTTGATTTTTGTATAAGGTGTGAAATGGTATTCTTCTCTCATTCTTTTGGATATGGATATCCAGTTCTCCAAGTACCACTTGTTAAAGAGGCCATTCTCTCCCAATTCAGTGGGCTTCGTGGCCTTGTCAAATATAGATGACTGTATAAGCGAGGATCTATATCAGAACTCTCAATTCAGTTCCATTGGTCAGTAGGTCTATCCTTGTGCCAATACCATGCAGTTTTCATCACTGTAGCTTTGTAGTATGTTTTAAAGACAGGTAGTGTGATACCTCCAACTTAATTTTTCTTTTTCAATTTGTCTTTGGCAATTCAGGGCCTCTTGCCTCTCCAAATATATTTTGTGGTTAGTTTTTCCAGTTCCTTAAAAAATACAGTGTTGACTTTTATTGGAATAACATTAA
>JAKSZT010038098.1:50167-100171 GCA_026826555.1 Tolypeutes matacus
TTAATGTTATTCCAATAAAAGTCAACACTGTATTTTTTAAGGAACTGGAAAAACTAACCACAAAATATATTTGGAGAGGCAAGAGGCCCTGAATTGCCAAAGACAAATTGAAAAAGAAAAATTAAGTTGGAGGTATCACACTACCTGTCTTTAAAACATACTACAAAGCTACAGTGATCAAAACTGCATGGTATTGGCACAAGGATAGACCTACTGACCAATGGAACTGAATTGAGAGTTCTGATATAGATCCTCGCTTATACAGTCATCTATATTTGACAAGGCCACGAAGCCCACTGAATTGGGAGAGAATGGCCTCTTTAACAAGTGGTGCTTGGAGAACTGGATATCCATATCCAAAAGAATGAGAGAAGAATACCATTTCACACCTTATACAAAAATCAACTCAAGATAGATCAAAGATCTAAATATAAGAGCCAAAACCATAAAGATCTTGGAAGATAATGTAGGGAAACATCTACAGGACCTTGTAATAGGAAATGGATTCATGAATTTCACAGCCAAAGTATGAGCAGCAAGAGAAAACAATAGATAAATGGGATCTCATCAAAATGAAAAACTTCTGCACCTCAAAGGAGCAAGAAAGAAAATAAAAAGGCTGTCTACCCAATGGGAGAAAATAGTTGGCAACCATATATCGGATAGGAGCCTAATATCCTGAATATATAAAGAAATCCTACACCTTGAAAATAAAAAGATAAACAACCCATTTAAAAAACTGGGCAAGTGACCTGAAAAGGCACTTCTCTAAGGAAGAAATACAAATCGTTAAAAAGCACATGAAAAAATGCTCAACATCACTTGCTATCAGGGAAATGCAAATCAAAACTACAATGAGATACCATCTTACACCAATCAGAATTACAGCTATTAAAAAAAACAGCAGACACTAAATGTTGGAAAGGATGTGGAGGAATAGCAATCCTCATCCACTGCTGTTGGGACTGTGGTAACGTCCAGCCACTGTGGAGGACAGTTGGCAGTTCCTCAGAAAACTAACAATAGATCTTCTGTATGATTCAGCAAGTCCCCTGCTGGGTATATACCCAGAAGAACTGAAAGCAAAGACACAAACAGACATATTCACACCAATGTTCATAGAGGCATTGTTCAACATTGCCAAAAGTTGGAACCAGCCCCGGTGCCCACCAACAGATGAATGGATAAGCAAAATGTGATACATACATACAATGGAATATTACTCAGCTGTAAGAAGGAATAAAGTGCTAACACATGGAATAATGTTGATGAATCTTGAAGACCTTATGTTGAGTGAAGCAAGCCAGGCACTGGAGGATGAACAGTATATGCCCTCACTGATTTGAACTGAGGAAAGTGAGCAGTCTCTGAGAACCACTGTCTGAAACATAGGTTAACAAGGGAGAGAAAGAGAAGAGTAGGCTGTGAGCCATCACCCATATGGACATAATCTATACTAAAGGGATAGAGTATAGTTGCATATTGAAGGACAGGACAGATGGGTAGTGATATTAGTGGGTGTGGTGGTGCAGGGTTCACAGGTGGGTAGATTAGGAAGGGCAGGTTGGAATACCCAAGGTATGTAAATATGAATATTGTCATTCCATGAGTCAAGACAGGGGATTGTCATATGCCCCAGAGGGAGGGGGAGGAAGGAACAGAAAAGAACAAACAGGTGGTATTTAGTGGTAATGGGAAAGGATTTTCATTACCTTACAGTAATGGACAAAGGACATGGTAAATATCATCAAAACTTATTAAACTGTATCATCTAAATTGTAAAATATACTGTAAACCATTGACAATGTTTAGTTGCTATATTTTGCTATCTTTATAACAGTTATAACAATACTAACATCCAAAAAAAAATGTTTTAATACAGGGTGGGGAAGGGGGAGTGGTTTGGTATCTGGGAGTCTCTGGTATTCCGTGTGTGACTTTGCTGTGATCTAAAACTTCTTTGAAAATTAAATGAAAATTTGGGAGACACTGGGGATTGAGAGGGGGAAGGTGTCAAGGTACACCGGACATCCCATAATACAGTGATAAAAGGAAAAAAGAATTTTTTTTAAAAAAAGGCATTTCTTTTTTTTCCCCATTTTTTGAATGTCCCAATCTGCTAATTATATTTTGTTTTGTTTTGTTTTTTGCTTAATTGCTTGTTTTTTTCCCTGGGTTTCCTTTTGTTTATCTCTTGCATTTAAGCTTATCATTGTTGTTTCTTTTTCCTATTAAGTGTATTTGATTATTATATGGGCTACATGTTTGGGGAAGATTTAGATCACAGAAGGGTTACAATGGGTGCTGCAGAGGATTATTGGTGGGGGGTGTCTGGGAGGGGGTATTCATGGGAGTAAGTTCATCTGAATATACATGAAAGTTATACAAAATTGTTCAAATGATCAAAGGAAAGGCCACGGTCATGGTGCGTGGACAATCACTCAATAAATGAAAGAATCTGAATTCCCAGCCTGGAGAGCTCTGCCACATTCTCCAAGGGAGCAGCAACAGTCTTCTGAGTGCAGGGACAGTGTCTGTCAAAAGAGGATGGCCCACTCATGTGTTCCTGTTATTGACAGCTACCCTTATGAGTCTTTGCTCTTGTAACTGAAACTTGCCTACTGTTATGGGGTGCCTAAGGGTTGCCACCTGAGAGCCTCCTTGTTGCTCAAATGTGGCCTCTCTCTAAGCCAAACTCAGCATATGAATGCATTACCTTCCCCCAACATGAGACATGACTCCCGGGGATGAGCCTCCCTGGTAACAAGGGATTAATACTAAGTGCCAACTGGCAACACGACTGGAAAAAGACCTTGAATAAAAGGGGGAAAAGGTAAAGACAAATGAGTTCAAGAGGCTAAGAGACTTCAAAGAGAGTCGAGAGGTCATCCCAGAGGTAACGCTTACGCACACCTCAGTAGGATCTCAAAGAACACCAAAGTGCATATCACCCCACACAGAGGGGCTCCTGAGGGCTCTGGAGACACCCAGGTCCTATAAAATGGGAGACAGGCCCAGAGACTGACACCTTATCAGTTGGCTCTATTTTGGAATCTGTGTTCCTGAGAGTTACAGCATTGGACTCAAATTAGCCTTCCCTGCACATGGTTCATCAGTTTCTATTCAAACCTATATGTGATGCTGGAGGTTTTAGGTGTACTTCCAGAGACTGGGGCCTCTGGCCTACCTATGTGCCAGGTGTGCATGGAATCTCAGTGGAGCTGCAACTCCTACCCTACAGCTCAATGGACTCATCCAAGTCACCTGGGGAGGAGACAACGATGGGTAACGGCCATCCCAGGGAATGGAGATGGCCTGCATCTGCAGACAGGATCGTCCCACCCACCATATCCATGGGCTATAAGCCCTCTCTCACTTGGAGGTGGAGTGGACATCACCATCCCCGTCCCCTCAGGATTCGGGGAAGAACTATGGACTAGAGAGGACTTAATGGTATTCTGTTGTACACATATTGTGATTCTAGCAATGGAAGAAATTATAACAGTGAGGTGGAGCTGGTGGCCACTGGACACTTTCGGGGCAGGGAGGGGATATACAGTTGAAATTCAGGGTTTTTTTGGGACTTGGGGGCTTTTCTGAGTGCCGTTGTGGTGACGGATGTAGGCCATTTTAAATCAGCACACACTATTCAGAACTGTGTGGGAGAGAGTGTGGTCTATGATCTGAACTGTGGCCTTTGGTTAATGGCAAGGTCGCAGTATGTGTAGGTCCATTGAGGGTGATGGACCACACTTGTGGGAGATGTTTGTGTGGGATGTTGTGGGAGGTGTGGGAAGTGGGGAACATGGGAATCCCTGTAGTTTCTGTGTAATATTTAGGTAATCTAAGCACCTTTTAAAAAAATATATATAACATTTTTGTAAGCAAATGCACATATATTCATATATATTTATATATCATTTTACAAATATTGGTATGTATTGTGAAAAATTTGATTTTTACCACCAATAAAAAAAAAATCTAAAAAAAAAAAAAAATGAAGGGCTGGAAAACAATCTTACAAGCAAACAATAACCCAAAAAAGGAAGAAGTAGGTATACAAATATTGGACAAGATGTAAAACCATTGTAAGAAAGAAAGATGGACACTATGTATTAGTAAAAGGGGTAATCTTTTAAGCAGAACATCCATAAACATTTATGTACATAACCAAGTTGCCTCAAAATACATGAGGCAAACATTGGAAAAGATAAATGGAGAAATATATGCCTCTACAATTATAGTGGGGGACTTTAATACACCATTATCACCATTAGACAGAGCATCTCAATAGAGAATTAATATAGAAACAAAGACTTTGATAATACATTAGAAGATCTGGACCTAATATACATATACAGAACACTACACCCAAATGCAGAGGGATATACATCTTCTCTAGTGCACATTTTCCAAGATAAACCATATGTTAGGCCATAGAAAAATCCCCAATGATTTCAGAAAATTTGAAAATATACAATAAAATGTTTCATAACACAATGGAATGAAACTGGAAATCAGTAAGGGCCAGAGAACTAGATTAGGCACAAAGATATTGAAGTTAAGCAAAACACTCTTAGAAAAACTGTGGATCAAGGAAGAAATCTCAAAAGAAATCAGTAACTACCCTGAAATGAATGAAAAATGATAACACAACATGTCAAATCCCATGGGATTCAGCAAAAGCTGTACTGAGAGAGAAATTCATAGCCATAAATGCATGTATCAAAAAAAGAGGAGCCAAAATCAAAGACCTAAATGCACACTTGGAGGAATTAGGAAAACAACAACAAACAAACCCAAAGAAAGAAAACTTTTGGTACATGATAAAAGGTATATATGAAAAACAAACAGCTAACATCATAATTAAATATGAAATCCTAAAAGCTTTTCCTCTAAGATAGGGAAAAAGACAAGGATGCCCATTATCACCACTCTAATTTAACATTGTGTTAGAAGTACTTTCTCAAACACTGAGGCAAGAAAAAGATATTAAAGGCATCCAAATTGGAGAGTAAGAAGTAAAAAGTTCAGTATTTGCAGATTACATGATCCTGTACATAGAAAGCCCTGAAAAATCTACAACTAAGCTTCTAGAACTTATAAGTGAGTTCAGTAAAGTTGCAGCTAATATGATCAATGTGAAATATTAGTACCATTTCTGTACACCAATAATGAGCTCTCTAAGGAAAAAATCGAGAAAAAATTACCATTTATAATAGTGCCTAAAAGAATCAAATATCTAGGAATAAATTTAACTAAAGATATAAATGATTTATACACAGAAAACTACACAGCATTGTTAAAGGAAATCAAAGAAGACTTAAATATTTGGAAAACTATCCCCTTTTCATGGATAGGAAGACTAAACATCATTAGGATGTCTATCCTACCCAAACTAATCTACAGATTTAATCCACTTCCAATAAAAATCAACAGAGCATTTTTTACTGAATTGGAAAAACTAACTATGAAATTTATTTGGAAGGGGAAGAGGCCTTGAATAGCCAAAGACATATTGAAAAAGAAAAATGAAATTGGTGGAATCACACTACCTGATGTTAAAACATATTACAAAGCTACAGTGTTCAAAACTGCATGGTACTGGAACAAGGACTAATGGAACTGAATTGAGAGTTATGGTATAGATCCTCACATATACAGTCATCTGATATTTGACAAGGCCACCAAGGCCACTCAACTGGGATAGATTGGCCTTTTCAACAAAAGTTGCCTTGTGAGAAACCTCTGATCCTTACATCTAAGAAATAGTTTAGAGGCCTGCTTCTCTACCCACAGAAAGAAACCAGCACTATTACTCTCTGTCATAAACAGGAACATTCTTGCTTTGCTCTGTTAATCAGTTATCTTAGACCTTGGCCACTACCCTATCCCCTACTAAATTACTAAATATTTCTGTAATCTTGCTAACCCTTTATCAGTCTGGAATTCTTGTGATGTTATTTATGACCCTTCAAATGTGCCATGCCTACCTGAGCTCCTGCACATACACACTAACTTTTTTCTATGTGAAAAAGAGAATACAAACTCTGATGGGAATCAGCAAAGGAAGATAGCTTCTTTAGCTGTTCTCCCCCTCAAGTTTCTCAATGTCAGTGTTCAGAGTAATTCTTTGCACTGTCACAGGCCCTGCTGGACAGATTCCCCCAAGACTTTGCAGGATGGATTCCTACAGTGCTTGGAAAACTGTATATCCATAACCAAAATAATGAAAGAGGAATACCATCTCACATCTTATACAAAAATCAACTCAAAATGGATCAAAGATCTAAATATAAGAGCCAAGACCATAAAGACTTTGGAAGATAATATAGGGAAACATCTACAGTAACTTGTTATAGGAAATGGTTTCATGAATTTCACACTGAAAGTACGAGCAGTGAAAGAAAAAATAGATAAATGGGATGGCCTTAAAATTAAAAACATTTGCATCTCAAAGGAGGATATCAAGAAACGACAAAGGCAGTCTACCCAATGAGAGAAAATATTTGGCAACCATGTATCCCATAGGAGCCTAATATCCAACATATATAAAGAAATTCTACAGCTCAAAAATAAATACACAAACACCCCATTAAAAAATGGTCAGCCACTTGGAAAGACACTTCTCCCAGGAAGGAAAAAAAATGACTAAGTAGTAAATTCAAAGATGCTCAACTTCACTAACTATTAGGGAAATGTAAATCAAAACTACAATGAGATTCCATTTCAGACCCACTAGACTGGCAACTATTAAAAAGCAGAGGACTACAAGTGTTGGAGGAATGGAAATCCTCAACCACTGCTGGTGGGAATGTAGAATGATCCCGCCATTGTGGAGGATTGTTTGGCAATTCCTCAAAAAACTAACTATAGAACTTCCATATGATCCAGCAATTCCACTGCTGGGTATATATGCAGAAGAATTGAAAACAAAGACACGAAGAGTTATATGCACACCAATATTCATAGTGGCATTATTCACTCTTGCCAAAAGTTGGAATCAACCCAAATGCCCATCAACAGATGAATGGATAAACAAAATGTGGTACATACATACAATGGAATATTACTCAATTGTAAGAAGGAATACCATTCTAATATTTGGGATAACATGGATGAATCTTGAGGACTGTATGTTGAGTGAAGGAAGCCAGTCATTGAAGGAAAAATATTACATGACAACACTGATATGAATTAAGCAAATTGAGCAGATTCACAGAGCTACTGTCTGGAAGATAGGTTTACAGGAAGTAGAAAGGGAAAAGAAGTTTGTGAGCCAATGCCCATAAGGGTGTAATCTATGATATGGTGGAAGTATGCAGTAGGGCATTGAAGGGATATGACAGGAAGGTAGTGATACTATTGGGTTGAGTGGTGCAGGTTTGACAGGTGGGTTGAGTGGGGAGGGGGTTTGGTCAGTCAATGGAACTGGGGGATGGGTTGAGAGAGGGACCAGGTGAACACTGGGAATTCCCAGGTATGTGGTTGAAAGTACAAAATTGGGAATGCTCTTATGGCAATATGATAAGGAAGGTTTACTTGTTTAAGGTGTTGGATGGGGGGATATTTGGGACAAGGAACAACTGAATCAGTCTTCTAGGAAGTGTGCAACTGATCATTTTCTCATAATGTGTTGTATCAGTGTGAGTACCCACATAATGAGTGGGAAGGAGCTGGATTCCCATCCTGAGGGGGACCAATATGTTCTCAAACAGAGGGGTGGGGTTCTCTCAAGAGCATGGGTGGTCCTAATAGGGGAGGACAAACCAATGTGTCAAGACCTTAGTGTTGTTGTAAGTAACTATGAATCTTGTCATCCAAGGAGTATAGACAGGTGGTCACCATGGACCCTGCAGGGAGGGGGATGAAGGAATAGAATCTGGAACAGGGAATATTTAGTGGGTGGTGGAAGTGTTGTACACGAGCTTGCAATGATAGTCTCAGGCCATGTTAAAAATGATCAAAATTTATTAAAATGTATGGTCTGAAATGTAACCATAGTTACTAGCTATGTTTCACTGTTTTTATATCAGTTGTAACAAATATACCATCCACATATAAAAAAGGTATTAATATGGGAAAGGGGAAATGGGGGAGGATGTTGGGTATATGGGAGTCCCCTGCATTCTGTATGTGACTTTACTGTGACCTAAAACTTCTTTGAAAACAAAAAGAAAAAAAGTAAGACAATGGTGAAGAAAACAAAGAAAACGTCACTGTACATGCAGGACAACAGATATTACAGTGATAAAGGCAAAGTGTCAAAAAAATTTAAATATTTTTCATTAGCATGTAATTTTATGTGAGTATTGACTATGTGCTAGGCAACTGGGCATACAAAATAACAGAAAAATAGGGAAATTTGTGTGTGTGAGGGTTAACCTTGTACGTTATGCATGACTTTTCTGTAAACCTATAATTGCTCTAAAAAAAATGACCAGACCAAAAGAGAAAAAATCTTTGGAACGATAAAAAGTATCACTTAAATGTGATAATGACAGAAAACTATTAAATACCATGCAGGAAGAGTTTTCTAAAAATAGTCAAATCCTCAAGAAAAATATAAAGTAACCAGGGGGTCGGATGTGGCTCAACTGGTTGGGCGTCCGTCTCCCATATGGAGGGACCTGGGTTTGATCCCTGGAACCTCCCGGTAAATAAAAAAAAAAAAAAAAAAAGAATGATATGGGAAGCGGCTGTGGCTCAATCAGTAGGGCTCCCGTTTACCATATGGGAGGCCCCGGGTTTGGTTCCCGGGGCCTCCTGGTGAAGGCAAGCTCACCCACAGGGCATGGTTAGCTGACCCAGCGAGCACAAGCAGCAAGGGGGAGATAAATGAATAAATAAATAAAATCTTTAAAAAAATAAAAAATAAATAAAAAAAGAAAGTAACCAGAAGAAGCAGTGTGCAAAAAAGATTATGTAACATAAACAAGTGCAATTTTTCCAAGGAATTCAGGTTTAGTTCAGCATAAGGAAACCAACCAAGGAGATGAATTATATGAAATAATGGGAAAAAACACATGATCATCTCAACAGGCATAGAAAAACCATTTAACAAAGTCCAACACCCTTCTATCATTTAAACACTCATCAAAGTAGGGATAGAAGAGAAGTTCCTCAGCCTTCTATAAATAATCTATAAAAAACCTACAGATACCATGATGCATCATTGTGAAAGCAGCTAGCCTTCCCATTAAGATCAGGAATAACACAAACAAGAAAAATAACAACAACAACAAAAAGATGTCTGCTAATACCACTTGTATTCAACACTGCAATGGGAATTCTAGTTAAATCACTAAGGAAATAAAACAAAAGATATAGGTCATGGAAAAGAAGAAGGAAATCTGTCTCTTTACACAGATGACATAATCATGTAAATGAAAATCTTAAGGAACACATACACACATGCTAAAAACAGAAAACTAAGATCAGATCAAATGGACAATTTCAGCAAAATAGAACTACACAAGATCAAAATATGAAGTCAAATGCAATTTTACAAATTTGCAATGAACACTCATGGAGTTAAGTTAAACAATAATACAATTTAATAGCAACACAAAGAATAAAAGAGCAGGGAATACATTTAACAAAAGAAGGGAAGTGCAATACTTCACAATTATTTTTTAAATAAACTATTAAAAATATTGTTGAAAGAAATTAAAGAAGACCTAAATAATTGGATAGTTACCTAGTGTTCATGTATCGGAAGGCATAATATTATTACTATGGCAATATCACCCAACTGTCCTACAGATTCAACATAATCCTACCAAAACACCAGCTACTTTTTCTTTTCAGAAATTCATTAACTGAAATTCATGTTGTAATTGAAGATGTGAGTGCCCTAAGAATTCCAGACATGAAGGTATGGAAATGATATATCTGAGCATATGACTCAATGTGTACGTAATTAATCCAGGTGCTCTTTCCCAGGTTCAGCTGCAGGAAATTAGTCCAGGAATGGTGGAGTCCCTGTGTATCTCTACTTATTCCTTCTCCATTGGCTCTAATTAGAAACAAGACATTCAGCAACCAGGGAAGGGGCTGCAGTGGCTGTGTCATGGTTATTGTAGTAGATCATCTTGAAATACAGATAATGTTCCCCACACACTGGGCCACATCTCCATCACCAGTTCTCCCTGCAGCTGAGTCCTGATTTCAAAGATGTGGTCTTGCCACTGCCATCCTCTTAGGAAACACAGTTAAAGGAAGGCAGTTGGAACCCAGACACAAACCTCACCAAAAGGGAGGAAGGCAGGAATTGGATGCATGAGTCAAGAAAGAACTACCAAGAACAGTTTCCCAGCTCAGTAGCATGTGTAGGTGAGGCTGAGGAAGGATTTTTGTCTCAGAAGCTGTGGTTCCTCTGCAAAGACTGGGACCTTCTTGCAAAGCTACTCTAAGGATCTTTCCTGATTCAGAACACCAGACATTATTTTCACAGGGCTCACTCTTCCCTTTCTTACCTTTTTGCCCCAGAGGAGAATGTGCAGGAGACAGGAGGCTCACGCCAGGCGGGGATAGTTGCAGGAACTCTCACCAAAAGGCAGCAACGCTGCACAGGCCTCTTTCTTTTAATTGTTCTTAACTCTATTAATGAATTATTTATCTGTGCATTATTTTACCCTAAAGGTATCAAGGGTTTCCATGGAAATAAAATGTTAAGCTCCATGTGTAGAGTTTTCTGTGAAGCAGTCAGGGTCAAGAAGAATTAATCCACACACTTAATCCTACCTAGCCAACCACAGGCTTCTGCATGTAGAGCTGATGTGACGTCCTCCCAGGTAGAGCAGTGTCTTTGGCATGTGCATTTGAACCTCACATTCCAGCACATCCTAGAAAGCCAAGGACTTCTCTATGTGCTTCCATCCCACCCAGCACTTATGACAAGGAAATAAATTTTTCCTCGGAAGGAATAGTGTTTAAGGAATGAGGGTTCCTGTTCCTGGTTGTGAGTGCCCACATGCACCTGTGAGGTTTCAGTCCAGGTGTGGGGATACATCCAGAACACCAGCATCACCTGTGAGAGGACTGGCTCCTTGTCCATTGTATTTTATGAATTCCAGTTACATGGGAGAGGCTGGGATATGTGGTTAGGATCAGCAGTGGTGGTGTCATGCACACAACAGCCACTGGGGCTCACAACAGCTTCACCAGGACTGTCCAGAGCCAGGTGCATTTACAGGTGAGCCTCTGAGCCTGAGGATCCAGGTGTGCATACTGCTGTGCTGGGCAACACCAGGGGCCCCAGGCAGGGAAGGAAACACATCCTCCCCCTGCTGAGAAGCACAGAGTGGGTGGGCTAAGAGGTCACTCCTATCCACAGAACCCAGGGGCCAGTCCCTGCAGAGGGAGGGTGAGGAGCTTCCTGCTTGAGCCTCTAAACTCCCCTCCCTCCAAGCAGATTCCCCCAGATCTGTCTCCTTTTCACTGTTCTGTTTTCCTTATTTTACTCAGAGCTTCAAGATAGAGGGTATAGAATTTTTGCCAATGAATATTTGGCATTCACAGGCACCCAGGACAGAGGCAGCTGTGACCTTGAATTTTGCAGAGTGAGGTGCCCTGTCACCCCATGTCTCCTTCTCACACCAGGTGATGTCAGCACCTACTGCTCCTCCACCTACTTCCTCTTCTACAGGTGACAGACGTGAGACTATGAGAGATGGCCATTACAAAATTCATGTAGAACATTTACTTTACATGTTAATTCAGTGTCTGGTTATGCAATCCATTGCTCTCCATTTTATTCATTAATATATTAACACTTTTAGCATGTATTTATTTACAGCTTTCTATATGCCCTGATCAGATCATCATGATTAGGGAAAAATTATGTTCACAAGAAGTGAATTCCTATGGCCATAGAAAATACACTATATAAAGACATAAATTCTATGTTATTGCCACAAAACCTTGCTCTATAACCTGCAGTCTGTGAACACAGAAGCTCCCTCAAAGCAGCCAGGACTGCCCAATTAATTGATACCCATCAATCTTCCCATCTTCACATAAAAATTGTGCCTTCCAGATGCAAACCATGCCCTGGTTCCTTTGAGACAACTCAACTTCTCTGCTACTCACAGTAAAGTTTCTCATCATTCTGGACATATTTCTCTGATATTCATGGGATTTATCCAAAATAACATGGAATCCATTCATTCCTTCCTTCTCTTATAGTCCTCATCTGTAAGCATCTCCTAGTTTTAGAAATAGTGTGATAGGATGAGGTCTATGAAGTGGGTTACTCCGAGAATTTCCTATTTCCAGGTGTCCTGTCCCAGCTGCAGCTCCAGGAATGAGGATCAGGACTCCTGAAGCCTTCACAGGTCTTTTCCCTTCCATTACAGTCAGTGATTATTGGTGGAGCTGGATTCTGCTGCCCCTGGGGAGGAGCTATAAAAGATGAGGCACATCCATGGTGGTGTTGTTATAGCATATAACCTTTCCCACTGTAGCTGATTCTGACTCCAGAGACACAATAAACAGTTCTCTTTGAAGCTGAATGTTGAGGCTAATGAGAACATGGCCACATATTACTGTGGGAGACAAGTGACAATTCAATTTAAAAAGAGTTGGTATCAGCAGTGTATTGTATCTGTAAAGAGCATTCTGATAACAAGGGCAGTGCTAAGAAACACTGGGCAGAGATGCCGAGAGGAAACTTTCCTGTGAAGTCCCAGCTAGCACAGGGACCAGCCCCAGGGTAGGAGCAGGGGGCAAATGGGAGGGGTTTCCTCCCTTCCTCTCAGGGTCTGGGATTCCCTTTTCTAACATCATCTAAAATAAGAATTTAACTAGGAATTTGGATATGTCTAATAATATTCCACTCCTTTGGGAACATTTGTCTAACTCATTAAGGAAAATGGGATCACATTTTCAAGGGACATTGCTAGGCTTTTTATTTGCATTAATAGTGAGGACCTAAATGACAGGGTTGGTTTATTAATTCAGTGGGGCACAGAATTTTGGAAGCCCACTGGTTATCCAATGCTGTGTTTCTCTTTACAATTTATGCTTCATTTTTCACACTGACATTTGTAATAACCCTCCATTCTCCTCAATTATCTGTACTCAACTCTCTGTAAGTTTATATTTCATGCTTAGTTAATACTCTCTACATTTTATAGTAAGAGTAAAAAAAAAAATTATATCAAATGGACCTTTCTTGTCTCCTCAACATGAACCCCACCAACTTCTTGTCCTTCTTACTCGGGTTATTATACTTACTTGCTCTAGCATCTTTATCACTGGGAACTGCCAATGGTATCTCATTTCAATATTAACCTCTTTTTTGCTTTCTATTGCTAATTAGTCATTTCAGTTGGATTTTCACTATACAACTTTTAAAATCTAGTGATGGTATCCAGCCACAGCTTTATTTAATAATCTCTTTAAGTGCCAGAAGCTATTTTTCCTTTTATGTATTTTCCTTGCCTGGGGGTGAGAAGAACTTAGCAATTCATCCTTCCCCACAGAAGCATATGCATGTCTATTGGCTTTTCTGTTCTGAGAGCAAGAAGTCACACCAGTCTCCCTCCAAGTCCAAGAGCCCCCAAAGGCCAGAGCACTCACTTCTGCATCTGTGCAAACTTATGTGAACACCTGGTGAGTAGAGGGCACATCTAGTCATGGGTGTTGGGTGCCTTCTCTTTCCCCTCCCCTTTCTCACATCAGATCAGCCCACATTTGCAGCTCTTAAACAGAAGCTTTAGACATGCTCTGTTAATCTGGCTCATCCTACTTCTGTTAACTTTCCTATTAACTACATTCAGGCATTGAGATTATTTGTTATACAATTCATTTGTCTAATATGGAAGAGCCAGGTTGCAGTATGCTACTTTCAAGACTGGGCTCCTATAATGATAAAGTAAAAAAGGATTTTCAGAAACAATGGTATTTAAATCAATGTTCAGGTGAAGTCACTACAGCTGAATGGGTTCCACTGCTCCAGTCACCCAGGTGTGACTAGTTAAGGGCAGGACAAGAGCAGGTGCCCCTTGTGTAATTGCTGTGGTCAGAAGTGAGGCTCATATGGGTTCCTACATTGTGCTTCTTGGGGTGATGTTAGTAACAATGTGAATAACAGCAAATAGCTCTGAATTCCTACTCTAAAATTCATAAATAAAGTTTATGCTTTGATCCCCAATGTTCAACTTATCAGACTGAATTTCATAATGGTGCAGTCACATCCTCAGGACCACAGGCAGCAGGTGAGGGAGCTGTGCTGGACTCTCTGCACTACTGACTTCTAGAATCTCAGCCATTAGCCCAGATTCAGTGCAACAGGCCCTAGCAGGGCAGCTCCCAGGTCAGTTTTCAAGGGTCCTGATTCCTGGGCAGGGAGTTGCCATGTAGCCATTGTGACCACATCCCTCCTGCAAACCATTCACTGTGCTGCTATAGTGACAAGAATTTACATGTTATTTCCCCAGATGTATTGGGAAATATTTTCACCGTATTCAACTTCACTGGTATTGTCAGAGAAAGCAGGAAATGGCTTTTCTGAGATCCATGAATGGATTTTTAAGATTGCTATAACAAAGAATCATAACTTGGAAGGCTTAATACAATATAAATATATTGTCTTGTGGTTTTGGAGACTATAAATCTGAAGTCTGTAGAGGACAACCCCTCCCATCCTCATCCTAGCCACTGGTATTTCTCCCGAAATTCAGTTTCTAAACCAGTCATCACTTGGTGCCCTCCTTGAGTCTGTCTCTCTGTGTCCAGTTCAGTCCTTCTTACAAGGACACCAGTCAAGTTGGATTAGGGTCCAATATAATCCAGTTTGGCCTCATTTTAACTAGCAACATCTCCAAAGAACCTATTTCCAAATAAGGTCACATTCTCAGAACTAGCATTAGGACTTAACCATGTGTTTTGGGGAGACAAAATTCAACCAATAACAATGACCTAACATATTGGTGTGTGGATGACCCTCCACTGACTCTATTTTTAAATCAGAGGAGGGTTTATGTTCCTTAAAATTTTACCTAAGGAGAGAGTCCTGATGTGCAGGGCATCCCTGCACACTCAGCTAAGTAAAGGGAATAAACAGGTTTAGGAACTGCTAAGAGTGATAAAAATAAAATGCACATGAGATTGTCTGGAGCAAATTCAATTCTGCAGTAATTATTGAGTATACATTTTATGAAGTTCTATACTAAGAAGAAGTGTTCACACACCTTGAATCAAACAGTCATTCTGAATTGTGGCATTGATTGGATTGTACAAAGTTCACCTAAGTTCAGTGTGTTAGATACATTTAGCTGCTGCTTCAAACTTTAGAATATCCAATAAAATCAGCTAAAAAGAGGAAATAAATAGATCAGAAGATTTATTGAGCAGGCTACAGGCCATGTATTTATGATGGGTGTTGGATAATTATGTATATCCATTAGAGAAGAGGCACACTGACAGTATTTCTAAAGACATCCTTGTTCCCTTGTTCCTTACCTGCATCCATCTCCCTAACCAGCTTCTTCAGGAAGTATTCATGGCCTGGATAAAGAAATCCCCTTTACTTAGTGAAGTGGGACCCAGGAAGTGGACTGTGTTCTCCTAGGGATCAGCCAGCATCCTCCTTCCAGAGGAGCCCCAGAGACAGGGAACTCCCCTGGCCCCTTTGACCTTTACATACAAAAGTTCCTCCAACATCCTAATGACCAATTTGGTCAAATGATGAAGGCTCAGCACACATGAACTTAAATTCAGGATGCTGTGACACAGGGAAATATTGTCTGTAAGTTATGGGCCTTGTACAAAGGAACATGAAACCCTTGTGGATCTTTTTCTTTCTAGTGGCAGCTCCCAGATGTGAGTGTCTCAGGATTTAGCCATGAAGGTAATGGGTATGCTGCCTCTGAGCACATGACCCAATTTTCTCCTTTTCTTCAGGTACCCTGTTCCAAGTGCAGCTGCAGGACTCAAGCCCAGGACTAGTGAAGCCCTCCCAGACCCTGCCCCTCACCTGCTCTGTCTCTGGCTTCTCCATCACAACCAGTGATTACTGCTGGGATTGGATCTGTCAGACCCCAGGGAATGGGCTGCAGTGGTTGTCAGATAGATGCTCTAGTGGTAGCACTTACTACAATCCATTCCTAAGAATCTATTCTCCACCACAAGAGACACATCCAAGAACCAGTTCTTTGTGCAGCTTAGCTTCATGACTGCTGAGGGCAGAGCTGTGTGTTACTGTGCAAGAAACAGTGGCCACTGTTTTGGGGCAGGGAAGGGAAAAGCAGTTGTAATACAGGTGCTTTTTCAGGACTTGGGAATTATCCTGAGTGACATTACAATGACAGATATATACCATGCAGATCTGTGAGAGAGAGTGTGGTCTACAATGTGAACTATGGCCCATGCTTATTGGCAAAGCCCAGGATGCGTATATCCATTGCAGGTGATGAGCCACACTAATGAAAGATGTTTATGAGGGAGGTTACGGGAGGTATGGGAGTTGGGGAACATGGAAATCCCTGTAATTTTTATGTAACATTTATGCAATCTAAGCATCTTTTAAAATATATATATATATAACTAAGTTAACAGAAGCTATGGTCAACATGAACTGCATCAGCTATATTTCCTTATATCAAATGCTATTGATTTAATATAATAATATATGATGGATGATGAGATTAAAACAAAAGTTTTCCATTCTGTAAAAAAAAAGAAGAAAGAGCTAAAGTCAAAAACCTAACTTCACAGACACATTTTGTCAAAACCTATAAAAACGTGCAGTGCAAAATGTAAACTATAATGTAACACAGGGTTGGTAGCAATGTTTCAATGTGTTCATCAATTGTAACAAATGTACCACACTAATGGAGAATGTAGTTAATGGGGGAAAGTGTGGAAGTGGTGGGGATGGGTATATGTGAATCCCCTATATTTTCTATGTAACATTTGTGTAACTTAAATATTCTTTTAAAGTTATGAAAAAATACATTAAAGAAAAATTCAATTTAAAAAAGAAACACAGTGAGGGGGAGTTGGTATGAGCACAGACACAAACCTTACCATGAAGGAGGGAGCTGACAGCTGGGGGCACTAGTGGCCCACACGCAGCATAGACTCAGTTGCAAAGAAAATTAGCAGAAACCACAAGTTCCTGTAATAATATAAGGTTTCTCTTTCTTGCTTAAAACTCTGAATCTCTAGGGATCCTTCACTACATCTATTGTAAGTAATGCCATTATGTTTCCAAGTTTCAAACACAGAAAATATATTTGCAATGCTATTGTATATTATATGATATTTTATACACACATATAAAGTAGTTTTCTTCTTTTTGTTCTTCTGGATTAGTCTGGAAGTATGAAAAAACATTTTTTTTCCAACTAACACTCTGACATTGTGCAATTGATTCTCAGTTACTAATTCTCTGTCCTGACTGTGCCCATGCAAAATATAATGATAATAATAGTGATAATAGTTTTGAATTTGCATGTTTGTTTAGTCTACATTGGGACAGAATATTTTATACTAGAACAATTTTACCTGAATTGAAAATTAAAGACTCTGCTTTCTTTCCCAGACTCTGTGTTGTGTGTGTGTATTCTTTCTCCCCCAGGCTATTCAGTACATTGGTTCCCCGGCTCAGCTCCCCACCACCACATAGAGCCCCATTACCTCAGGGAAAAGAAACAGAAAGAGGATACATGCTGGCCTGGGCCTATGTGGATTGCCCATGTGTCTTCTATTTTCTCCATCATAGGCAGGGCTTATTATGGCTGTATATGATCCAAATGAAAACCAAGCTGTGAGAGGTCAGCTAGCCTGATGGACTTGAAAAACTTCTCAATTCTCACTGCTGGCAGATCCCTCAGAGCCTCATTTGTTGTCAGGAGCCCTGGAAGTTCTTCCTGAGCTATCAGCTGTGGGGAAGGTATGAGAAATGAGAAAAAATGTGACAGGGTTTGTCAGAACCCTTGCTTCTTTGCTGACAGTCTGGCCTCTGCATCAGGAGGGCTCAGGCACACTTGCCTCACTTGTTCCCTGGAGGTGGATCTGACTGAAAGCTGCACATATGCAGTCCCCTGGGGAACCTTGTGGCTCTAAGGTGGACCCAGACTTAGGAGGTACCAGCCCTACAGGATGACACCTGGACAGGAATTAAGTAAGACAGCAAGAGATAGGACAGGCAGGGCCTGTGGTCATTTTCCAGCATCCTCCATACCGTATGGAAGGGACCTTATATCCTTTCCATTGGGTGAGATCCAGGAATCTCATGACATACATCAGGTGGATGGTTTCCAAGGAGGTATTGTAGGTCATTCTGGATTGTGTTAGGGGAGGTGGAGACATGAATATCAAAATGTAATAAACATGAGATTGTACTAATATGATTTGTGAGGCATCATCATAAAGGTTTCAGAAAGACTGATAGATTCAGCCCTCTCCTCACTGAGTTTCAGCTGTGACCTTAGGATCCCTTTTCTTTGCAAAATCTGAGGATATGAGTTTCAGATATGCTGTGTAATAACGAACAGCCACACAACTGCTGTTAATATGAGTACTGTATACTTTCTTTTGGTCCCAGGATAATCTACATTCTTTTTAAATATTTATTTGTTTGTTTGTTTATTTATTTATTTATTTATTTATTTATGTTTTTAGGAGGTACTGGGGATTGAACCTGGGAGCTTAAATATGGGAAACAGAAGCGCAACAAACTGAGCTACTTCTGATCCTAATTATTTATTTTTATTAGAGAAGTTGTGCGCTTACAAAAAAATCATACAGAATGTGTAGAATTCCCATGCATCACTCTTCCACCAATACTTTACATTGTCTTGGAGTATTTGTTACAGATTAGGAAAGAAAAGCATCAGATTATTGCCACTAACTAGGTCCATAACAGTACATATTCCTTTTAATATGTTCTTCTTCCCTATGGGTTTCACATAGTTGTATTAATTTAATTGGTTAAGCATAAGAGTCCCGATGCCCACAAGGATGTGTGATTTAAGAACCACATGCAATGTGAGCACTGGGAATGCAATTGTGGAAGAGGTGCTGGGAAAGTTGAAGGCCCACATGACCTCCTCCAAATCCCAGTTTCCAGGGAAGATTCAGATGCATGAAGAAGCTGCTCAAATCTATACTGTGAGTACGGAAAATGTAAGGTAAAAAAAACTTTCTTCATAGTTAGAAATGATAATTTACCAACATAGAAACAAACTGTACAAATTCTGCTCTGAGCTACATCATCCAATCACGTTCCTTTCATGGCCAGGTGTAGAAAATCACATGGATATCACAGTGTAAAACCACCTGGAAAGGTTCCAGTGAAAAATCCAAATTCAGGCACATCCTAAGGGCTGAGCCTGGATGTCAGCCCAGATGAGGAGTCAATGGGACCACACATTCTGTACAACATGTGCTGCTTAATGTCCTCTCATCTTGTCTGGAGCAGGATGTTAGAATGAAGAAAGATGTAAGCTCATCAAAGAATGTGCTCTTTTGAGAGGGGAGGGAAGAGAAGACTGGTGCTTCCTTATCATGGTGGGGTTCACATGACATCCAGAATTAATTTGTACCAACAAAGATCCCTCTCTTTGGACTGACAGCTTCTCTGAACTGGAGTGATGCCTGGGCCACCATTGTATTTTGGAAGCAGAACACTTGCTTTCTAGTTTCTGACATCTACATATGGAAGGAAATTTCATCTTAGGACAAATTATCCCCAGAATGATTTGTCAATACATGATAAGATGATTTAGATGGGGAGACTGGTAACTTTTGTGCAGATAATATTTAGATAGAACTATGGATTTGAGTTGAGACTGCAATGATTTAAGAATTTTGAAAGTTTTGAGATGAGCTGGATTTATTTTGTTTGTGAGATGCACATGTGAAAGGGGACATGGAAGATGTGATTTATTTAAGGACCTTGGCATGGGAAGATAATCCCAGATTTTCGAGATGAGCCCTTAATGTAATCACAATTTCCCTCATGAGGAGGGTGCGGGAGCATGGAAAGATATTAATTCAGAATAAGATATAGGTTGATGACTGAAGCATGATCCTACCTTGCTGGCTTTGAAAATGGAGAAAAGGAACATGAGCCAAAGAATGGATCTCTGGAAGTGGGCAAGGACAAGAAAAGATATTTTCCCCTAGTTACCCCAGAAGAGCAAGTCTTCCTGTGGACCCTTTGCTTTTGCTACAGTGAAACTACTTTAGAATTCTGAGTTCCAGAAATGTAACAGAATAAATGTGTACTCTATTCTATTGTGGCTATTTGTTACAGCAGTCATTTTTTAAAAAATACAATGCTTATTGCATGTTAATATGTGTCAATTCCCCACCTGCTCTCTCACCACATTAGTTGATTCCATGATGGAAAGTAAGTCATGTTATTCATGACAACATTGACCCCTCCACAGAGAGTTAGAAGGATTTGTGTATATGTCTTGGAAAATTAAAACAACCTCCATGCTGATTCCATTGCTTGCTGCTGGCACATGATAACTGAAAATCACAGTAAATCACACATGCAAAAAAGCCTTCCTCAGTGAAATTTTTTGAAACCTCTGAACATGTGCCACATAAATTCACCTCATCTCAACATCCCCAAAATATCAACTAATGACACCATGAACTCAAACCCCAAATCTCTTCTAAATCACATCACTGGGATGAGTGGCCACAGGGTGGTGGAGAATCCACAATGATGATATGTCTATATATGGATCCAGAATTATTCCTAACTTTCCCAGGTATTACAATTAAGAGAGACACATTTCCCCACTCCTGACCTGACAGTTCACCAGAAAGACATAACAGTACAAAATTTGTAATAACCAAATAATGGTGCTTTGACGTATACAAAAACATAAAGTTCCAGTGCCACAGAATTATTCAAATGTTCACACATAGACATTTTCAGCACTGTTCTGTTTTCAATAGAAAAATAGCAGAAAAATCATTGAAAATGTAATTGACTTGAATATTGTTAACCAACCTTTTCTCTTAAACTCCAACAAGACAACCTCAGCTAAAAACATGCATTCCCTTCAATCTTATTTATTTTTGCTGAAGGTGAAATGCTTCATCTAATTTTTGTTTTACTTAAAATTACATTAATATTTCCTTTTAATATCATGCATATTTTAATACATTGATACATTGTAATTGAAAATGTATATTGAGCTGAATATCTCACAGCAACACTACAAGGCATCTCAACTTTGGAATAGCTTATGATATCTCCACCAGATTTATTGGGACATTTGCCTGCATGTGAGTAGGCCTGGGTCACTTTGCTCAAAGCCAAAGCTCTGACACTTCTTGGGTCTGGTCAAATATATCTCCCTTCACCTGTTAATCCCTATGAATTTCCCAAGATAAGAGAGAACACACTCATTTCCATGCACCAACAATTTCATGCTGCCCTGTATGGCTTTAACCAGACAACTGTAATATTTTGAGAGTAAACATGCTTGTCATTCTTTTCACTGCTGATTCACAATCAATCAAAATTTCCTGGCCAAAGAAGGCTCCAAAACATTTATTAACTATAATATTAAGTCAAGGTAATATGCTTGAGATTAACAGAGATATTGGATGGCTCTAGGGAGAAATCAGCAGTGATAAGCCTAAAACCTCAAACTAAAGCCCTCCTTAGGAAATATTACCAGCTACATCACATAAACCTTTCAAAAAAAAAGCTGTTCTGAGTGTAACAGCTGAGGCTTCAGGCTTCTGGAGATTCTTTGTTTAAATCATATTGGACTATGAGAGTGAACACTTGCTAGATCCAAGGATTTCCTCATGTTAACTCCCAACAAGGGCTCCCTCAGGCAGGCAGTTTTGACTGAGGCCAGAACTTTTAGTCATTTATATGTCTTTCCCATGTGCTGTAGCAGGCAGAATGAAGGAATATTGACTGCAGAACTAAAATTAAGGAAAGATTCATGTTGGAAGTGAATTTCTCAGTTCCCTTATCTTGATGACCAATATGTTGATGCAGGTTGCAAATTGTCTCTGGAGTCCTCTAACAAGTTGAATTTAGGGATGTTCTAAATGTTAGTCTGCTTATTACCACATGGTGAATTCACTTCCTTCAATGGTCTTCTCTTTTTCACACACTTAACCAGTAACTCCTCAATTTATCCAAAATAAATTAGTGGATCTCAAATATTTGTCTCATTGCACAACTCTGCAGGACCCCACCAAAAAAAAATGCTATTGGTATTATTATATCCTCTAAAATTGACATATTTAAGTCCTATACTCCAAGAATCAATATGAGGTATTATTTGAAAATTGCATCATTGCACATGAAATTAATTAAGTTAAAATGAGGTCATACTGGTATATGTTTTCCCTTAAACCCCATATTACTGGTGACCTTATAAAAATAAGAGAGGGTACACAGACACCCATGTGGAAAAGAGGGAGAAAAAAGCTATGTATGGACAGAGGTTGTGATAGAAGTGCTGTAGCTACAAATCATGGAACATCAAGGATTTCTGACAAACCATCAGGAGCTAGGAAGAGCAAGGAACTTTCCTCTCCCATAGATTTCAGAGGGAGTATTACCTTGTCAACACCTTTGTTTCAGAATTCTAACTTCCAGAAATGTGAGGTCATCTATTTATGTTTTTCAAACCTATCAAGTTTGTGGTAATTTTTGTCAATAGCCCTTGGAAGTCAATATAAGGGGTCCTGTAAGTAATAGTTGTGCTGCAATGAACCAAAGTGCCCAGACCCATATGTTAACATGATGGACCATTGCTGTTTTATAATTAACCATCTCAAGTGTGTATCTGAGATTACCATCTGTAGAATGTTGAGTTAGTGGATGAAAATTAATGTTTAATGTCCACATATTTGTGAATTTCACATTTCTCTCTCTATCATTTATATCTAACTTCATTTTGTAGTGGCAGGAGAATATACATTATGTGATTTAAATATTTTTGCAACATTGATATTTGTTTTGAGAACTAACATGGTCTATCCTGGATAAAGATCCATGTGAACTCAAGAAGAATGGATATTCAGATTTTGTTGGGTGAAGTGTTCTATATATGTCTTTTAGGTCTAGTTGGTTTAGAGTATCATTTAAATTTTGTATTTCCATATTAATCTTCTGACTAAATGTTCTATCCATTATTGAAAGTGGTGTACTGAAGTTACCAACTACTAATATATACCCATCAATTTCTCCCCTCAGATCTGTCAGTATTTGCTTCATATATTTTGGTGGCTGTGCTTTTAGATGTGTATGTTTTTTTAATAATTGTCCCTTTATCAATGTATACTGACCATCTTTGTCCCTTATAACTGATTTTGACCTAGAATTAATTTAATCTGATATTGGTTTAGTTCCTCCAACTCTCTCATTTTTACCACTAGCATTGTATATTTTTTCCATCCTTTAACTTTCAACCTATTTGCATCTTTGTATTTAAGGTGTGTCTCTTGCAGAATGTATATATTTGGATCATGCTTCTTTATCCATTTTGCCAATCTCTGCCTTTTGACTGGAACGTTTAATGCATTTACATTCAAACTCACTACTTATAATGAATGAATTTCTTCAGCAATATTGCTATTAAACATTGTATATCTTATTTTTGGGTCCCTCAATTCTTCTGTTAATGTCTACATTTATACTTATTTGAATACTTGTTTTGTCCCATATTGTGTCCCTTCTTTTTTCTATCTGGATATATTTATCACATAATTCCCTTGTGGTTACAATGGGCTTAAAATTTAACATCCTAAATATATAACTATCATATTTGGTTTGACAGCAACATAACATCAATATCATATACTCATACATTCCCTATACCCCTCTGTTCTGCCACCTTTTTTTGTACTTGTTACCCCATATATCTTTGTACATTGTATGAACAAAACCATAGATTTATCATTAATTCTTATACATTTGAATTTTAGCACTTGTAGGAAGTAAGAACTAAGTTACATACCACATAATATTCTATGATAATACTGACATTTATAATTACCCAAAAGATTAGCTTTAATGCAGGTCTTCATTTCTATATGTCACTTTGATACACTCTCTTCTGTCTTTCCTGTCATCTGAAGAACTCACTTTAGCATTGTTTCTAAGGAAGGTCAGCTTTGGCTTATCTGGGAATGTCTGTATTTTTTCCCTCATTTTTGAAAGAAATTCCCAAAAATATAAAATTATTGGCTGACAGCTGTTTTCTTTTCAGACTTTAAGTGTTTAAACACATTGCTTTCTGGCCTCCATGTTTTATTTTGTTTGTGTTTTGATGAGAAATCAGCACTCAATCTAATTAGGACTGCCTTGTATGTCACAGATTCTTTTTTCCTTCAGCTTGCAAAACAGTCTCCTTGTCCTTTACATTCGATAGTGTGATCAGTATAAATTTGGGTGAGTTTTTCCTCATGTTTATCCTGTTTTCTGTTCTGGGTTTCATGTCTTTTGCTATTTGGGGGAAGTTTTTTGTCATTGTTTATTTCAATATTCCTTCTTAAACTTTCTGTTTTTTATATTCTCCTGGGAAACCCATAATGCATATATTGGTATGCTTGATGGTGTCTCAAATATAGCTTGGGCTATTTTCACTTTTTGTAATTTTTTTCTTCTCCACATCCTCACTTAATTCAGGTTTCTTGTCTTTGAGTTCACTGATTCTTTCTTCTGCCACTTCCAATCAGTTGTTAACCCCCCCTGGGAATTTTTAATTTCATTTATTGTGGTCTCTGACTCTAGTAGTTCCTTTTTAAAAATTTCTCTCTTAAATAAGATTCTCATATTTTTCATTCATTGTTTTCATGATATCCTGTAGTTCTTTCTCTGTTTAATTTCCTTCTCCTTCATCTCTTAGAGCATTTTAAGATTTTTTTAAAGGCTTTATTCAGTATGTCCACAGTCTGACCTTCTTTTTTGGTGTTAGCTGGATTTTTACGTTGGATGGGCTTTCATTTCCTATTTATTTGTTTGTCTTTATTTTTTTGTTGCACACTGTACATTTTCTATACTTTTACTTTACTCATAAAGAAGCCTTAGATTATAAAAATATTACATCAAAATATAGGGGATTCAAACATACATCCTTCCCCCTCCCACAATTTCTCCCATTAACAACATCTTCAATTAGTACACACTTTACATTTTAATATATTAATTGGGAATTTGTTCCCTGAGAGATCTGTTTCTAGATTTTTAGACAAATATTTTCTTAAGCTTCAACAATCCAGTCAGGAAGGTTTTCCCAAGGCAAATCCTGTTTCTCTGTTTTTCTGGCTCTGTGTGTTGTCTTGAGATTTTGCCTGTTAGTTGTTTTGTATTTCCTATATTTCTAGGAGTTTGGTTGTCCCCTCTGTTTTCCAGGACACCAAACTCCCTCTCCCAGGTTTTTAAAGCAAGCAAGTCATTGCCCATTACTGCCCACCTCTGTAGTTTTATACTCCTTTCATTTTCTCAAGATGCATTTTACTGTATGGCAAATTATGGGATGAAGGGCATGGTGGAGAGTACTTTCCCAAGTGAGACTTTCCCAGGGAATTCTAGGAAGATGTCATCAAATCAGGCAGGCAAGGCTCAACTCTCTCACAAAAACAATGGAGAAAGGGCCAAAATCTGTCCAAGGTACCTGCTTTGAGGGTCAGCAGACAAGGACAGTGCTGTAGAACTCCCAGAAGGGTGAGGAACAGGCAAATGATGAATCTGAAACAAAAAACATGAGTTTCCAAACCCCCAGAGTGTCCAGGAACAGACCACTTCCTCCCTGTCAGCTTTAAAAAGGGAAGAAGGAGAATGAGTCAGAGTGCTTTCTTTTGGTGAATTTGGCCAGCAGAGCCCACTTTAAATTTAAGCTCTGGAAGGACAAGAAACACTGGAAAACAGGGGTTGAAAGAAACACCTCCAAGGAAAGGATTGTCAATGCATACCATCTGCTGGCTTGTTAGGAAATTACAAGGAGAAAAACTAATTTTTAGTCTCCCTTTAGGCCACTGAGATAAATTCTGCACATTAAAGAGTCCCTGGCTGGATTTTGGTAACTTAATCTGGGTAATTTTCAAGACTTAGAATAATTTGAACCAAAAATTAAAGTTGTGAAAAAAAAAAACTTAGCAAGAGAGAGAAATTGAGAATCAGAGTACATTCACCAACATACTCAAATGCTATACATCAGCAAAATTTACAAGCCATACTAAAAACAGGAAGGGGTGGCCCAGACAAAGGAACAATCTAAATATCCTGAAGAGATAGAGGAATTAAGACAACTAAACAAAGATAATCACACAAACATTCTAAATCAATTTAAATAATTGAAAGAAAACATGACTAAAGAGAGAAAGGATATTAAGAAGACACTGTGTGAACATAAAGAACAATTTGAAAGCCTGTAAATAAAAGTAACAGAGCTTATGGGAATGAAAGACACAATGGATGAGATTTAAAACACATTAAAGGCACATAGCAGATTTGAAATGCTGAAAGACAGAATTAGTTATTTGAGAACAGAACATCCAAACTGGAAAAGACAGGAGAAGAGAAAGAGAAAAGAATGGGAGAAGTGGAACAGGGAATTGAATGACAAAGTGAAATGCATAAACATACATGTTATAGGTGTTCCAAAAGGAGAAGAGAATGGAGAAGGGGCAAAAAGACTATTTGAGGAAATAATGACCAAAAACTTCTCAGATATTATGAAAGATAAAAATATCAATATCAAAGAAGGACAACTTTCCCCAAACAGAATAAATCCTAATTGACATACTGTGAGACACCTACAATTCAGAATAACAAATATCAGAGAAAGAGAATATTCAGAAAGCAACAAGGGAAATGCAAAGCACCACATACAGGGGAACCTCAATAAGATTATATGCTTATCTCTCATCTGAAACTATTGAGGTGAGAAGAAAGTGGTATGATGTATTTACGATACTGAAAGAGAAAAACAGACAGCCAAGAATTTTGTATCTGGCAAAACTGTCTTTCAAAAATGAGAGTGAGTTTAATGTCTTCACAAAGAAAAAACTAAGAGTGTATGTTACCCAAAGATCAGTATCACAAGAGATACTAAAGGGAGAGCTGCAGGGTGAAAGGAAAAAACAAGGATGAGAGGATTGGGGGAAAGGGTAGAAATGAAGATTATTAAAAAGGGTAATAATCCTTTAAAGGGAAAAAAAGACAGACAATAATAAGATATGACAACAGAAAGCCAAAGTACAAAAGGGACAAAGTAGGTTATGCCTTTACAGTAAAAATATTGAATGTTAATGGTTTGAACACCCCAATCAAAAGACATAGACTGATAGAATGGGTAAAAAATATGACCCATCTATATGTTGTCTACAAGAGACTCACCTCAGATATAAGGTCACAACCAGTTTGAAAGTTAAAGTTTGGAATTAGATATTACATGTGCATGATAACCAAAAAAAATAGAGTTTGAATCATGATACTAATATTGGGCAAAATAGATTTTAACTGCAAAACTGCTATAAGGGATGAAGATAATTCTATATTTAAAAAATGGGCAATTCATGAAGAAAATATTTATGCAACTAACCTGATTGCCCCAAGATACAGGAGGCACACACTGGCAAAACTAAAGGGAGAAGTAGATGTCTCTACAATATTAGTTGGTGTCTTCAATACACCTATTCAGTCTTTCCCAGGTGAAACAGGTCCAGAGACCTATGAATGAGGTACAGGCTGGCTCCAAAATTTCCTGGGGAAAGAATCAGCTACTGTCCCCTCTAGCCCTAAGGAAGCTTCACATCTTTAATTCTTCACTGCTGCAGCCTTTAGTAGTGTCATATTGAGAAAATGACCACCGTAACATCTGGGCCTCCAGTAATCTGAAGTCATTATTAAAAACTTACGGTTAATTATTGGCCATGCCTATCCCTTTTCTTGGGGAAGAGGAATTGTATGTCCCCTTCATTCACCAGCAAGATATCCAGGGGCTGGATCCCATGGAAGCATGCCACAAGAGTTCAGTATGTGGGTTTGTAGCCCCTGCTAACCAAGAGCAACTTACTATTCTTTACTGTAATTTACCATATTCTTCCTCCCATTCTTCCCTGGAATCTGGACACTGATTTTCTTTCCTCTGTAGCTTCAAAATATATTTTTCAGACAGTTCTTGCTTGTTTAACTTTTTTTCTGGTGGGAGGACTGAGACTTTGGAACTCCCTACTTTGCCATTTTCCAACCATATGGGAAATCTGTTAATTAAAAATAAATAAATAAATAAGGAGACATTATTTGCATTGGTTAGTACAAAAACTCCAAGAGCCCTAACCAGTGTTATCCAAGACCTCTAATCTAAAATCCATCTCCATTGGGACAAGCATTGTTTTGGGAAATTGCTCATTGTGCCAGTGTTAAGGAAATTATTGGGGATTCTCTTAGGAAAACAGATATACATATGATTTTGTATCTGGGATGTAAAGAGTGTGAGATGTTGGGTGTGTTACCTCTAGCACATGAATGGGTAGAATAGGGTGTGTGTCTTTATCTTTGTGCGAGGCTTGTGTTTGAAGATGATAGGAATCTTTCTTCCTGCAGAGGACCATGTGGTGTCCATGATTTGACACAGTTTGAAGGCCCTTGTATTTTATGGGTTGCTATTGCCCAACCTTATTCCTGTAAATGATGAGTAAGTGTGGTGATGTTCTCTAAGAGGTCCCCTTCAAAGTCACCCTTTAATCAGATGGCACTTATTTTGTGCCAGTATCAAGTTTGTGGGTTTTTAAAAAATACTTAAAAATTTTTTTAACTAAAAAATAACACAGGTATATGTCCAAAAAGCTTAAATCTTTGGGCTGACCGTGTGCCAGTTGGACACTGAATATCAACAGAACTGTGAAATTTTTAAATAGTTTTTAAAGACCAGTTGGTAAAGTCTTGGCAGTCATGGCTATGAATTTTTTAATTTTTATTTTATTTTTTCTTGTTATTGGTACTGAATAACACATGTTGGCCAAGTAAGTCACAGGAAAGCAATTACTTTTGCTCCCGTGTATATATTTTATTAATTAGATAATTGCAGGAATAAGAGTTTTCATGGCCATGATTTGTGCATTAAGCTTGTTATAACTGATCATTAATTGTTCTTCATTTGTAAAGTCTGTAAAACCTGGAAGAATAGGACTATTGTTTGGGCAGATGGTAGGTATAGTGATTCCTTCTTTGAGCAGTTCTTGGATTATAGTGAAGATTCCCATAGCAGCTTGTTTCATGCAATATTGTAGTGTTATTGCCTGGATTGGCAGGGGTAGTTCCATATGGGTTCCATTAGACATGGATCCAAGAGTTTGATTTTATTGTAGGTAATGGAATAAAGCACCATTAGGGGTAGGTGTTCAATAAGAATTGTTCCATTTCCCACACCTCCTAGGGGGGCCTGAGACTAGGTCTTGGATATACAAGGGAAGGAGACCAGGACCTCTAGGGGAGGGGACATATGGTCCCCTGTAGGGTGGAACTCTAGGCCTGATAAGCCATTATCTGTGACTTTCATGTAAATCCCACTCTTTTCCTGTCAATAGCTCCACTCTGACTATACCCTTATGGATACTTTGACTTTTGCTGGAAATGTTGAGCAAAGCTTCCAGTAAGTTAGGGAGTGGGTCTCCCTGTAAGAAAAATGTTTACTACCTGTTGTCAAAGGAAGGCCTCCTAAGGCTTGGAGATGAACTCTGGGTCTCTTTTATCTGAATGCTCAAAGAAATGTACTCATTGCATCATCTCAATATTTTAAAATAAAAATTGGTCCACATTAAAGCATCTGCCTTGGCAGGTACATCCACTATGGCAGGTGTGTCTTTTTTCTTTCTTTCTTATATTATAAAAAATTCAGAAGATAGGGGAAGGGTTCATAGCCTTTAGTGATATCAGTCAATAGTTTTGTTTCTTGAATGTAGAGTGCCAACTATGATCCGAACTTAAAACTCTCAGCAACCAATCTGCTTTTTTGCCTATTTCCCTTGAATAAAATATTTTAAAGTGTTTTGAATCTTGAATCAAATAAAATTTTCAGTTTTACTTTTCAATTTGGGATCCCTAGTTGGGGTCCTGTTTGCTGTTATATGTGGTGATGTGAAACATCTTTGGTTCCTGGAGAATGAACACATAGGCAACTCTTTCCCTCTAGGGATTCCCAATCAATCTCATTTGGGTTGGAGTTTGTTTTAATTAGTGTGATGCTGGTGAGATCATTGGTCTTAGCCCCACATGGTAGGAGTCCAACATTGGATCTTTGTCATGTTGATAATCAGCGGCACTGAGTAGTGCCCATGAACATTTCATTGGGGTCTTTCATTTCTTAAGGAACTTAGGAACATACTCTGGTGTATTAGAGGGTGCTGGTGCAATATACTCAGGACCTTTTTTGTTGCAAAATAGTTCTTTAGCTATCTCACACCAGGAGTTAGAGATTCTCTATCCCATGGGGTCAGGTAACAAAGAGCAAGAGCAGTGGAGAAGGTAGCAAAATAAGGATTATAGACTCTTGATTGCAGGGTGCCATCATGCCTCCTGTTGTCATGGTGTCCCAAACTAGTAGTGTGTTAAGACCCATATGCATGGTCCACAGACTCACTAGTTTCAGTTTCCTGGGGCGGTATCTCAGCTGCTATGGACTGGGTGCTGAGAGGTCCAGCACTCCCCCTTTTGTCACATATGCTTTTGAACATAGCCAAATCACTCATTAGTCACAGCTTCTGGTGAGGGATGCCAATCTCCTGCCTTATGTAACAAAAGTTGTTCAATGCTACAGTGTTGGTGTCACACAATGCCAATTGTTTCCATTGAGGGAACATTAGTAACCACAGGGTTTTTATTCTCTTGCCATTTTAGGGTTGGCTCTTAGCAGATGCTAGGTGAAACAGAGTTTTATAGGACCAATGATTTGGGGTGAGAACTCTACACAATGCCCCACAGAAGAAACAGGCAGCAGAACAAAATAGAATTGATGTACTCAGCAAGCCTTGGGCCCTACATACCCAGGTAGTGTTAGGTCTCTGAAAGAGCCACTTTGTAAGCTGAGAGCAACCAAAAGGCATTATGCTTCAATTCCCATGGTTTTGACCTACACACAGTACTCTTTCATTCTTGGTTCAAATTAGGGTGGATTTTGAACCTGGGTGTGGCTGGATGTCAGAACAAAGATAAATGCAGCCCCTAATGCATGAGAATAGTAGTTTGTTACTCACAGGTCCCAGAGACACAGGGCTGCCATGAGGTGTCACCAGGAAACTCAACCAGCTCAGGGGGCTCAACCAACAGGTAGGTCACACAAACAGGACAAGGGGGACCAGGATAAAAGTGTATTCCTTTATTGGGACACAGGGATGGAGGTTAGATCTTCTGTGGGAGTCAAGGAATTGTTAGTTTAAAGAAAGTGCATGAAAGGGGACTGGGTGGTAAAGAGCATTTTGGATGGTTAGCTAATCATTTAGGACATGCTGTGCATTTGGGGAGAGGGGGGTATGTGGATTTGTGGTGGTCTCAGATGCAGGTTTGGCTCTGTGCAGTTTATGCCCCAGGGCTCGAGGGCTGCTTATTAACAGGTCCAAAGTTTAGTGTTGAGACATGTGGCTTAGTCAAAGATAAATGCTGTGGCACCACACACAATAAAATGAAAGTTATGTACCTTATATATCTACTTCTAGGTGTATATCCAAATTATTGAAAACCGGGATTCAAACCTATATATGTACACCAATGTTGATAGAAACATTATTCACAATAGCCAAAACTTAGAGGCAATCCAAGTTTCAAGCAACAGATAAATGGATAAACAATATATGCTATATACACACATTGAAATATATTTCAGTGGTAAGGAGGGATGAAGTTCTGATGCATGCTGCAACATTGCTGAACTGAGAACAGATGTTGATTTAAATACACCAAATACAAAATGAAAAAATAGTATGATTTCATATATATGAAATGTATACAATAATCAAAATCTTAGAGTGGAAGATGATTAGAGGTTACCAGTTTCAGAGGGCGCAAATGAGGAGTTAGTGCTTAATGTATACAGAGTTTCTGTTTGAGGTACAGAAAACATTTTGGAAATGTTTGGTGGTGATCATAGCACAAAAAATCAGTACAGGGAAACCCATAGAGAGGGAAAGTAGATTTCTGGTTGCTTAGGGCAGATGGGAGGTGGAAGTAAGGAAGGGTGATAAATTAGAGTGTGTTGTTTCTTTTTGCAGTCATGAACACACTCCAAATTTGACGCTGGTGGTGGTGGCACATATCTCTGAATAAAATAAAAATCATTGAATTATGCACTTTAAGTATATGAACTTTATGGTATATGATTTATAATTGAATAAAACTATTTAAAAAGAGAACTATTGCCTGGGGAAAAGGGAAGTGACAGGGAACAGGAAATGCAGGACTAGAGAAAAATTTGGGGAGTTCACTATCTGGTTTGTAGTAAAGGTTACATAAATATATACATATATATATATATATATATTTATAAAATTGTACATTTTCATATGTGAAATTATTATAAGTTAATTAAACTTCAAAATGAGCTATAATTTATCCCTGTTTTTAAATTTTTCATTAACATATTCCCTATTAAAAGTATAGACTTTCAATACATTTTACACTGTAGTTTAGTTCTGACAAAGGGAGGCATTATTCACTAAGATGATAGCTCTCTTGTACTTCTGGCATTCTCAGGACTAACTCCTCTAGCCTGGATTTAGCCTGAGACATTTTACTTAAGTTTCTGTGTAAGAATGACCCTGGTCAATGCATGGACATTTTTCCAAAAATTTCTGCAAATTCTATCTACCAGGTATAATCATCAAAGTCTTACTATTGTCTGACTACATTTTCCCTGAGGCTTCTTATACATTCCCCATATTTTCACATTATTCACAATATCTTAATGCATACTGTTCTCTTCTGGTATGCAAACTATTTGTTTAGGATTCCAATGAATCTTGCAGACATTCCTCTCTGATAGTCTATGACACTCCATTTTTATCACCTAAATTTGATGCTGACCTTCTTGGAAGGACTGCGCTTTATCCACCTCTCCAGCTCCAGAACGAAGTATGATGCACTCTGCTATCACAGAGCACAATATTATGTAAAGATTGGTTCAGAGTATGAAAACATAACCAGGTCACTTTTTATTATAATGAAATACTTTTCCAAAGGCCTGGAAGAAGCTATATATTTGAAACTTAACTCTCACAATGCTAAGAGAGACTAAATATTAGCAACACAACCCCAGCATTCAAATAAGATGATATGCTGTTGGACAGAATAAGCTTTAATTTGTTGACAATTTCTTCATAATAAAACATCACATTCCTACACAGAAAGGGGGGCAAAATGAATGCACAATGAAATGAGGTTGGATTGTGTATCACAGCCGATTGCCTCAAAAGATCTTCATTGTTTACTGTATTGTCTATTATGATTTGTAGTCTGGTACATCTAAAAATCCAACAATTTGAGGAGATATTTTAGAATTGAATAAATTTATAATATTTCAAAAAAAGAAATGATATTATGAGGGAAAAAACCCTGCCTGGTCAATTTGAAGAGATATTTTGGAATTTAATAGAGTAGTAATATTTCAAAAGAGAAACAAAGATATAAAGAAAAGAAATACTCTGCCTGGTCAATATTTCAAATAACGACTGGGTAACATTAAAAATGAGGAAGAGCTTAATGAAGTGCATATTGTATTCCTTGACTTCATATATCCAGTCATATTGCCATGATTTCTGGTAGTGTTAGTTGTTCAAATCCTATAACATATTTGAAATCTTTTGATAAATATTTACACATTTTTCTTCAGAAAGTAGTTTGACTTCACACAACCATTTTATTATCTGCTATGGTGTTATCTGTCACACTTGTTATCTTCCTAATGCTACAGTTTCAATAAAAGTGAGAGAATTAATTTATAGACCACTGGTTTTACTAAACACTATTCAGACATTATGCAACCAATTCATAGCTGGCATAAAGACAGTGGGCAGCGGAATTTGTCCCATGGGACATGGGACAAGTTAGTTCTGCTGTGATCAATTCTGGGAAACACCTCCTTATTGATGTCAACTCATTGGGGGAAAATGGACCATTGAATTAACAGACAAACCCTGGGGGGTGAAGTAAATGGCACTGGGCTGGAAGGCCCTGGGGCGGGCTCAGGGATACAACATCATACGAGACCTTTCCCATCTATTTCTGGTATCTCAATATGAAAGAGGGGAAAAGAAAAGTGAGATACAAATTATATACTGGAGTGTCAGCACAGTTCTGGTTCATCTTGAAAGTGACTGTTACACTGTAGCTTCATTTTTTGAGACATCCTGGATGAAAACATGATTCTTTTCTCAAAGGACAGAACCAAGATTCTTAATTTTTGGTGAAATTTGCTTCTCCCTCCTTTTACCAGGGAAATCTGAACCTCTGTCTTTGAGTTCCCAGTAGAGTACATGAGTTTAATCAATCATGATGCCATGGTCTGAGCTGGTAGGTATCCATAATAGGTCTTAACTCTATTGGTAACATTGATTACTCAGCCCTCCACAGCCAGGGAATTATCCTTGTGGCATGCTCTAGGGTCAACTTTCCAGTCCTGCCTCCTCTCACAGTTCTCTGTCCTTTCTCTTCCCCAATCCAAGAGTGTACTCAATGTTATTCCATCATCAAGAGCATTTATTTGTAATTCTGGATAATATTTCCATGATTCAGAACCTTCATATATCCTTCAAGACTTTACTGAGATTCTTATCCAATTCCTCCAAGGAAATTATGCTTTCCTAAGCAAAGCTACAGAAGGAAATAGGAGTTAATTACTTCATTGTTCCTCAAGGCAGCAACACAATATTTATCCTACACCCCACTGATTATTTTTTGAGCTCCTTGCTTACCTCATGCAGCTCTATCCCTCTGTCACTCTCCTTCTCGCTCATCACCATCTTTCCCAGCCTTCCATGACCTTGAGAAGACTTAGTGCCAGGTTAGAGATATTGTTCTTCATTCCAAAATCCTGCCATTGAATTTGGAGACTTCTGTGTCCATATTTAACACTGATTTCCTCTCATCACTGCCTCCAGAACTTCTCCCTATGCTAGTGATTCTGTACTGTGTTTTGATTTTTTATTCATATCACTAATTATTGAATAGCCAGTTGCAATCCACTAGATCCAAGGTCAGTTCATTATATGACAAAATGGAAGGGACCTTTACAACAGGTGGCTCTAAATCAGTCAATGGGCTGGTCAAGACACTGAGACTGAGGTTGGTTCATATGTCAAATTCTCACAAGGGCCATATATTAGTGGCAGGGGCAGTTCAGGTGTTCATCATGCAATTTTAGTGGTCAGAGATGAGGCCTCACATGGGTTTCATCTGGCCCCTGAGAGGGGAAAATAATAGAATAAAAGTGGTGAAAATATCTAACAGCATTGACAACATAAAATGAATTCAAAATAATGTGACTAATGCATAGTGAAATTAACAAAAGTGTAAGAAGGCAGATCCAAATGTCCATCCCTCAATGGAATTTTAAAAGCAAGCAGGAAATTAAAAAAAAAAAATATTATCAGGGATTTACATATATATATATGTGTGTGTGTGTGATTATGTGGATGCATATATATATGTGAACAATTATATTTTTCCTGGAAATAGCAACACAATGACCTTATACCCAAAGCCTCCAAAGGCATCCTTGATTCTTGGCTGCATCTGATACAGTGACCAGCTGATTTAAAACATTGCCTGCCTGGATGTAGAGTAGAAGGATCAAGTTTGGTGAGGGGGCACCCCAGGGAGAGAAATGTGTTCAACAATGGCTCAGCCAGAAACCTCATCTAAGAGTGTACCTGAAATAATGTACTTGCCTAATCCCCATTTCATTTTACATAGTCACCTCCTAAATGCAAATCACAACCTTGGTAGACAGATGAAATTAGAGCACACATTTATTTAAATTTAGGTTCTTTCTAGTGGATACATTTCCTGGGCATCATGGACCTCATCCACAAGAACGTGAAAGTCCTTTGGTTCTTCCTCTTTCTGATGGCAGCTCCCAGATGTGAGTGTATCAGAATTCAGGCATGAAAGTAATGGGGATGTTTCATCTGACCATGTGTATTAGTCAGCCAAAGGGGTGCTGATGCAAAATACCAATAATTGGTTGGTTTTTATAAAGGGTATTTATTTGGGATAGAAGCTTACAGTTACCAGGCCATAAAGCATACGTTTCTTCCTTCATCAAAGTCTGTTGCCACATGTTGGAGCAAGATAGATGCTGGTGTTTGCCAGGGTTCAGGCTTCTTGGGTTCCTCTCTTCCCAGGGATCCATTTCTTTCTGGGCTCAGTTTCACTGTTTCCTCCACAAGGTCAGCTGCAGACAATGTGGCTCTCTAACCTTTGCCTCTCTCCACAAGGCTAGCTGTGAATAGTCACGTGATCAGTTCATCTCTTTTCCTGGGGCCTTCTCTCCTTCCTCATGACCAAGCTCCTCTGCATGCTTGCTTCTCAGGGTTCCAGCTCAGGACTCCACATCAGAACTCTAACTCAAAAAAAACACCAATTCTGTCCTTTGCCGTGTCTTGTATCTTTGAGATCCCACTCACCAAGGGGCAGGGCTCAACACCCTACTGACGTGGCCCAATCAAATCCCCAATCATGTTAATCATGCCCAGATGAACAGACCAGTTTACAAGCATAATCCAATATGTATTTTTGGTATTGATAACTATATCAAACTGCCAAACTGCTGCACCTTGTTTATTAACTGTGGTTCTCCTTGTCCTCAGGTGTCCTGTCCCAGGTGCAGCTGCAATAGTCAGAACATGGCCTGGTGAAGCCCTTGCAGAACCTGTCCCTCACTTGCACTGTCTCTGGATATTCCTTAGCTGACTATAGTGTAAACTGGATCCACCAGTCTCCAGAAAAAGGGCTGGAATGGGTCGGTATAATATGGAGTGATGGAAGCACAGACTATAAGCCAAATCTTCGGTGCCAAGTTGACATCACCAGGGACACCAACAAGAAAGAAGTTTACTTAAAGCTCAACACCATGACAGCTGAGGACATGGCCACATATTAGTGTGCAATACACTCTGAGAGAAAGTCAGAGAGAATCCAGACACAAACCTCTCCTGCAGGGAACAGGAGGCTGGTTTGCAGGGGTTGCACAGGGCCATCAGGGAGTGCTCAATGGCCATCTCATTCAAGGTATCTCATTCAATGGTGTGGATGGACTGGGGAGGAGTTTCCTGGCCTTGCCTGGGGTTCTCCTTGCTTCACAACCTGTAACCTTCAGAGAACAGCCATTTCATCTTTTCTGTGCAGTGCTATGTTGTATCCAATATTCAAATGCAGAGTGCATTTTTATTGCTATTCTGAGTGAGTTTGTGTAAATGCAGGCAAACACTTGTATATGAAATATATTTTAAAATGTCAGGATTATTTGTCACCTTCTGAGTTTACCTGAAAGCATGAACAAGACTTGCATTAACCAGTTTGTGAAGTTATTTCTGTCAAATTAAGTTTCTTTTCTGAGAAAACCAGGGCCAAATGCCACCCCCTGCCATCTGAAATGCCCCAAGTCCTCAGGGAAAGAGAAGGAAGCAGGAAAGCTGGGCCCTCACTTAGGTGCAGGATCCAGTTGTATCACTTTCTTTCCTCTGTCTTACCATCAGTGACCAAACCACTCTACTTATATTAGGTTGCTTATAAATTATGATTCTATTATGTGTAATGTGACCAGTGTATTACACACACTGGTTTTCAATATTTTTTAACAAATCAATTTTATTGATACATATTTAAAAGCATAAATCCATCCAAACTGTATAATCAATGGTATTTGGTATAATCACATAGTTGTACATTCATCACTTCAATAATTATTAGAGCATTTTCACTATTCCAATTATAATAAAAAGGAAACAAAAAACAAAGAAACTCATCACCTCTCAATCTCTCTGTGCTTTCCCTGCTGTACATAATATGCTGCTCATATTCTATTTCCATCTCTTTAGTTTATTCATCTTTATATTTTGTAAAAAACAACTTATATATGCAATATCACCCATATTCATATTTCACATGAGGTTTCACTATGTTATATAATCCTGTGGTACATTTTTTATCTTTCCTTCTAGTAATATACATATCCTTTAATATTCTTTTACAACCACTGTCATATCCATATAATAACTCTATGAGGTGCTTCTACCATTTCTATTTATTCCAAAGATTTACAAAACACCTTTTTACCAATTTTGCACAGATTAGCCCTCAGCTTTCCATTCTCTACCTTCATTCTATTTTCTGGTGACCTATATTATAATTATTAACTCCATTAGTTTGCACAATATATTTAGTTCATAATAGAACAACCACACTGTACTTATCCTTTTGGATCTGGCTTGATTCATTCAACATAATGTCCTCCATGTTCCTCCCTGTTGACATATATTTCATGACTTCATTTCTTCTTTTAACTGCATAGTATTCCACCATTTGTATACACCACAATTTGTTTATCCATTCATTGGTTAATGGACAACAGAGCTGTTTCCATCTTTTGGCAATTGTGAGTAACATTTCTATGAACATTAGTTTGCAAATGGCTGTTCCTGTTTCTCAATTCTTCTGAGTATATACCTAGTAGTGGTATTGCCAGGTCACAAGACAAGTTTATATTCAAATTCCTTAGGAGCTGTTAAACAGTGCACCACAGTGATTGTACCAGTCTACATTCCCACCAACAGTAGATAAGTTTTCCTATTTCTCCACATCCTCTCCAACACTTGAAGTTTTCCAACTTTTTAATGAAGGCCATTCTAGTAGGTGCGAAAAGGTATCTCATTCTAGTTTTGATTTGCAACTATATTTACTAGAGTTATTGGTTTGTAAATTTCTTTTTTCATAGTATCTTTATCTGTTTTTGGTGTTAGTGTGTTGTTGGCTTCATAGAGTGAGTTTGGTAGCATTCTTCCTCATTCAATTTTTTGGAGAATCTTGAACAAGATTAGTATTAGATCACCTTTGATTGATTGGTAGAATTCACCTGTGAATTCCTATGGTCCTGGGCTTTTCATCTTTGGGAGATTTTTGGTGACTATTTTAATCCCTTTATTTGTGATTTGTTTGTTGAGGTCTTCTATGTCTTCTTGTGTCAGTGGAGGTTTTTTGTGTGATTCCAGGAATTAGTTCATTTCATCTACATTATCTTGTTTTGTGGTGAATGTTGAACCCTAAATTAGCCTACCCATAGGGCTTCATGGCAACCAGAGTAACGTAGAAAAGAAAATTTTCCACTGACCCCTAAGTGTCCTATCTGAAAAGCACACAACCTCCCCTCCCTTGAACAATCTTGCAAGGACAGACAAGCACACAACCTCCCCTCCCTTGAACAATCCTGCGAGGACATCTCAACCCTGCAGCTATGCCCCAGGCTATCAGGGTGTTCTGTGCAAACGCTAGCTAACTGCCAAAATCTGCTTCTGCACATCCTGCTTGCTTGCAAACTGCATCAGCAACCCCCTATAAAAGGGAGCCATTTTAGAACCTGGGGGGCTGCAGTTCTCTCCTGCATGAGAAGTGCTGCAGACACCCGCGGGCTTAGCTCAATAAACTTCATAAAAGTGGTTAAAGTCTGAGTGTGGTTGATCTCCTGGGTTATAACATTTGGAGGCCCCACCGAGATCAACCACGAGGTCCCCTTTAATTGGGGTCGACCTCCTCAGACTAAGCAGGAAGTGCCTCCACTTCCTCGCCTTTGCTTTCGATTCGTGATCAGATTCAGACTAGGACAGTGGCCATGAGGAATCTGGTAAGGGATTCTCCCTTTTGTGTTGGCTCCGGAGCATTTGTGGGGGCTGTTGCAGGCGGGACGCCGCGGTACTACACACCCCGAATCAGGGACGGGACGACCTCTCCTGATTTTGGAAACCGTTAGGTTTCACTTTGGTATTTGCCTGTGTGAGTGGGAGTGAGACTAGTCTCCAGTGTTTTGTTCGTTTGTCTGTCTATGTTCAGTGTTTCTTGGTGTTTTAACTGTTTCAACCCTAACAGGATGGGACAAGGAAAATCCACTCTGCGGACTCCTCTTGAATGCATTCTTGCTAATTTTTCTGATTTCTTTAAAAGGTCCTGTGACTATGGGAAGCCAGCAGATCCAGGCTTCCTATGAACCCTCTGTGAACTTGAATGGCCAGCCTTCCAAATAGATTGGCCTTCGGAAAGCTCATTTGATTTATCTCTGTTGTTTGCTCTACGGTCTGTTGTTTATGGGGTTCCCCACCCCGACCAAAGGGTTTATATAGATGTTTGAATTGACATTGTGTATGATAAAGTAGATTATATCCAGAAATGCCAGAAACCAAGGAAGGGGGATATGTATGCAAGGGTAGGCGGAAAAAACATTTTAGTAACTGCCCCGAAACCTCTAGGGGCACTGGATCCCCTGAAAGAAAAGAAAGATGAGAAACCAGAGAAACAGAAACCCCGTTTATATCCTATTCTGCCGGGGGAAACTGATGATATAGCTGAAAGCTTATTTGACCCCCTGCCTTACCCAAGAACTCCCTCGCAGCAACAGGCCCCAGGGTGTTCACCCCAAGGGGAAGTCCAGAGTCCTCCCCACATGAGAAGGGGGACTCCCTATCAGCCCCTCCACCAGGGCCTGATTCTTCAGTGCCCCAGTTTCCGCTCAGGGAACTTCCTCCTCAACCAGGGGCGCATCCGGGCCATACTCGAATGATTTATGTCCCATTTTCCACCTCTGATCTCTATAATTGGAAACACCAGAACCCTCCTTTTTCAGAAGACCCCCAGAGGCTGATTTTGCTTTTGGAAACTATTTTCCGCACTCATCAGCCTACCTGGGATGATCGTCAACAGATTTTACAGACTTTGTTCACTTCTGAAGAGAGAGAGAGAATCCATTGGGAGGCTGCTAAGATTATCTTGGGGGACAATGAGGGGGACTCCCAGAATAGGAGGGATGAATTAGAGGAATCACTCCCTTTGAGTCCTCCTCGTTGGAACCCTAACACTGATGTAGGGATGACAGCCTTGCACCACTATCACCAGTCTCTACTTAGGGGTCTAAGGGATGCAGCTAAAAAGCCTACTAATTTAACTAAGGTTAGTGCAGTCATGCAGGGTAAGGACGAGTCCCCGGCTGCTTTCTTAGAGAGGTTATTGGAGGCATATCGAATGTACAACCCCTTAGACCCAGAAGATGAAAATAACAGATGAATGGTAAACATGGCGTTCGTCTCTCAGTCGGCCCCAGATATTAGAAAAAAAAACTGCAAAAGCAAGAAAGGTTTGAAGGAAAAGCTAGAAGTAAATTGGTAGAAATAGCTCAGAAAGTTTTCCAAAATAGAGAAGATCCTATTCGGGAGCAGACCAAGCAGCTCTCACGAATCTTGCTGGCAGCACCAACCCGGAAACCCCATCCCTCCAAGGGACGGCCAGAGAGAGGAGACCTAAAGAAGAACCAATGTGCCTTTTGCAAGGGGATGGGGCACTGAAAAAAGGATTGTCCTAAGTTGATAGGCAGAAGGGCTCAGGAACCTAAGGAACCGGCCCGCCTCTTAGTAAAAACTGAAGATTGAGGGGGCCAGGGTTCCTTCGCGCTTGGCCCCCAGGAACCCATGATAAAGTTAACAGTCGAAGGGAAGCCAACTGAATTCCTAGTAGACACGGGGGCCACCTTTTCAGTTCTCCAAGAGACAACCAGGGAACTTTCATCCCAGAAGACTTCTATCATAAAGGCAACAGGAAAACCTAAATCTTACCCCTGGACTCAAGCCCAAATTACTGACTTAGGAAAGGGTACTGTTACCCATTCCTTCTTAGTAATGCCAGAATGCCCATACCCCCTCTTAGGCCGAGACTTGCTGCAGAAATTAAAGGCAACCATTTCTTTTAAAGATGGGGAAACAATTTTGCAACTGGGAGATCAGCTCCCTCAATCAATTATGTTAACTGTCCCTATCTCCGAAGAATATATTCTATTTGAACAAGAGCCCAAGGGGGCTATAGGAGAAAGCTATATCCAGGAACTACTTACTAAAATCCCCGGGGTCTGGGCAGAGAGCAACCCACCAGGATTGGCTTTGCATCAACCTCCTATCATTGTGCAACTCATGAGTACTGCTCTCCCCATCCAAGTCAAGCAATACCCTGTACCTCAAGAAGGCAAGGGAAGGCATAGCAAAACATATCAAGAGATTAGGAGAAGCAGGGATACTGACTCCCTGCCAATCACCCTGGAATACCCCCCTTTTACCAGTAAAAAAGCCAGGGACCGAAGATTATAGAATAGTACAGGACCTAAGAGAAGTCAATAGGAGGGTTGAAACCATTCACCCCACTGTACCTAACCTTTATACCCTTCTGAGCTCTCTGCCTCCAGAACGGACTTTCTATTCTGTACTGGACTTGAAAGACGCCTTCTTCACCTTACCATTGGCACCTCAGAGCCAACCTATCTTCGCCTTTGAGTGGATGGACCGCGAAGGGGGATTTTCAGGCCAGCTAACCTGGACTAGACTCCCGCAAGGATTCGGGAATTCTCCAACCATCTTTGATGAAGCCCTGAGCTGAGACCTCCTGGGATTCAGGGAATCCCACCCTCAGGTAACTCTTTTGCAATACGTAGATGACCTTCTTCTTGCAGCAGCATCAGAAGAGGATTGCCTAATCGCCACCAAGGAATTGCTCTCTGAACTAGCATGCCTTGGCTACCAGGTGTCCATGAAAAAGGCTCAGATCTGCGTGCGAAAAGCCACATATTTGGGCTACCATCTGGAAGGAGGGAAGAGGACCCTATCTCTAGGATGGATAGAAGCTACCCTGAATATCCCAACTCCAACCACTAAGCACCAGGTACGGGAATTCCATGGGGCGGTAGGCTACTGCAGGCTCTGGATACTCAGGTTTGCTAAAATTGCAAAACCCTTATATGCCTGCGCAGGCAGAAAGGACCCTAACTTTCATTAAACTCGAGAAGAAGAACAGGCCTTTATAGCCCTCAAGCAAGCCTTAGCCTCAGCCCCTGCCTTAGCCCTACCCGACATCACGAAACCTTTTCAGCTGTTTGTAGCTGAAAAGAAGGGGATTGCCAAAGGGGTCCTCACTCAAACCTTAGGGCCTTGGAAACACCCAGTGGCCTATCTCTCCAAGCAACTAGACCCTGTAGCCTCAGGATGGCCATCATGCATGAGAGCGGTAGCTGCGACCGCCCTTCTTGTCAAGGGGGCACAGAAATTGACCTTGGGCCAGGACTTGCAGATTATCGGGGGCCACACCACTGAGGCCCTCCTTAGATCCCCACCTGACCGTTGGATTTCGAATGTGCGTCTTACTCAATATCAGGTGCTGCTACTAAATCCCCCTCCAGTCACTTTCTCTAAGTCCATGGCTCTCAACCCAGCTACTCTGTTGCCAGATTCTAAATATGAAAAAATTGTCCATGATTGCCTGGACATTTTAGAAACTATCACTGGATCTAGACATGACCTCCGGGACACTCCCCTAGAAAACCCAGACTACGAGCTTTATACTGATGGAAGCAGTTATCTGAAAGATGGACTGAGATATGCAGGCGCAGCGGTGACCACAGAAAATCAAGTACTCTGGTCACAGGCCTTGCCCCAAGGAACCTCCACCCAGAAAACAGAACTAATTGCTCTGACCCAGGCGCTTCACTGGGCAAAAGGTAAGAAAGTCAATATCTATACTGACAGCCGGTATGCATTTGCAACTGCCCTGGTACATAGAACCCTCTACCAGGAAAGAGGACTTTTGACATCGGCTGGAAAAAAAATTAAAAATAAGCAAGAGATTTTAGCCCTTTTAGCAACTATATAGAAACCTAAGGAGGTAGCCATTATCCATTGCAAAGGGCATGAGACCCAACCAAGTCGCACCAAGAAAGGAAATGATCTTGCAAACCTGACTGTGAAGCAGGTAGCGTTGGGAGAAGTGAAACCACTCGAAATATTGCCACTTCTTCCCCAACGAGCCCTACCTACTTCTCCTAGCTATAACCAAGAAGAACAAGAATTAGGACAAAAACTTAATTGCACCACTGAGGCTGGACTTTGGCAACGATTGCCCGACGGGCGCCTGCTGCTGCCAAAAGCATTGGGTATTGCCCTAGTCCGGGACCTCCATTATAGCACTCACTTTGGTACCTCAAAATTAATTGCTCTAATTAATAAACATTTCTATGTTCCAGACTTGAAAACTATCGCCAACTCAGAGGTAACCCGTTGCTCAGCATGTGCTCAGGTTAACCCAGGGCCTCCAATCTCTCGCAGTGTAGGGGTCCAAATCAGAGGCCATGAACCAGTGGAACATTGGGAATTAGATTTTACTGAAATTGGAAAAAGCAAATATGGCTATAAATATCTCCTGGTCTTTATAGATACTTACTCCGGATGGACTGAAGCTTTTTCCACCAAGCATGAGACTGCCAATATAGTCACCAGGTACCTCCTGACAGGAATCCTCCCACGATTTGGCTTACCCTTGGCATTGGGGTCCGACAATGGCCCGGCTTTCATAGCCAAAATATCCAAAAGTCTAGCTGAGGCACTTAAAATAAACTAAAAATTACATTGCATTTACAGGCCTAGGAGCTCAGGACAGGTAAAGAGGATGAATAGGACTTTAAAGGAAACTTTAACTAAATTAAAATTAGAGACTGGAGAAAGTTGGGTAAGTCTTCTCCCTTTTGCCTTACTAAGAACCAGATATACCCCTTATTTGAAACATTTAACCCCTTTTGAAATAATCTATGGAAGACCACATCCCATAGTCCCCAAATTACACTTTGGACCACCTGGGTGACTTAACTAACCAAGAGTTTCTCAAGTCCTTACAGGTTATCAACCTCATCTGGAAAGAAGCACGCCTTCTAGCCCAGCAAAAGAGACAACCAGAAGACACTCAGCTTCCAACACTTAACATAGAGCCTGGGGACTGGATTTGGACTAAGAAATTTAACCAAGAGACTTTAGAACCCACCTGGGAAGGACCCTTCCTTGTAATCCTCTCAACCCCAACAGCTGTTAAAGTAACAGAGAAACGCCATTGGTTGCACCATACTTAGATAAAAAAGGCACACCCGGACCAGATCCCAAAGAAATGGGAGGTCAGACCAGATGGCAAGGACCCACTCTGACTCAGATTTATTTCCTCCTAAGCCTTAGACTACCTGCTACTTTTGCTTCCTCCATTCCCACCAAGTACCAGTGGGTCCTAATTCGAACCAGAGATGGAAAGTATATAGCCACTAATGCACCAGCGGCAGCTACTCCATAGACAACTCATCTTATAAGGACAATAGCCTGAACACTGTCCCCCTTACTGCTTCAGGATCCACTTGGACTTTAATCACCCCCAACGGTACCTGGTTTGCCTGCTCATCTGGTATCACCCGCTGTATTGCCCCTAGTAATGCTTCTGACCTATGTATTGGTGTTTATATAATTCCCCAAGTTTACCTATATGCTGGACCCTCAGGTACTGCCCACTTCCTAGCTCAGGATCAACATATTAAACTGCATAAAAGGACTCCAATTCTAATCCCTATATTAGCCAACTTAGGGATTGCAGGTTCAGCAGCCATAGGAGCTGTGGCCATGATTACCTCTGATATTGGTATTAGAAAACTTTCAGCTACTTTCTCTGCTGATATCGCTCTCATTCAAACCCAAGTACAATATCTTGAAAAACAAGTTAACTCCTTAGCAAAAGTAGCTATACAGAACAGAAGAGGACTAGATTTACTGTTTCTGAAACAGGGTGGCTTATGTGCCACCCTCGGAAAAGCCTGCTGTTTTTATGTAAACCATTCAAAAATTATTAAACAATCAATGCAAGAACTACAAAAGAGACTCAGAGAGAGAGAGATCTAGAAGAACAATCCTCCGAGTCTTGGTTTTAGAACCTTTTCAATTGGTCTCCATGGCTGACTACTTTTATTTCAGCCCTAGTAGGCCCTCTCATACTGTTACTTTTGGGTCTCACTTGCGGACCTATCATTATTAATAGGCTTGTAGCTTTTGTCAAGGACAGAGTCCAATCCGTCAAACTAATGGTATTAGCCCAACCCTACCAACACCTGCCAATGACTGGAGACCACTACTATGATGAGTCAATGATTTGACCCACTAAGAAGAGAAGTGGGGAATGTTGAACCCTAAATTAGCCTACCCATAGGCCTTCATGGCAACCAGAGTAACATAGAAAAGAAAATTTTCTGCTGACCCCTAAGTGTCCTTTCTGAAAAGCACACAGCCTCCCCTCCCTTGAACAATCCTGCGAGGACATCTCAACCCTGCAGCTATGCCCAGGCTATCAGGGTGTTCTGCGCAAATGCTAGCTAACTGCCAAAATCCGCTTCTGTACATCCTGCTTGCTTGCAAACTGCATCAGCAACCACCTATAAAAGGGAGCCATTTTAGAACCTGGGGCCTGCAGTTCTCTCCTGCATGAGAGGTGCTGCAGACACCCATGGGCTTAGATCAATAAACTTCATAAAAGTGGTTAAAGTCTGAGTGTGGTCAATCTCCTGGGTTATAACAGTGAACAGTGGTTCATACTATCCTCTTATAATCTCTCTTATTTTCTGAGGTCAGTTGTAATGTACCCCCCCTGATTTCTGGTTTTATTTATTTGTATCTTCTCTCATTTTTTCTTTGTCAGTCTATCTAAGAGTTTGTCTATTTTGTTGATCTTCTCAAAGAAACAAATTTTGCTTTTGTTGATTCTATTTTTTTTGTTGTTGTTCTCAATTTCATTTAATTCTGCTCTGATCTGTGCTATTTCTTTTCCTCGTCTTGGTTTGGGATTAGTTTGCTGTTCTTCTAGTTCCTCTAGGTGTGTAGTTAGATCTTCAATTTTAGTTCTTTCTTCCTTTTTAAAGTAAGCATTGTAGTTTATATAGTTCCCTCTCAGCACTGCCTTTGTAGTGTCCATAGTTTTTGATATATTGTGTTTTTATTTTCATTCACCTCAAGATATTTACTAAATTCTCTTGCAATTTCTTCTTTGACCCACTGATTATTTAAGGGTGTGTTTTTTAATCTCCACATATTTATGAATTTTTACTTTTTCCATTAATTATTATTTTCCAGCATCATTGCATTATAATCAGAGAAAATGTTTTGTATAATTACAATGTTTTTAAATTTACTGAGGCATGTCTTGTGACCCAATATATGGTCTTTCTTGGAGAAGATTACAAGAATGCTTGAAAAGAATGTATATTCTGCTGCTTTGGGGTACAATGCCCTATAGATATCAGTTAGGTCTAGTTTATTTATCATAGTATTCAGGATCTCTGTTTATTTATCCTCTGTCTAGATATTCTATTCAATATTGATAGTGATGTAATGAAGTCTTCAACTATTATTGTAGAGATATCTTTTTCTCCCTCCAGTTTTGCCAGTGTGTGCCTCATGTATCTTGGGTCACCCAGGGTTGGCGCAAAAATATTTATTAAATTTATATCTTCTTGGTGAATTGCCTCCTTTTATTAATATAAAATGAACTTCATTGTCCCTTAAAACAGTTTTGCATATAAAATATATTTTGTTGATGTTAATAATGTTAATCCAGAATTTTTTCTTACTATTATCATGGAATATTTCATTCCAAACTTTCACATTCAATCTGGTTGTGTCCTTATATCTGAGGTGAGTCTGTTCTAGACAGTATATAGATGGCTCATATTATTTTTTATCCATTCTATCAGTCTATGTCTTTTGTTTGGGGAACTGAAGCCATTAACATTCAATGTTATTACTCTAAAGGCATTACTTACTTCATCCATTTTATCCTGTGGCTTTCCAGTTTTACATATTACTCTTGTCTGTCTTTTCACCCATTAATTTACCCTTCTTAATAATCTTCATTCCTACACTATTCTCCAAGTCTCTTGCCCTTGTTTATTTCTTTCAGACTGCAGCATCCTTTTAGTATCTCTTGTAATTCTGATCTTTTGGTAACATGCTCTCTCAGCTTTTGTTTGTCTGTGAAGTCTTTAAATTCACCCTCATTTTTGAAGGACAGTTTGATGAAAACAAAATTCCTGGCTGGCAGTTTTTCTCTTTCAATAGCTTAAATATATCATACTATTTTCTTCTTGCTTCTATGGTTTCTGATAAGAATTTGGCACTTAATCTTTGAGATTTCTTGTATGTGAGGCTTTGTTTTTCTCCTATTGCTTTCCATATCTTCTCTTTATATCTTATATTTGTTATTTCTAATAGAATGTGTCTCAAAGTAATTCTATTCTGATTTATTCTGTTTTAGGTGCATTGTCCTTGAATACTGATATTTATGTCTTTCATAAGGGTTGGGAAGTTTTCAGTCTTTATTTCCTCAAATATTCTTTCTTGCCCTTTTGCATTCTCTTCTCATGGTCAATGGTTTATATTATGGTTTAAAAACATATGTGACAACACATATGTTTGTGCATTTTCATTGTCATTCAACTCCCTGAGACACTTTTCCATGTTTTCCATTCTTTTCTCTTTCTGTTCTCCTGTCTTTTCCACTTCAGATGCTCTGTCCTCAAAGTCTTTGAATAATTCAAATCTGTTATTATGTACCTTTAATGTATTTTTAACTTCCCATTTTTTTTACTTATCATAAGTTCTGTTTCTTTTCTTTGCAGACTTTCAGATTGTTTTTGCTCACCCAGTGTCTTCCTTTTTAAAATTTTATTTTTACTGAAGCTTCAGATTACATAAATGCTACATAAAAATATAGGGGATTCCTATATACCCGAACCCTCCCCTCCCACATTTTCCCCCATTAACTCTATCTTTCATTAATGTAGTACATTTGTTACAATTGATGAACACATATTGAATCATTGCTACTAGCCATGTTCTATAGCTTACATTATGGTTTACCATTTGCAATGCATAATTTTATAAATTTTGGCAAAATGCATAATGTCTTATTGCAAGATCATGAAGAACAATTCCAATGTCTAAATAAATGTCTCCTGTAACACCTATTCTTCCCTCTCCTTCCCCTCAGAATCTCTAGTGACCACTGTCTTTTTCCAATGTTAAAAGTTATTCCATTACTAAAACAATAATAAGTCTATTTTAGTCCATTCCTCAATCTTGATGATTTGGGAATGGTGATGCCTACTCTGCTTCCAATTGAGAGGAGGCTTAGATCCCATGGGGCTAATGGATGGAACAGTCTTGCTTGCAGTTGTAGATATTCTGTTTTTCTCTTTGGGGGAGAGGGTCGATGTGTATTGGCCATCATCACCCTTTTTTTAGCTGTCGTGAATGAGTCTGATGAACTGGCATGTAGGTGTTGGTGGCAACTCTGCTGAAATTCAAGGATCAACTAGCAAATGACGAGCAGGTGACATATATTTAATGGGTATAGTGATAACTAAAGCATAATAAAGGGGCAGAAAAACCATGTGTGAGAAATGGTAACTGATACATTAGGGAGAAATGTTGTCATATATTCCAAGATAATTCTCAGTGATGGGGTGCAAGTTTCCTGGGGCTGTTTGCCCTGCATATATTTTTTAAATGTCTGTAGAGACATTGGATCCACCCTGCTTGAGGTACTGTTTACTCTGGTAGTCTGTGAGATCCTCCTGAGAAGGGCATGATTGTAACCTCTAGAATGATATTCCAAATCACTATGACATCTCTTATTCATAAAAACTCATAGTTGATTTAATATCTCCTTCTTTTGGTCAAGAATTTTTTTCCTAATACATTGCTTGTTGATGCTTCATAATAATACCTCTGTGCCAGGGAGGCTCATCTCCAAGAGTCAGTTCATAAGCTGGGGGAAGGTAGTGTGTTTATATGCTGTTTGGCTTAGAAAGAGGACTCATTTGAACAACAAGGAAGATTTGAGGAAATAACTCTTAAGCAATTTATGTTATTAGCCTAAGTTTCTATTTCACAAGAGCAAGGTTCATTAGTACT